>CM077203.1:25263481-25863481 GCA_039654625.1 Rhinogobio ventralis | reverse complement strand
TGATGGCTACTTCCAACAGGATAATGCACCATGTCACAAAGCTCGAATCATTTCAAATTGGTTTCTTGACCATGACAATGAGTTCACTGTACTAAAATGGCCCCCACAGTCACCAGATCTCAACCCAATAGAGCATCTTTGGGATGTGGTGGAACGGGAGCTTCGTGCCCTGGATGTGCAACATTTCTAAAGAATGCTTTCAGCACCTTGTTGAATCAATGCCACGTAGAATTAAGGCAGTTCTGAAGGCGAAAGGGGGTCAAACACAGTATTAGTATGGTGTTCCTAATAATCCTTTAGGTGAGTGTATATATATATATACACACACACACACTGTATATATTCACAAATTTGTTAATTATATCTTGAACTATATGATATATTATGATTGCAACTGTAATGTTGCTGTTTGAGCATAAACAACATCTGCAAAATTACAACACTCAAAGTTCAATGCTAAGGGAGATATTTACTTTTACAGAAATCACTTTTTAAGGACTACACCAAACAGCTGGTAGTAACTACAACGAGCTTCTTTATGGGTTAGTGACATCACTAACCCTCAAATTTGCATAAACCCTGCCCCCGGGAACACTCAACAAAGGGCTGAGGCCATGTTGGGCTGCTTTAGAGAAGAGGAAGAGTTGTTGTCTGCATGAGGTAATCGGAGCTGCTAACTCAAGCTCTTGAAGCTCCGCCCTCTTCTTGGGCCGGGAGCAGCAGCTCATTTGCACTTAAAAGGACACACAAAAACGGCACATTTTTGCTCACCCTCAAAAAGTGTCAATTTTAACTTGTTATAAAAAATGATCTGTGGGGTATTTTGAGCTAAAACTTTACATACACACTCCGGGGTAATCAGAGACTTATTTTACATCTTGTAAAAAGGGGCATATTAGGACCCTTTAAACACCTTGATGATCATGTTAGTTAAAGTATAACACACCATCATGTAAATTCATCCATTTCTCCTGAAATACATAAAAGTAAGTGACCAGTGAACTGGGAGAAGAATAGAGTAAACTTTATAGTTTCCTACACAGTGTGTATCTGATATGAATAAAACACTTTGTCAAATTATATTTGAAAGGATTATTAGCTTCCATCAGTGTGTGGAATTTGTATTTAACAAACTATAAATGTCTTTTTTTCTATTTAAATGTCTGAAACCTAAAATAACATTATGGGCCCTTTTTTAACGATCTGAGCGCATAGTCTGAAGCGAATGGCGCAGGTGCTCTTAGGGCGTGTCCGAATCCAATTTTTTTCCTAGTTTAACGACAGAAAAAACGGTCGGCACGCCAGGCGAATGGTCCAAAAGGGTTGTACCTAGTCTCTTAATGAGAAATGGGTGTGTTTTGGGCCAGTTGCGCTTGCACCATGGCGGATTCGCTATTTACATGGCTGAATTTGCGAGTGGAAAGACTGAATGCTTCTCCAGAGAGCAATGCTTTTATTTTTAATAAAATTTATAAATATTTGTGTGCTGCTGTGTCTTTGTGTGTAATAAGCAGAGTGTACGCGTGTTGTGTACCCAACCTATAGGCACATATTACTAACGTGCCCTTTAAATAACACAAAAATACTGCGCTATTGACTTTAGAACAGGTTTTTGTTGGTCAATGGTGCAGTCGTTTTCAGTTGTCTCAAAATAGCAATGCGCCAACAATGCGCCTGAACACACCTCGTTTTCAGACCAGCACGCCCATGAGCGTACAGATGGGCGCGAGTGCATTTGTTATTTAAACAACGTGGCGCTGGATGTGAAAAATGATAACTGCGTTGGGCTGAAACTAGCAAAAAACATTTGCGTTGCACCAGGTGTCGCATTGCGCCAGGTGTATGATAGGGCCCAATGTGTTTAAAAACACAGAATAGTTGTGATTAGAGATGCGCCGATGTATCGGCCGATTTTTTATCAATTTACAACCATCTGCATATCAGTTATAGCATGAAAAAGGCTGATATAACAAACCGATGGTTTATTACTACGTGAAGGCACTGAGCTGTATAATGTCTGTTGCATAATACAAGATTAACACAATGTAATATTCCTGCTGTCTGCAACAAAAGACAAAACAAAAAAAACGGTCACTACTCTTGACTAAATAACTTTTGTGACTTTCATAAGAATGAAGTTTTTCATACGTTTTGATGAATAAATCAAAAGTAGGTCAGTACACTTATCAAATCGCGATATAGTGTCTGTCAATATTAAGCCGCAAAAAGACTGCATGTTCTGCGTGTCTACCACACTGGAGCACGCGTGATGCTCGCTGTGTTTTTTCTGTTGTATTTATGTATTTATGTTGGCCTGCTGAATGTTAAATGGATCCAATCCATGTTCATTAGAAATTATTTGATGATGCAGCAATAAACTATCTAGTGTAACTTAATGCATTCAATTTTTTACTTTGCTGATTTAAAACATGATCAAAACACTATTTTAATGACAAAAGTTCAAATAAGAGAGCAAGTGACAAATATCGGTATCGGCCAATAGTTGTTTGTTAAAATCGGTATCGGTGCATCCCTAGTTGTGATATACACTCACCTAAAGGATTATTAGGAACACCTGTTCAATTTCTCATTAATGCAATTATCTAATCAACCAATCACATGGCAGTTGCTTCAATGCATTTAGGGGTGTGGTCCTGGTCAAGACAATCTCCTAAACTCCAAACTGAATGTCAGAATGGGAAAGAAAGGTGATTTAAGCAATTTTGAGCGTGGCATGGTTGTTGGTGCCAGACGGGCCGGTCTGGGTATTTCACAATCTGCTCAGTTACTGGGATTTTCACGCACAACCATTTCTAGAGTTTACAAAGAATGGTGTGAAAAGGGAAAAACATCCAGTATGCGGCAGTCCTGTGGGCGAAAATGCCTTGATGATGCTAGAGGTCAGAGGAGAATGGGCCGACTGATTCAAGCTGATAGAAGAGCAACTTTGACTGAAATAACCACTCGTTACAACCGAGGTATGCAGCAAAGCATTTGTGAAGCCACAACACGCACAACCTTGAGGCGGATGGGCTACAACAGCAGAAGACCCCACCAGGTACCACTCATCTCCACTACAAATAGGAAAAAGAGGCTACAATTTGCACGAGCTCACCAAAATTGGACAGTTGAAGACTGGAAAAATGTTGCCTGGTCTGATGAGTCTCAATTTCTGTTGAGACATTCAGATGGTAGAGTCAGAATTTGGCGTAAACAGAATGAGAACATGGATCCATCATGCCTTGTTACCACTGTGCAGGCTGGTGGTGGTGGTGTAATGGTGTGGGGGATGTTTTCTTGGCACACTTTAGGCCCCTTAGTGCCAATTGGGCATCGTTTAAATGCCACGGCCTACCTGAGCATTGTTTCTGACCATGTCCATCCCTTTATGACCACCATGTACCCATCCTCTGATGGCTACTTCCAGCAGGATAATGCACCATGTCACAAAGCTCGAATCATTTCAAATTGGTTTCTTGAACATGACAATGAGTTCACTGTACTAAAATGGCCCCCACAGTCACCAGATCACAACCCAATAGAGCATCTTTGGGATGTGGTGGAACGGGAGCTTCGTGCCCTGGATGTGCATCCCACAAATCTCCATCAACTGCAAGATGCTATCCTATCAATATGGGCCAACATTTCTAAAGAATGCTTTTAGCACCTTGTTGAATCAATGCCACGTAGAATTAAGGCAGTTCTGAAGGCGAAAGGGGGTCAAACACAGTATTAGTATGGTGTTCCTAATAATCCTTTAGGTGAGTGTATGAAAAGCACTGAGCTAGTCTGTCTCTGGCTCAGTGCCAGCCAAAGCGCGAAAGCAATTTATCAGCACTGAACGTTCTATTCGCACCGGTGTGATCGTACGTGTCAAAGGTTTAAAATCAATCGCGTTTCGGGGGTGAATGGGGGACAAATTGAAACTGAGGGGGTACAAATCAGATCTCAGATCAGATCGTGGCACAGGCCCTAGCCCAAAGCGAAACATCACTGTTCTAAAACCAAGCCTCACATAACTCTATGTAAATAAAACATGAAAATATGATAAAAAAAATGTCCTGGTTAGCTTTTTTTGCCAGCTTTTTTCCTTTACCAGGACAATGGAGATTTAGCAGGAAAGTGGAGTGAGAGATATGGGGGAATAGGTTCGGGACACACCACAGCTCTTTATATGTCCTGAACCTGGGTTCCCGCTAACAAAACAGCTCCTTTTATGCCTTGAGCAAAAGTGCTATCATCAATAGCTTTCTGTCCCCTGCCCAATAATTTAGCGTTGTTTATTAATGATCAACATGCAGCTCATCAGAGGACTTCTTATCTTGCTCTCTCTGTTAAAGCTCATAATGCTCACATGAGTGATTCTGAGGCTTAGACTGACCTTTCAGTCCAATTGCTATCTGGTATTTATCCTCTGAAATGTTGCCTCTGCACTCTTCTAAATTGCTTTGTTCTTTTGGTTCCAAGTAAGGCCAAGTAATTCTGTCTTTCTTTATCCCTCACTAAACCCTCCTCCCTTCCTCACACCGAACCAATTTAGCCGAGAGCGAGGCAGATTCTCCCAACACTATAATTGCTGTTTCTATTGAAACACCAAACCTTATTACCTCTTCTCCAAATTACCACCCAATCGTCCAACTGTATTAGCCTTTAAACATCGCACACAAAGAGAAAAACATGTGATCCACTGCTCATCATAGCAAACAATGCAATCATTTGTTCCTGTTAACAAAACGAGTCAGTTGCATGAAACGTCTTTTTTTTGTCTCATTGTCTTGTTTGAGATGTCACTCGTTGCCTTCGGTGCTCCTCATGTGTAAACACTAATATTCCTGAAAATGTTGAATGCATGATGTTTTCATGATTTTTTTATGTGCGTTGCAATGCACTTTGCTTGTGTGCCATTTAGAAGTACTGTAAAATTGAAAGGCTTTAATGTTTCATTTCATACCAGGAAATGAAGATCTGGGAAAAGTCATTGTACTACTTTGAAGACATATCAGTCGGAATAGGAAATGTAAAATTATTTATCGTTAAACAAGATAGATGCTCAGTGAAATGATAAGTCTTCAACAAAGCAATTAAATGTTTATGTAGCCAAAGCTGTGAACCCGACGGGAAGTCTCTGAGACTCAGCTTCATTTAGAGGAGAGCGACCCACACAAACTCCCTGAGACAAACGCTAGTGTAATCAGCTTGTCTCTTCCATATGCCTGTTTCCATCAGGAGAGCATCCTGAGGCCCTTTCCAAACATCTGCCACAACAAGCTTCTCAATCCACATTTTTCAGCATGTTTTTCTTTTTTTAAACATTCAGAGAAAAACAAAACTGTCTTTATTTATGACAACCCTGGGTCATTTCAAAATGTTAACTTTAACATTCCTTAAAATTGTGGCACCCAATCATTTACATCATTTGGACTCTTTCTACTGCACAGCGTTTAAATATATACAAATATAAATATGATATGTTTCTTTGTTTCCGTGTAATTATACATTTAAGTACTGAGTAATAATAATTAACTACATGTACTTACTATAGGGTTAGGGATTGGTTAAGGGTTAATTGCATGTAATTATGCATAATTTCAGTTATTACTTTACTATAGTAACAAACTACATGTAACATGGACACAGTAAAAAAGAGTGTTACCTAAAATACATACAGGCCTGGTTTCACAGGTTCAAGTAGGACATTAAGTAGCTTTTATAAACGTGCCTTTTATAAACTGGTGCATCTTGAGACAAAACAATAGCATTGACATATTAAGATATATCAGTGCAAGTTGCTTTCAGTTAAAACGGCATAAACATGCTTTTTAGTCTGAGACTAGCCTAAGCCTTGTCTGTGAAACCGGGCAAATAATGTGTCATTTTAAATTTGATGTGTTTTGTCTATTCCATATACATTTTTATTTGATATTTATTACTATACACTCTCCTTTCATTGACTCCTTGTTGTGTCAATTCAGAAACCATTTGGGTATTTTTAGAAAGAAAAACCTGGGAAAATGTTCTTTTTATTTAGGCTGTGCATTAGCATGATCCAACTGTAGCAGTAGAACATCAGCTTGTATAAATGACATTACTGTGAAAAACCTTGTTTATTTATTTTATACACACACACACTCTATCTACTAGTCAAAAGCTTGGTAATGTATCGGGAAACATCTTTTCAGATGTATTTTCTTAATTATTATTATTTTCATATTATTTACTTGCTTAAAAGGAGACCTGTTATGCAAAATTCACTTTTACATGGTGTTTGAACATAAATGTGTGTTGGCAGTGTGTGTGTACACAACCACCCTATAATGGTAAAAATCCACCCACTCCTTTTTTTTTTTAAATCCCCATAAATCATAAGCAGTGTCTCAGAACAAGCCATTTACAGATTCTGCACTGTAACAAGTCCACTGCAGGCAAGTTGATAGAACCCAAGTGCAGCTTTATTTACATCCAAACATGAGCAAACATAAAACAAAGAAAGACTTGGCTAACATGGCTTGAAAAAAATGGACTTACCAACAATGGTTACAGGGACAATACTAGACAAAGACACATGGCAAACATGAGGGCTTAAATGCACAGACTACTAATGATAAGACAAGGGACACCTGTGCACAATCAAGACAATAAACCAATCAGAATATGACAACTTAGTACACATGACAAGGGAGCACATGGCAGGATCACATGACACAAACAAGGGAAGCATATGGCAAACAGGAAACATGACTATGATTAAATTCAAAAATAAGACACGAAACACGAACATGAAACAAAACCAAAACACTAGACATTACATGTACAAAGTGACATCACATTGTACAGGCCCCGCCCACGACTGCTGATGGACTCTGCCCTACTAGCATAGACCCCGTCCTGCGCTAGTTGTACACTGTCCGCCATTTTCTCCAGGTTGCTGCTGTAGCAACAAGAATGTCTTGTAAGCACCTCAGGTGTTTTGTTGTTGGATTTAAGAGTGAACATAACAGTCTTCACTTACTTCATTTACTCCCGACAACATATCAAGATGACTGACAACGTAAGTTATAACTGTAATTAAACTAGACTATACTTGTTCTATCTCCATGCTCATATATTTTCTGGCTCTGTAGGCATCAGTGTCCAACTCCAGTTTGAACTAAAAACCGCTACTGACAGTTTCTGACATTTTCAGTGCGTGAGATTGTCCTGACACCGGAGCATGATCTCTTGAAGCTCCGCCCTCTTCTTGAAAGGGGGCTGGAAGTAGCAGCTCATTTGCATTTAAAGGACACACACAAAAATTTTGCTTTTTTGTTCACCCCCCTAAAGTGTCAATTTTAACATGCTATAAAAATGATCTGTGGTGTATTTTGAGCTGAAACTTCACATACACACTTCATCAGAGACTTATTTTACATCTTGTAAAAAGGGCATAATAGGTCCCCATTAACTACTGAAAAAAATACTTTTCTACTGAAATTGAGTTGTTTGGAAGTTGTCCCTTTCTCTGGTCTCTCTCTTTCCATTCTAAATGTTATTTATAGATGGATGTCAGTGATCAGGTGTCTTCATCAGAGACTGTGCTGCAGATAACACACATTCACCAGTCATTCTGACTTTCAGCAGCTTTGGCACTGTGTCATTTGATGTCACGGCAGCACAAGCCATGCCACCTGTTCCTTTCCCCAAATCCTGATTGTCCATTGTTCAGTGACTGTAATTGTTCGTTCCATCATACTTTTATATTTTTTTAACTTTCATTTTCATATGTTCTTTCTCGTCAGATTGAACAAGACTATCATTGATTGCTCAGGCCGGAAGAAATGCGTCTCTAAATTGCAATCAGCGTTTTTTTTTTTTAACAATCCCTACAAACTGATTGCATTTTTAAAAAAAATAAAATAAATAAATCATGCAGTGTTTCCAGTCAGCTGCTACAGTTATAAACTATTCTGATATGATCTCATTTTGTCTAGTCCTTTTTGTTTCTGCCCTTGATGAAAAGATCCTTCCTGCATTTTTCTCTGATAACACTCTGCTGGTGACAGATAAGAAATATAGCAAACCATGATGTTCTTGTGAGTTATGTTAATTGCTACCACTAGACAACCTCCACTCATACAACATCTGGGCGGTCTGTTTCACTTCGAGTATGAATGATGGCTTGCTGCACATCTGAATATTAATTTTTGGTTTCTGAAGCATTTTTTGAAAAGTACACACTAGTCAAATAGCAATTTAAACAATTTTTGTGCAAATCCAAACCAGTTTTTTGCTCTTTTCTAAAACCTAATGTAGCAAGTGCAATGCTGTACTAGGTGAGTTGTACACAAAATACACAAAATGTATTAATTTACAAATCAGACACTTAAAGTTTTCCTTTCACTAGTGTTCATTTCAGCTGGAAACTGCAGGGAATTGTATGTATAGGTACGTTTTGGGAGTTTGGCAAACATTTAGCTACAGGCATCTTTTTCCGATGAGCTTATGTTAGTAGGAATGGATGTCAGTTAAAAGTAAAATTGGTTAAATGAGACAAAATACCGTTTTTAGAGTCATTTTAGCAAAAGAAGCCATACGAATACCACTTGTCAGATTTGACAGTACATGTGATCTATTGAAACATAATTTTGTCAAACAGTAAAGTAGATATTAGCTGTATTTGCATTAGCGATAGGCGCCTTCGAATAAATTAAACTTTGAATACTTTATGATTCTTTTGTTTCGAGTCAGTGTAATCAAACTGGCCAATGCACATAATTTCAGAAAATTAGGCTTTAAGTTATCGAAATTTCACTGGTTTGGCACTAGAGGCCGTTGATCTCAAGGTAAACCCTTTAACCAGTGTCAAGCAGTTTTAAACGCTACAGAGCTGTTGGTTCAAGAGTTTCAAAAAGCTCAGCTTCTTCCATCACTATTTTGTATGGCCTATTGTCTATACAGTGCTGCTTGAAAGTTTGTGAACCCCTTGCAGAATCTGTGAAAATGTTCATTATTTTAACAAAATAAGAGAGATCATACAAAATGCATGTTATTTTTTTATTTAGTACTGTCCTTAATAATATATTTTACATAAAAGATGTTTACATATAGTACACAAGACAAAAAATGTAAAATGTAAAAAAAACCCATTCAAAAGTTTATGAACCAATGATTTTTAATACTGTGTGTCGTTCCCTGGATGATCCACGGCAGTTTTTTTGTTTTGTGATGGTTGTTCTTGAGTCCCTTGTTTGTCCTGATCAATTAAACGGCCCAATGTTCTTAAAAAAACTCCAGGTCCTGCAAATTCTTCAGATTTTCAGCATCGTTTGCATATGTGAACCCTTTCCAGCAGTGACTATATGATTTTGAGATGAAAAAAAACTTTTTGAATTTGAAGATCAAGGTAAATTGTACTTAATTTGTCTTCCGGGAAGACGTGTAAGTATCTTCTGGGCAGTACTAAATGAAAAAATATATATATTTAAACAAAATAATAAAAATGTGGACAAAAGGTTCAAAAGGTTTCACCCTCCTGCATCATGTTTCCTGCTGGAGCATCAGTGAATGTTTAAACCTTTTTTTATAAATTCAGCTATTTTTTTGTCTTGTGGACTATATGTAAACATCAGTTATGTAAGATATCTTATTCAGGACTGTACTAAATAAAAAAATAACATGCACTTTGTACGATCCCTCTTATTTAGTTAAAATTATTCACATTTTCACAGATTCTGCAAGGGGTTCACAAACTTTCAAGCAGTATTGTATAAAATGGCTGCCTGCCAAGTGAACCCTCATATCGTTCCAAACCTGTATGACTTTTTTTTCTTCTGTGAAACATAAAGGAGATATTTTGAAGAATGTTGGTAACCAATCGGTTTTGGTTATCATTGACTTCAAACGTATGGACAAAAAAAAATCTTCAAAGCATCTTTTATGTTCCGCAGAAGAAAGTCATACAGGTTTGGAACAACATCAGGGTGAGTAAATGATGACAGAATTTTCATTTAGGTTAACTATCTCTTTAGGGAGACTTTGGAGAGACTTTAAATAGCCTGAAATATTGCAAAAACAGATATTAGTTAAAGTAGTACTTTCTGATATGAAATTAAATAGATGTATGACACTGATACATGCTGCATTTGGACTGTGGACAAATGAAGGTATCTTAAAATAAGGTTTGTTATTGGCATCATATTCAAATTCCATGAAGAACCTTTAACATAGAATCTTTCCATTGCACAAAAGGTTCTTTATAGTGGAAAACAGTTCTTTAGATCATTAAAATATTCTTCAAACTCACTTTTGGAACCTTATTTTTAAGAGTGTACCTTTAGTAACAGCCTTCACAACTGAAATGTGCACATGATACATGGTTAAATAGTTTGTTTTAAGGCTTTAAATATCTCCCTCATAAGATGCACATTAGAGGGGATAACATGGATGTCCAGAGGGATCTTATAGATGAGAAAGTAAAGCCAGAGATAGTGAGTAAATGTCTAACAACAGAGATTCTGTGATGCACATCCCTTCTCTACGTGTATTTCCTGCAATCACATGAATAATTGATGCTCTTTTTCATTCTCCGGTCTCTTTTCTCTCTTTACAGCTTCCTTCGGCAACATTTCTTAACTCACTATCCTTTTGGCAGCTCTCTCGTCTTCTTGACAGATACAAGAGGCCTTGTTCCTGCTACAAAGAGAGAGAGAGAGAGAGAGAGAGAGAGAGAGAGAGAGAGAGAATCTGCCTGGCGGTGGAGCTGCGGAGGAGACTGTTAACTCCACACCAATTTAACAGACAGGACCATCTTTTTATGCAAAACTGGATGGGGTTTCAAAGACTCAAAAGGACAAAGTCGGACTCTAAAACTGTAATATAGTGATAAGATTCAAGTCTCACCTCATCTCTACAAAACCTAGAGCACCAAGCAGAGCTCTGTCAGACAAGAGTAAGGATATGGATTGGATCAAGACCTCTGAAGAAGCTGATCTCAGATCCAAATCTGAGCTTGAACACTGATCTCAGATCATGTTAAAGGAGCAACACCTGTTGATTCCCTGAGTTTTAAAGGGTTCAGATGTCTGACAGCAACACTCGCTCAAACTGGACGTAGATGGAGTGCTGAATAAATCCTGTTTCTACAAGTGTGGGAACAGACAATTCCTCCTCCTACCTCTCACGATAGATTGTATCATTCCATTTGCAGATGTAAGGAAGAGAATTATATGTAGAATAGGGCATGAAGTTTGATTATCCAATATTTTCCTATTCCTGACTTCTAGACAACGGGCTAAAGGGACGTTCTCACTGAAAAAAACAATGACTACATGATCTGAAACTGGATATTAATGACAATTTGTTTAAAACTAAACATTGAATGTTAATTATATCAGATGTGCACACTTAAAGGAACACGCCGACTTTTTGGGACTTTAGTTTATTCACCGTATCCCCCAGAGTTAGAGAAGTCCATACATACCATTCTTATCTCCGTGCGTGCCATAACTCTAGTACGGCAGCATTATTCCGCAGGAATGAAAGTATAGTCCCTAGCCATATCGGCCTAGAAAATTGCAACATTTCATTTTCCGTCGGTCTTAGTACACGATGTAACTATACACATCACAACATGTAAATAGGAAAATGTTGGCGTTATTTTGTCATTTATTGAGCAGTAGGCTAGCTGGAGCCGTTTACCTCCAGTCTTTGTGCTAAGCTAGGCTAGCAGTGGGTGCGTCAGACAGAGTTATGGCACGCACAGAGATATAAAAAAAAGGCATGTATGGACTTATCTAACTCTGGGGGATACAGTGAATAAGCTTAAGTCCCAAAATGTGGGCGTGTTCCTTTACAAAAAACCAACCATCATTTTTCTTTCCTTCTCAGGATGGCTTTCTATGTTGTTCCTGTTGTTACCTTCATGAATGCACTAAGTTATATTTTTGATTTCACTGTCATTTTGAAATCTTACACACAATGTATATGTTCAGGTTTTCTCCTAATATACAAAGAATCAGAATCAGAATATACCTTTACTCTAGGAGTTACAGTATGTGTCTAGATCATTGTCACTCGTAGAAGTCCCAGTTGTCCTCGTTTACAAAGCAATAATGTAAATCTCTGCCACATGTTTGCATGGCTAGACCAGTTAGAGACTTTTTTAAAGCAGCTACCTTACAATCAGAATATTTAGGTCTGCAACATACTATACGCACTCAAATGCTTCTATTCTAGCTCAATTTGGTGTTGCGTTCCAAGATGATGAAATTTGTAGCACTGCAAGTGTAGTCAGTTTTCTCTTTCAGGTCAACTATTGTAATGGCGGAGCAGTAGATTGAAGAGAACACCAAGTAGTTGTTGGGTTTCATTGGATCGGTGTGTTTAACCATGTTGGGTGTTTGTTGGGTCAGTATGAACATGGCAGTTGTGTTTCCCAACATACTAAATCCAAAAGTCAACTTTAAATGTTTGAATTGTTGCTGGCTGTGTGAACTAGCCTTTTGAGTAATGAGGTTTGTTATCACCAAGAAGGCATGTTAAGTATTAACTATATTTCCTCTAGAATGATAAAGGACCTTTTGTGGAGAGAATGTACTGGAATTTCTTTCCATTTTGTGATTTTGCCATTAGCGTGGTAAAATCCTGAACGCTCCACTTAACTTCACTGTGATGCAGTAGCATGTTTGTTTAGGAGGCTTGAATGTTTGTCTGTGTTCAGAGGGCCAGAGTTACAGTAAAATCTAATTTTCGCAAAACAGTTAGACTCCCTGAGTGCTTGTCTGATGCTCATGACACCAGTCATTGTTCAGTTGCACAGTGTACTCAAAGCTGACGGAAATCTGGCCATGTGACACAAACCAATTCAGTCCATCCAGGTTAAAAGTGTTTATGTGGGGCTGACAGGCCAGAATTCTCTCTGAAATTGATGTGACATGAAAGATGGTTTTCCAGAGTATTTTGCTGATTCCTGCATCCTGACACAAGCATTTTTCTCTCCAGACATGCAATGGGTTTCTTTTAAATCTTGTTATGCAAAAATGAGGAAAATTAACATTGGTTATGTAATGACCTGCTACCAACATGATTATACAAGACATGATGTGGCGAAGACAGATGTATGTGTGTGTTTTGGAATAAAGTTTTAAAAATAAAGATTTCTCATGTGAAGTTTCTCTTTCACAATTGATTGAAACAATTATGGTATGGTCATCAAAATGCAAAGTAAAGCATGTTAAATATATATATATTTTTAAATAAATATGCATTTAAATGTTAAATCTAAAGATAAATCTTAAATATAAATGTACACTACTGTTCAAACATTTAGTGTTTAAACACATTTTGATGTTTTTGAAGTCTCTTATGCTCACCAAGGCTACATTTATTTGATCAAAAATACTGTTAAAACATTCATTGTCATCTGTGTTTACCCTGTTTTGTTTTAGTTGTCCCTTGTTTGTTGTCATGGTTTTTGATTTGGCCTCATGTGCTTTAATCCCTGTTTGTTTCAGCTCATGGTTATGCTCATGGTTCATGGCTTTTGTAATTAAAAGTGACTGTTGCAAATAGATCCTGCTTCTACACTCCCTTGCTGCAACCAGTCGTGACAGAAGAAATAAACCAATTTGATGGATCTAGCAGCAGTACAGATCCTCATCTCTCAAAGGGGGATCGCTCCCTTGAGGTCCACACTCAGATCTGGAACGGCATAGATCTGGCTCACCTCATTCGTTAACCTGATGAAAGCTTCAAAGACTCAATGCCCAGACGAAAACATTCCTGCCTGGAGATGGTTCTCGAGGGGAGCTTTGTGAGTGTGTGGACTGGGTGTTTTTTCACTGTGGATCCCCCTCTACTGTATGTGAGAGAGAGGTCCCAACCCTACAGCACCCAAACCAATGCCCGCTCACCTTTCGGCAGAGGTGGGTAGTGTAAGGGTGAGCGCCTACAGTGGTTCAGGCTGCAGGGTTGCCGAAAGACTAAAGAAACGTTATGAGCAAGATGGTAGAAAACTGTACATTTCTCGTCTATATCCACCCACTGTACTTATACCAATGACGGAAATAAGCGCAGTTACAATAGCTAAATATGTGGGAGAGCGTTGCTATAGTGTGACTATATTGTATTGCAATAGAGGTAGCACTTCAAAGTCAATACCAAATCAAAACTAGTTAGCAATCATTTATAATTGAAAGAATTTAATGACAAAATCTGGTTATGGTTACACTTAAAATAGTTACAAAATAGATGTATGAGATGATAAAAACTTATACCATTAATCGTGAATAGAATGTTACCTGAGGGATAGAAAGAGGGAGAGAGAGGGAGAGAGAGCGCAAAAGAGACAGAGAAGAAGAGAGCAAAGAAGAGAAGAGCCAAAGAGAAGGCCCCCAAGAAGAGAGAGTCAGAGAATAGAAAAAGAAGAGAGCGAGAGCAACCGTTACAATCTTCTTTTATACTTCCTTGACCATGTAACTCAAACCCTATTGTGAGTCATTCAAACTGACCAATCAGACCAAACCTCCCCCACTGAACTACAGGTGTGACACACCTTTGGCCTACAGGCCTTCAGAATCTCTTTGTCTTTAGGAATTCCAAATGGCCGTTCTGATAAGAGAGATGGGGGTTGAAAACAGTAAAGCAGTATGTCTTTGTTCAATTGCAAATATCAAATATCTTTGATTATTTTCAATCCTACAGTAGAGTATCCAAAAACTGTACTCAAGTAAAAGTACAAGTGCTTATAGAAATATTTACTCAAAGTAAAAGTAAAAGTACTAATCTGAAGTTACTTGAGTAAGAGTAAAAAAGCATCCGATAAAAAAACTACTCAAGTAGCTAGTTACTAGTTACTTCGTATCATACATAGCCTATATCAGTGTTTGCCAACCCTGTTCCTGGAGGCACACCAACATTACACATTTTCCAACTCTTCCTGAACAAACACACCTGAATTAACTCATCAGCTCGTTAGTAGAGATCGGGTAAAGATAAAGGGGTTAGATGAGGGAGACATCCAAAATGTGCACGGTTGGTGTGCCTCCAGGAACAGGGTTGGGAAACACTGGCCTATATAACAACAATACAATAACATTTTAATATTTAGATAGATATTGAATTTAAATTGTTATTATTATCATAATTAGATATCTTTGCAACAAACACAGAAGATACAAGCATTATTTCTGGCATTTGTAGCCCAAAAATCATTGCACATCCTTCGCTTTGTATAATATTAACATTTTATTTATATTTTATATTATTAGAAAATGTCTAAAAGTGAACCTGCAGAGTTTTGTGTTCAAAGGCACGTAAAGGGAACTTTAGTGTTTTGGGTTGTATGTAAACTCAGGAATAAGCACTGTTTGGCCACTCTAAAGATTAACTCTGGGTTAGTTTTTGGTTAGCCAGTTCATTGTCTAAAAACCTATGCTGATTTGCTGCTCGAGACATTTATTATTATCAATGATAAAAAAAGTTGTGTTGCTTAATATTCTCGAGGAAACCATTAAGGACAATTTGTCCTTACATTTAAGTGAATCATTGAATTATTACTCAAATTCTTTTTCAGTGAGAAAGATGTTTTATTTGTTCATTATTGTTAGTTAATTTTGTTTGTCACTCACTGCAAAAGGTGATATTTCAGTTAAATAGTCATATTCAATTAAAATAGATATTTCAGAAAACATTCTGTGCATAAAATCGAGTAAAGATGATTCATGCATATTTGTTAAAAAAAAAAAAACTTTGTTAACAAATGAAACGCTGCTAATGCCCCATATTATAGCACAGTTTTCTGTTTTGATGAACGCTTCAGTTTAAAGCAGCCTATTCTTTACACTACATGCACCAAAACCAAAAAAGTTGATTGAGTTGCTTCCACCATCAGAGATTTTACCCGTCCTGCAGTGCACCAGTATACTCCCATCTCTCTCTCACATCCACAGGTGTTCTGTCCGCTCCTGCTGAGCAGAATCTCTTCGCACCAGAGCAGTGCGTGCTGAGATGGAGGGGAGTTAGTCAGCATGCTATTTTATTCATGAGGGTCCTCTGAGCCATGTGTCTGAATAACTCAAGCTTTTCCTGGTCACAGTACAGGAAGCTGATTCACTTCAGCAGGCCCACGGTCAAAAAGTACACATGCCATGAGTGAAAATATTTCTTTTAGCTTAACTATATCTAATGCTGTGTTCCAGGCAGGTTTTTGAGCCCATAAGTTACGACTTAAAACCACGACTCACGACTTTGTAGCGTTCCAGGCAAAGTCACGACAACTGCCTGAGCGCAATGAATTGTGGTAGCTAGATGTAAACAAAGCATGGCAGACTGTACTGGGCTTATGCTCATTTACAATCATTTCTATCACCAACGGTGCTTACTCCTTGCTTATTTGAGGGAAACGGAGAAGAAAAAACGGAGCATAAGTCAAGAGAAGCTGTTATACCTTTTATTTTACGTTATTTGCATATTTGTAAATGTATTTGGTATTAATTTATTCTTGCACTCAGTGGACTGAAAACTAGCTAACGCTAGAAAAGCAGCTGATAATGCATAACATTTGCGGATAAATAACGTTAGAACAATACCTTATTTTAATAAACGACTTGGTTTTTAATGTACGACTTTCATAAACACAGCATCCGTAGGGGCTGCCATTGTTGTTTCGCGGGCTATGTGACGTCAGAGTGCGTAACTGGGCGTACATTGATCTCGTACGAGTTCACAGGTGGGAAGTCACGGGTTTGACTACTGTTCCAGTGCACTTTTACGGGTAGAAGGTTGGAAAAACACGGGTTACGGGTTGCCTGGAACGCGGCATTAAACATGTTTACCTATTGTCTTGTTGCCAACCTTTGTCTTTTTCACCCTCTCAAAACTGAGTGGGCTGCCTTGATGGGTTAACTTAATACAACTCAAATTAATTATTTATCCTGACTGAATCAACCATAATACAGTGGGCTACATTTACATATGAAAATCATTTTTTGTAGTGACACAGTGTCCTAGCAGGCACCGATCAGGCATAACATTATGACAGGTGAATTGAATAACACTGGTTATCTCTTCATCACGGCACCTGTTAGTAGGTGGGATATACAGGTGCTGGTCATATAATTAGAATATCATCAAAAATTAGATTTATTTCACTAATTCCGTTCAAAAAGTGAAACTTGTATATTATATTCATTCATTACACACAGACTGATATATTTCAAATGTTTATTTCTTTTAATTTTGATGATTATAACTGACAACTGAGAAAAATCCCAAATTCAGTATCTCAGAAAATTAGAATATTACTTAAGACCAATACAAAGAAATGATTTTTAGAAATCTTGGCCAACTGAAAAGTATGAACATGAAAAGTATGAGCATGTGCAGCACTCAATACTTAGTTGGGGCTCCTTTTGCCTGAATTACTGCAGCAATGCGGCGTGGCATGGAGTCGATCAGTCTGTGGCACTGCTCAGGTGTTATGAGAGCCCAGGTTGCTCTGATAGCGGCCTTCAGCTCTTCTGCATTGTTGGGTCTGGCATATCACATCTTCCTCTTCACAATCTATGGGGTTAAGGTTAGGCGAGTTTGCTGGCCAATTAAGAACAGGGATACCATGGTCCTTAAACCAGGTATTGGTTGCTTTGGCACTGTGTGCAGGTGCCAAGTCCTGTTGGAAAATGAAATCTGCATCTCCATAAAGTTGGTCAGCAGCAGGAAGCATGAAGTGTTCTAAAACTTCCTGGTATACGGCTGAGTTGACCTTGGACCTCAGAAAACACAGTGGACCAACACCAGCAGATGACATGGCACCCCAAACCATCACTGACTGTGGAAACTTTACACTGGACCTCAAGCAACGTGGATTGTGTGCCTCTCCTCTCTTCCTCCAGACTCTGGGACCCTGATTTCCAAAGGAAATGCAAAATTTACTTTCATCAGAGAACATAACTTTGGACCACTCAGCAGCAGTCCAGTCCTTTTTGTCTTTAGCCCAGGCGAGACACTTCTGACGCTGTCTGTTGTTCAAGAGTGGCTTGACACAAGGAATGCGACAGCTGAAACCCATGTCTTGCATACGTCTGTGCGTAGTGGTTCTTGAAGCACTGACTCCAGCTGCAGTCCACTCTTTGTGAATCTCCCCCACTTTTTTGAATGGGTTTTGTTTCACAATCCTCTCCAGGGTGCGGTTATCTCTATTGCTTGTACTCTTTTTTTCTACCACATCTTTTCCTTCCCTTCGCCTCTCTATTAATGTGCTTGTACACAGAGCTCTGTGAACAGCCAGCCTCTTTTGCAATGACCTTTTGTGTCTTGCCCTCCTTGTGCAAGGTGTCAATGGTCGTCTTTTGGACAACTGTCAAGTCAGCAGTCTTCCCCATGATTGTGTAGCCTACAGAACTAGACTGAGAGACCATTTAAAGGCCTTTGCATGTGTTTTGAGTTAATTAGCTGATTAGAGTGTGGCACCAGGTGTCTTCAGTATTGAACCTTTTCACAATATTCTAATTTTCTGAGATACTGAATTTGGGGTTTTCCTTAGTTGTCAGTTATAATCATCAAAATTAAAAGAAATAAACATTTGAAATATATCAGTATGTGTGTATTGAATGAATATAATATACAAGTTTCACTTTTTGAATGGAATTAGTGAAATAAATCAACTTTTTGATGATATTCTAATTATATGACCAGCACCTGTATTAGGCAGCAAGTGAACATTTTGTCCTAGAAGCAGGAAAAATGGGCAAGCGTAAGGATTTGAGCGAGTTTGACAAAGGCCAAATTGTGATGGCTAGACGACTGGGTCAGAGCATCTCCAAAACTGCAGCTCTTGTGGGGTGTTCCCGGTCTGCAGTGGTCAGTATCTATCAAAAGTGGTCCAAGGAAAGAACAGTGGTGAACCGGCGACAGGGTCATGGGCGGCCAAGGCTCATTGATGCATGTGGGGAGCGATCCAGTCCATCCAATCGAGCATCTGTAGGATGTGCTGAACAAACAAGTCAGATCCATGGAGGCCCCACCTCGCAACTTAAAGGATCTCCTGCTAACATCTTGGTGCCAGATACCACAGCACACCTTCAGGGGTCTAGTGGAGTCCATGCCTCAATGGGTCAGGGCTGTTTTGGCAGCAAAAGGGGGACCGACACAATATTAGTCATAATGTTATGCCTGATCGGTGTATATATCACATATAATAATATTTGACTGAAGCTATGTAAGGTCAAATGAAATGCTTCTCTTCCTTTGTTTAAACTTTGCTTAGCAAGCTAGCTGCTTAGCCCACTAGCTTAACATGATTGATTCATTGAAACCAGGCTATGATGCCCAAAAACACTGTTTAGTTAGACAGCCCACTAGATTTTGAAAGACAGCCATTCTTTATGATCTTCCTTAAACTCCTCCACATTCCTTTAATCACCAGTTTATGTCCCGCTGTGTGCATCTGGCCCACATCCATTATTTCTCCCCTTCTCATTTTCATGTATTGAAACCGCTTCTAAAGCCTCTCGAAATCATTCAATACTCAAAAGAGCTGTTCGGTTTGTATTCTAAAACCCGTAACAGAATTAGCATTTTCTAGCCAAGGATTTCCTGACGAGTTTTCAATGAGTTTTTACAAATAAACATAACTTGTTAGAATAAATTACACATATTCCTTCCTCAAATCTGATGTTGCTGACACAAGGACATGAGTTTGTGTACTTGACGAATTGGACAGTTGTTGTAATCCTTATGTATCAATTTGTTAGCAACTTTTATCCTTTTACAGAATTTGCCACAGTCTGGAAGCCACAGAATACATAATAAATAAATAAATAATGTAATTGCAATAATTTCTCACAATTTTGAGAGAACATCTCTTGAGTTAAACTTAGAATTGTGAATTTGTAGCTTGCAGATTTTCTTAGAATTGCGAGTTTATAAAATACAATTCTGACTATTTCTTGCAATTCGTGATTCTGACTTTTTTTCTCGAAATCGCAACTTGTAATTCTTACTTTTATCTTGCAATTTGAGTGTATATCTCGAAATTCTGACTTTTTTCCTCTGAATTTACAGTTTGTCTCTTTTAAGGAGAGACAAATTTTGTGGATGAAAGGATCTGTGTATCAAGAAATACAAATGCTTTGGTACATTTCTTTTGTTATTCATATTAATGCATGAAATCATGTATTACATTCACAAAATGAATATTTTATTCACAAAATGCATTTTGTGATCCAGACAGATCCTATCATTCATAAAATATAGCAGGTCACCAGGCCTCGATTGAGAAATCCCAGAGGCCTATAGTGACTGATTTGGCTTTCTGCCAAATTTATTTAATTATTTGATTTCTGAATTCGACATTCAATATTTAATTCAAATGTACCTCCTTAGTGATAAATGTGAGAACCAATGATGGATTTCTTCTCTCCCAGAGAGAGAGGGACTTCAAGTTTATGAATACAAAGAACTTGTGTGTATAATAAGCATAAGATTTGAATATACTACACTTAAAAGCTGTTTTATGGCATCAGAGGACATTGAATTTGCTCATTTGCCATCCACTTCTCTCATTCTCTAATATAAACACTACACCACAATACAAGCTCCTTAGGTCATTTCTCTACATATTATCTCTGTTTCGCCACCTGTTCCTTTTTTCCCTGCAGGGAAAATTGTCAGCCCAACGTCCTGAGTGACTGTGCAGTTCTGCGACAGAGAACAGACCAGTGCGTCTGGCGCGGCGCACCTTTGTGTCTGTGAGTGTCACTTGTGGAAGCAGCTGTCACACAAACCGATAATTAAAGAGCGGTCGATCTCCACCGCCACCTTGAGAGGCAATTACCACACAACATGGAGTATTGCAGCCGCATAATTATCTGTGCGTTTGGAACACAGACACACACAAATGTGCACATTATAAGCAGCCCGTGACATTATGTGACAGTATCTGACAGCACTGGAGCTCGGGGGTTATGCCTCATTGGCTGCCACATGGCTTAACCAATCAAATGCTGACAGTACAGAGGGCAGTTAGAGCTGTGGGACACTGTCCAAAGGGTGTCTCATTCCCAGAACCAGCAGCAAATCTGCCACCTGAAAATATTTTCCCTCAGAAATGCAGTAATACAATGTGTGCAGCCTTCAAGTCCGAATGATTGTATATGAGTTCAAGTAAACACCACCACAGTGGTGTGGTTATCAGGAACAATGACAAGAAAATGAAAAGGAAAAAAGGGTCCCACTTTATATTAAGTGTATTTAACTACTACACTAACATTTAAATTAATACAATGCACTTATTGTGTACATACATGTTTTCACATTGTACTTATATTTGAAAAATACTTGCATGTAATTTTAATTACATCTAGAATTACACTGTTGACTCTTACCCCTTAACCCACCCTTAACCTTACCCATACCACTAAACCCGTCCCTAACCTTACCCATATCCCACCTCAGTAGCAGTAAGTGTTTTGCAATACAACATAAACACGTTAAGTACATTGGACCAAATTATTAGGGGCCAAGCCCCGAATGGCGCAATGGCACCAATTGTATCTGTTAGTTTTCTTCTTCTTCTTCTTCTTCAACTCTGAAAGTCTATGGCAGTCCATAGAACCGTATGGTTAAAAGTTGTGAAATTTGGCACACATATAGAGGTCAGTTGAAACATACACCACAGCAAATTTGGAGTCTCTAACCCAATCCCTCTAGCGCCACCAACTGTCCAAAGTTTCACTTACATTTATGCTAATAACTTTTGAACCATAAGAACTACAAACCAAATATTTTTTTCTCTGATTCCTTGACTCAAGACGATTCAATTGCTGTCACATGTCTGTCTTGTCTTGTTTAGCACATATTGTGTTTTGTGTTATTTTCTGTGCATGTGCTTGTGTTTTGTCATGTTTGGTGTGAGCACATGGCTCGTCACGTGTTCCTTGTGTCATGTGCTCTCTTGTCTATTGTCTAACCTGCCCACCTTGTTTCCTGATTATTGATTAATTTGCCCCACCTGTTCTCCCTCATTATCTGCCTTGTTTGTTCCTTTTATAATCTCCTTGTGTTTGAAGTCCTGTGCTGGATCGTTGTTTGATGTCATCTGTTCCCTGTTGTGCTTTACGTTCCTGCTCTTCGTGTTTAGTTTATGTTAAGTTGGTTTTCCCCCTCGTGGGTATTTTGTTTGTGTTTGTTTTATTCTATTATTTAATAAAATCACCCTCTTCTTGCACTTGAGTCCTCGCTCCCTTTATACTTACCTGTTCCTGACAATTGCATCCTATGACATAATTTTCCATCATGAAAATTTTCCCAACACAAAAAATACTTTTTCGAACTTGACGGTTTGTCTGATTTTCATGAAAATTTAATCAGATCATCCTCAGGCCATGCTGGCAAAAAGTTATCAAAAGCTTTTTGATAAACCCAACCGTTCTCGAATAACGTGTAAACGAATTTGATGAAGAGCGTGGCAAATTGGACGAGAGGCTATATCTCCGCAAAGCTTTAACGTATTCAGAACAAACTTGGTACATGTCATCCCAAGCATGACCTGAGGCTACATGCTGCATTTCAGCACAGCGCCACCTACTGGTCAAGAGATATGAAAAAATTGCCTTTTTTGCTTCTGAACAGTTAAAACTGGTATCTTCTGATTCAGTGCATCATGCAGAGTCAAATTATCAAATGTCAAAAGCTACTTTTTTTTTAAACTTCTTCTAGATCATTGGTCTGAATTTCACCAAAATTGGCCCAGATCATCTTCAGACCATGCCAGAATAAAGTTATCAAAATATTTTCAATAGACCAAGCTGTTCGCGAATAAGACATCAATGAAGTTGTAGGCATGATAACCAAGCTACATTATATTGCCAAAAGTATAGAGACACCCCTCCAAATCATTGAATTCAGGTGTTCCAATCACTTCCATGCCTAGGCATGCAGACGCTTCTACAAACATTAGTGAAAGAATGGGTCGCTCTCAGGAATTCAAGCGTGGTACCATGATAGGTTGCCACCTGTGCAATGAGTCCATTCGTGAAATTTCCTCACTACTAAATATTCTATGGTCAACTATAAGTGGTATTAAAACAAAGTGGAAGCAACTGGGAACAACAGCAACTCAGTCACGAAGTGGTAGGAAACTTTTTGCAAGTCAATAGCTACAGACCTCCAAACTTCATGTGGCCTTCAGATTAGCTCAACAACAGTGCGTAGAGAGCTTCATGGAATGGGTTTCCATGGCTGAGCCACTGCATCCAAGCCTTACATCACCAAGTGCAATGCAAAGCATCAGATGCAGTCGTGTAAAGCACGCCGCCACTGGACTCTAGAGCAGTGGAGACGTGTTCTCTGGAGTGACCAATCACGCTTCTCTGTCTGGCAATCCGATAGACGAGTCTGGGTTTGGCGGTTGCCAGGAGAACGGTACTTGCCTGACTGCATTGTGCCAAGTGTAAAGTTTGGTGGAGGGGGGATTATGATGTGGGGTTGTTTTTTAGGGGTTGGGCTTAGCCCCTTAGTTCCAGTGAAAGGAACTCTTAATGTTTCAGCATACCAAGACATTTTGGACAATTTCATGCTCCCAACTTTGTGGGAACAGTTTGGGGATGGCCCCTTCCTGTTCCAACATGACTGCGCACCAGTGCACAAAGCAAGGTCCATAAAGACATGGATGAGCGAGTTTGGTGTGGAGAAACTTGACTGGCCTGCACAGAGTCCTGACCTCAACCCGATAGAACACCTTTGGGATGAATTAGAGCGGAGACTGCGAGCCAGGTCTTCTCGTCCAACATCAGTACCTGACCTCACAAATGCGCTTCTAGAAGAATGGTCAAAAATTCCCATAAACACACTCCTAAACCTTGTGGAAAGCCTTCCCAGAAGAGTTGAAGCTGAGCATGTAAAGGCAGACGTCCCAAAACTTTTGGCAATATAGTATAATTCTGAGGCTGTAAGTCTGCAACACTTTGGCATGTTGACACCAAACTTTGTATGTGTCATTGTCACCACAGAGTGTCCACACTATAATAATTAGATAACAGCGCCACCAATTGTTCAAAAGGGATAAGCAAGTTAATCATATTACTTGTACATTATTACTTAATTGTATTTGTGATATTTCTGCCATTTTGACAAAAATTATTTAAAAATGTCTTTAATTACTCGTTGCAATTTTTCTGAAGCTCACTGCCATACGTGCATGTCTCATTGGTCCTTTTTCTGCTTGACCTTGATAATTGCTGCTTGCAGCTATATTTATCATTATTATTTTTAAATTAAGTACATAATATTTAAAGACAACTAATATAAAGTGTACATACATACATCCATACATAGTTTAAAATACATGTGCCAGGTTCTTAGAAATGTACTCTTTGTTTTCATTTTCACTTTTATACCATTTTTCAGAAAAGTTTCAGTTTAATGACTCTAAAAATGATGTGTGATATAACAAAGTAAAAAGTTCTTTGCACCTTAAATCTTACTGTTTTTTTCATCAAGACTTAAAGGCAGCATAAATGCATGGATGTCTTGAAGTAATAACAATTAAGGATACTAAAAAGGCATGTGATCCCCTGCAGGACAAAATGTTTGAACCAGCCTTTAGTCGGTTTAAGCTGAATGGTGTCCCCGCCTAGACAAGCTGTTGTTCAGGTGGTTTAGCTGGTTAGCCACCATCCAAATCCTCTATAAAACCAGCAAACAAACCCCCGGACCAGCTAACTGGACTGTTTTTTCCCCAACAGGGTCTACGTACAAATGATCTGTGCTATTTTAGCAAGGCTTTCCATGTAGCCTATATTCTCTTTCATTATTCACAACACCGTCTGTGACGGGGCAAATTCAAAATTAGTCAGGCACAGCGTGGATGCATATGTATCTCTGTCAGTGAGCTTGTGACAGCAGCATTTATTTGAGATCCCTGAACTGCTCTTCTATTGTGATATATGACTGCACTTTTCCCTGGGTTCTGTTCATGTTGTGCTCCACAGAACACATGTTACACACTCCATCTATTTAAGATGAAAGATCTGTGTGATCGATCGTCGCTGTATCACACACACACACACACACACACACACACACACACACACACACACACACACACACACACACACACACACACACACACACACACAACCTAGTCAGCCTATACTGGATCTCTCATGCCATCTTATTTATCATTTAACTCTTCTCGTGACACTGTTCTGGTAAACTGGTAAACTGACCATGGAGTAAGTGTTGAGAAATCTGCTTAATGGTGTTCAAGATCTATGACACCATTCTGCTTTATCAGCAACACACAAATCTATATATCAGCACCACTGGAAGTAGATTTATGCTCTGTCGATCCGTATTCAACCATAACCATTAATTTCAGCTGCATTATATGATGGGAAAAGGGAGATAAAGAGAAAGAGAGAAAATTATAACTGTTTCTTATTTCTTTCAGAAAACAGTTGGAAAATTATTAATATAAAAGTATATATATTGTCAAATGATTAATCGCGATTAATTATAATTAATTACTATATTAATGGAGTGCTATATTAATACATTTTCAAAATGTTTACGTTTCAAAGCCATTGAAAAATTCATTATTGATGTCATTTAAAGATTCATACTTTTTTATTTTACCTTTTATTTATTAAAATATAGCCTAGTAGACATAATACTAATCACTATACAATTACAATTACATATATAATGTATTTCAGTGTGAGATGGACAGCATTCAGCATGACTTTCACCTTGGTCAAAGAATTTAATATTGTATTTCTGTTTACTTTTTCCCACACAAAAAGTAGCTTGTGATCAAGCCATAACTGGTGGACCCCCTAAGGACACCAGACGAAGACCCCCTGGAAAGTGAATTGATATTGATAGATGAATCACAGTCTCTGCAAACTGGAATGTCAAAGAAAACCCAAAGGAAACTGCTCTACCTTTGAACTAACAGCTCTTGATCAAACAAAAATAACACACACACACTGCCAATCTCAGCAGTAAAAAGAAATTTCCCTGCATGTCTTCCATTATTCTTGGATTTCAACAGTGAGGAGTTACTCGGCGGTGGAGCAGTTTTTCACACAGCTTGCTTTACTTCATTTCATGGCCTACAGTACAGCTGGACTGCTAACATACAGCATTACCACAGGGTTATGGGAATGCATCCAAATGAGAGGAACTGTCCATTATGTAAGAGTACTTTGTAACTCCATTTCAGAGTAGGTCAGCCTTCACCAGTCACTAACACAAGGTTCATGTACTGTTTATGGCCTCTGGTGGGTATAATTCAAGGTTTGCTGAACTGTTGCATATGATTTTCTGTAGCTGACTATCTCTGGACTGCTATGGTGAATTGTGCTGAAAAGATTGATGTATTAATAACATACAAAAGCCTACAGGATTTATATTTATATTTCATGTGCATTATTAAAGTCATGTGATTGATGGTTTGAGGGACAGGCCTGTACAGCCCACAGACGTGTTAAGTGCTCATCGCCTGTTATCATCTGTCATAAACTCATCCTATACTGTCAAATAATCCTGCTAGTGGACACTTTTATGAGAATGAAACATATATGAGAGAAAAAGGTAATGAAGAAAAAAACCCTTTTGGTAAATTAGAATTAATTAACTAATGCTGTAAAACTGATAAGATAAGTAAACAGAGCATGTTATCATACCATTCAAGAGCTTGTGCGCTAAAGTTGGACTTTCAGGGTGTTTTTTGAGGGGTTGATTTGAGGGGGCGAATATTCTATTTACAGCCAGTATAATATAAGAATTCGTTTTGGGGTATCACTCTTTCCACATTTGGGAGTCTCAACAACAGCCTCAGAAAAGCAGTCATTTGCCTCCCCCTCCTGGTGGACGCAATAATGGTGGTTAGTTACATTACGTCATAGTGTGAAGAGAAAAAAAATGGGTCAAAGTCTCTATTAAGCCATTTTAAAGAGCCCTGTGACGTAGGTGTGAAAAGTGAGACCTCAGTTGCTAATTATTTGGACAATATAAATATGAATAATTTGAGTATCCTATATAAACTAAAATAATTTGAGAAATTTATTTTAGTATTAGTTGATAAACCGAATTAAAATATTACAAATATTCAAAAGTTCAATTTAATTACCGTGTAGACAAAAATGATATAGGCTATGTTTAATATTGGCAAGTACAGACACGAACCGTAACGTAATATTTTCAGAGATGCGAAGAACATTCTAAGATTATTTAGGCTACTTTTTTTCTTTTAGATGGCAAAAATCCAGATAATTAGGCTACTGGTTAAGAAAATGCATTTTAACACAATGGGAAAATCCGTAAGAAACCAAAGGAAAAATGCTGGGTTAAAAACAACCCAAGTTGGGTTGAAAATGGACAAAGCAATTGGGTTGCTTTAACCCAGTGAATGGGTTCTTTTAACCCAGCGATTGGGTTAAATATTTGCCCACCCTGCTGGGTATATTTATTTAACTCAACTATTGTTAAAATGAACACAAAGTATGTTGGAAATTAACATTTATTAATATGTTTAATAAATGAACATTATTAATAAGTTTAATAAATAATAATTAAACAATAAACATTTATTAAATTGCTTAAAGGTTCACTTTTTGATTATTATTGTTGCCTCTAGTAATTATGTGTCTGATTTTTAATTTCCATTTTGTGTTCATTTTAAGCCAGCCATATAGTAATTTTTAAACAATAATTGGGTTAAATAAAACTGCCCAGCACGTTGGGCAAACATTTAACCCAACCGCTGGGTTTGTCCATTTTCAACCCAACTTGAGTTGTCTTTAACCCAGCATTTTTTACAGTGTATAATAAAAAATAAAAAAATACAAATATTTTATCCAAAGTAGACGTCGTCATAACGGTATGGATATTCTCATATTATTGACTTAAAAACGACGTCATCTTTTCTCGAAACTCCGAATCGCATAGGCTACGTCATAAATTTGGAACATTATCGAGTGATGTGCACGTTTTAAAGCTACATTGTAGCCGAAGATCCTTTTCGTCATAACTGAGCGGCATGACGTCGAGCCGCATCAAACGCTTCCATTCAGGCAGGGGCTTTGTGATGCAGAAATACCAAAATGATTGGCCTGATATCAAAATGAGTGATCATAAATAATAACGCGAGAGTTTGCAAGTTGCCTGCCGACTGTAGTCACAACTGTCAAAGGCAGCAGCAGCGGATACGCGCGTGACCCAGCACCCATACTGTTACTGTACACGGTCGCGGAGATAATATCCCTATCAAACAAACACACGGCATAATCCCGAGGTAAGGACAGGAATCGAGGGGCTGCGGGGAAACTGCGCGACGCCGTGCCTTCCCCTCCGCTTTCTTTGCGTCGCGTTCACTTCTTCCACCCTCGATTACTGCACTAAACAAATCCCCGTGCCTCCTTTAGCAACAGCGCGAGGTTTTTTTTTTTTTACTCCTCCTTCGTATTAAAGTCGCCATTTTGCTTCACTGCCTATGAAAGCTTCTTGTATTTTCATATTTTTGGCGGCGTTTCTGCGTATTTGTGCGCGTGCTTTTGAGTTGGATTTTCATGTGAGAGAGCTCGTGGATTACATATTAATGAAGAGGGGCGCCGAGTGCAGTCTGGAAACACGGTGAAAGTGTTCAGCTTGTGGGCATTTGCATCAGCTTGCTCTTTTTTCTTCCTCCTCCTCCTCCTCCTCCTCCTTCTTCTTCTTCTTCTTCTTCTTCTTCATCATCATCTCCCTCCGCGGATACGCACAGCGGGGGTTGTGAGTGTGGCTACCGACCGAAACGCCCGTCTGTCCGCGACCCCCCGCGCGCCAGGTGTGTTTGCCATGTAAAGTCAAGCGGCGCGACGCGAGAGTAAAGGCTACAGCCTGACCCCACGTGGGTGACCCGCTCACCCGCCAGTGTTGGGTGGCTTTCCAGGTAGGTGTGGTCTTCGAGAAGTCGATTATCTGTCAATACTGCCAATAAAGACAAAAGCTCGCCTTTCCTTTGCAAAGTAGCATTGTTTCATGTGTTACAAGGTGTTAAAGCTTTTTAGGGGGATGAAATATGCAAGGTAAATGTGTTGTGGTGTTTATGTATGAACTGTCAGGTGTAATATAAACACTCACACACTGTTTGAGCACTTGGAAAGACTTATGTGGGTCATGCTTACTATGTAGTAGGCCTACATGTCCTAGTAGGCTATATGTGACCCTGGACCACAAAACCAGTAATAATGGTCAATTTCTTTGAAATTGAGTTTATACATCATCTGAAAGCTGAATAAATAAGTTATTGGTGTATGGTTTGTTAGGATAGGACAATATTTGGCCGAGATACAACTACTTGAAAATCTGGAATCTGAGGGTGCAAAAAAATCTAAATATTGAGAAAACCACCTTTAAAGTTGTCCAAATGAAGTCCTTAGCAATGCATATTACTACTAATAATAATTTTTTAAATATATTTACGGTAGGAAATTTACAAAATATCTTTATGATCTTTACTTAATATCCTGGTGATTTTTGGCATAAAAGAAAAATCAATAATTTTGACCCATACAATGTATTGTTGGCTATTGCCATAAATATACCCGTGCGACTTATAACTGGTTTTGTGGTCCAGGGTCACATATCGGGTTAAATATAAAATTTTCAGAAAAAAAAAACAGATTCGTTTTAACATGGGGTGAAAATGAAAAACAATTATATATATAATTTATATATTATATATAATATTCCAGGTTTTTTTTGTTCTTATAATATCACTATACATCATTAAAATCATTTAAAAACCTTAACAAAACCAACATCATCCTCCAGAAAGGATGATCATTTTTCATGGGAAAACAACAAAACATCTATTTGTAAATGTATGAAATATTAGCAATGGACTGTGTAATGTTTTGTGCTATTGCTATTAGTTGGTTTGTGCAACTCTAAAACATCTCATCCAGTTAAAATGACAGAAAACGCTTATAATTTTAATATTTCAAAAGTAATATTTAAACATTGACATTATCATGCAAGTCAACTCAGTCCTTAATAAGCAATAATTAACTCTTTATTTCTATTCTGTTAAGTGAGTATACTCTTAATTTTCCTGCCAATGTGTAAATAATAACAGAGATTTTTTTTTATAGAAATACTTGATTAAATGACAACTTAAGCATATTTATTCTTCAAAAGTTATAGTTTGATTGGCACTGCAGGAATGAGCCATGTGTGTTTCTCTGATTGTGTAGGCACACGTCCATCCACAGCCTTTCTAAAGTGTGTGATAAATTCCCCAAATACCATAGCACTTAGTCCTACCAGCTGCTTTTCCTATTACCTTATTGCTCTTTTCCTATCTGGAATAAACTTCTGGCTCACAAATGAGCTTGAGTCTCTGGGCCATAAATAATTTGGTCTAATGATCTTCAGCACTTGAAGTTCCATCGTTCTTCTATGTGGGTTAGGTGATGGGAGGGCCATTCTTTGATATGGTGATACAGCATGCGGGTCTGCTTTGTGGTTTATTAGCACAGTGAAACTGTGCAGTACCTGTTGTTTTGGTTTGCATTTGAATGGGGAAGGGTTGTCACGTCCTATCGCATATCCTGTGATGGTTAGAGTGGCTAGAGCTTGATTTCTTGTCTTTCAAACATACTGTATGCGTGTGTCAGTTCATGTAGCATTTCTACTTTGAATCTTAGTATAGTTTGTCATGATCACACTTTAATGGTAAAAGTAAACCTCTCAATTAGCACTCAACGGAAACGTATTAGTGCCTCTGACAGCGAAACATTTCCACGGCATGCATTAGTTGAAATATTTATCTGTGATGTTCATAAAATCTCTTTTGACACATGATAAATCATGCAGCCATATGCTCGGGCACTGTTCAGCAAATAATAGAACACTAAATTAATGGCAGTTTAAAAAGACACAAATTAGTGACCCATTAGGCCAAACCTAATGAAGAACTGAAATGACATTGATTTAAGTTAATAAGAAAGTATGATCACATTCTAATCAGTGCTGTTTACTTTAATTAGTCATTGTCAGGCTTCATTCATTGCAATGAGCTGGCCATTTCCCTTCTGAATTGATGACTGTGAAAAAAATACATTCAGCCAGAGATTGAACTCAGTTATTTTTTTATTTATATATATATATATATATATATATATATATATTTTAAACAGATGGGATAGGTGGGATAGGTAGATAGATAGACAGGTAGGTAGGTGGATGGACAGATGGATGGATAGATAGATAGACAGATGGATAGATAGACAGATGGATGGATGTACGGATGGACAGACAGACACAAACAGATAGATAGATAGATAGATAGACAGATAAATAGACAGACATACAGGTAGGTAGATAGATAGATAGACAGATGGATAGATAGACAGATGGATGGATGTACGGATGGACATACAGACAAACAGATAAATAGATAGATAGACAGACAAACAGACAAATAGACAGACAGACAGGTAGGTAGATAGACGGATGGATGGATGGACAGATAGACAGATGGATGGATGAATAGAAGGACAGACAGACAGGTAGGTAGATAGATGGAAGGATGGATGGACAGATAGATGGATGGATGGATGGATGATTAATGGAAAGATAGATAGATAAATAGACACAGACAGGTAGATAGATAGATAGATGGATGGATGGACAGATAGATGGATGGATGGAGAGATATGCCATCCATCCATCTGTCTGTCTATCTATCTATCTATTTGTGTTTGTCTGTCCATCTATCCATATATCCATCCATCTATCTATCATCTATCTATCTGTATGTGTCTGTCTGTCTGTTCGTCCATCCATCCATCCATCCATCCATCCGTCCATCCATCTATCTACCTACCTGTCTGTGTCTATCTATCCATCTATCCATCCATATTGGATGGATGGATGGATGGACAGACAGACACAAACATGGATAGATGGACAGACAGACACAAATAGATAGATAGATAGATAGATAGATAGATAGATACTTCATTCATGAAGTTTCTCTGGCATGGGAAGACAACCACGCTGAAAGACTGTAATTGTAATTTTCCCCCATGCAATCAGGCTACGAAAATTAGATGTGTGTGAATGTGCAATTTATGCCATTCTGTGTGTGTGTGTGCTGTACGGTCTCAGCAGGTGTTTGTAATCCCCAATTTAAATACTTTCAAATACAGTGAAAACATCTTTGTGTTTATTTTGTTTGTATGCAGATAAGGCTTTTCCTTTGGCCTGATCTATTTGTGTCCTAAACAGGCATGGACACCTCCAGCGGTGCCCGGGTGGTGAAGCCTTCCTCGGGCATGTCAAAGGGGCGTGCTGCCAAACAGGCCCACCCTGCCGAGATGTCCCGCATGGGTAGCACTGAAAACGACAATCACGGTACGAACGCAAGCTGCTCAGGTTTAGAAACACAATAAAGAGCTACATCTAACACGCACAGAGCATGCAAAGTGTTAACAAATCATTGGTTGATGCAGGTGGTACTCATCAAACATTGACGTTTAAATGCTAGGCATATTGAAAATAAATAAACAACTTTGTAAAATCATTGACATCCTTTCAGTTTCGTGTTTGCACGTATTTCAGAAGTCTGTGGAGTACGCTTGCACGTTTAAATAGCTGGGTTTTTTACAACTACACACTGCGGTTTTGACAAGCGATTTCACACTTGTGTGCTTAAGAGAGGAAATGATGGCTGCCTTATTATGGTGAAAGGTGTTTTGACAGATGAAGTCCTTCTGCTGGTAGTAAGGTTGTTTTTAATGTCAGTGAAACACATACCATCTCCCTGCATGGCTGAACTTAGATGAACTTCAGGCCTATACAGATTTTCAGTGCTGGAGTAAAAATAAATGTTGTGTAATTTTCTCTGAGTTCCCAAGCAAAGTAAGTTGTTTAAATGGACAAGCAGAATGGAAAGAAGTGGTTAAAGGGAGAAACTATGCTCTTATTAGATCAGCAGTATAGCACTGGTACACTGTAAACCCTAACGCTCTAAATAATGAATTGGTTTGAGTAGAGCCAACTCAAGTTAAACAAATTAGTTCAAACAAATTAACTTTTTAAGTTTAGAGCTTTCTTTTTCTTTTGAGTTCTCAAAACTGACACATTAAGAAATCTGAATTGTTTCATTGTTTTGAGTTTTATGAACTTGTTTCTTTTAATGTAGACTAACTTACATTTTTATCAGTAAACAGTAAATGCCAAAATTAAGTGTTATATTTTTTGGGCATGATTAACGTTAAGTGGGAGATTTAGTAGTGTTTAAAGGCACAATTAAAATATCCAAAAACCACTAGAACAGTGTTATATATTTTGTTGACTTGTGTACTTACATTATCCCAAATGTTTCCAAGAATGTTTAAATCCAGAGAAATAAGCGATTTTAACCAGAACACGAACCATGTCATCTCGTCGCCTATCAATGACATCATACCCTCGTTACCCTCGATTTCCAATTTGTAGAAACCATGGAAACACCAAAAACACTTTAATATATTATATGTTTTATTTGACAAGGGAACAACTGTTTGGAGACATTTATAGACAGAAAACTATTGTACAGTAATACAGTATTTTCTCCATCATACAATATGTTTTCAAATGAATTGCATACCATTTAGCAACACAAGCCATCCAGCATTTATATCTTACTGCAGTGTCTTAGCTTACTGCTAAGTGTCTCATAGCAGCCGCGGAGCGAACGCACAGAGTAACGTTATAACATCATTTTCAACACACTCAAATGTATCTAATATGATCAACAGCGCTGCGTTACCCCACATCCGCATGACTGGAAGAAGCGAAAGCGGCGAATGTGGCATAATAAAAGCTCTGCTGCTGTCTCTCATTAACAGTCGCTTCAGCGACCTCGTTCAGCTCCCACAGCGCTCGGCCATGCGTTACGATTCTTTTCCACCGGCTGTGAGGTGAAGACGACATCTCCCATGAATCCACACTCAGTCTATGCCTATGTCTAAGCCTAGCGGCGAAAAACTACATAGTGTGCCTTTAATGTTTTGTTATGCTAATTTAGAAGAGTTTTTGTTATGTTTTTTTTTTTTTGTGGGGTTTCCATCATGGTGATGAGGGGAGCATGAGCTTAGTTTGAGAACAGGTATATGTTAAATGTATTATATTACTGTCCTCATTAGCAAATGGTATGCTATGCTAATGCTACCAAAGCATTGTGTAAACAATTAGCAAGGTGGCATTTATTGAATTAGCTAGTTAAATTTAGCCAAGTTTCCACTACTAAAAATGTGAGATTACATGATATTTTTGTTAAATGTATGAATTCAAGTTCAATGCAATTAAAATGTATGATTACAAAATAAAAAATCAGCAAGTTCTGCTTACTTAAACTTTACATTTCTTAACTTAATTTTTTGGGGAGTTTTGCCAACTTATTCAGGTTTAGAGTGGACAGTATTAGTGATCATGGTAGCACTTTATTTTACTTTATTTTCCCCATGTTCATACTATGTACTTATATGTACTATGTACAATAACTAGGTACTAACCCTGAACCTACCCCTAAACCTAATCTTAACCCATGTAGTTACCTTATATTACCCAATATTTACTTGGGTAAGTACACTGTAAGTACATGTAAGTACATATACTGTAAAATAAAGTGCAACCGTTATCATGGTTGGTTAATCAGTGCTACAATCTCAATGCCGAAGATCAGTGTTAGATCAGTGTTAGTAGGGCTGCAGCCTTTTTTATTAAATTTTTTTTATGATTAATAAATTTTTGGATGCAAAATGCAAAGATTAATCAATCAACTATTATTGTAAGGTATTATGTTTTTCCCTTGATGGAAATGGTGCTTTATTTGTTATTTTCGCAATATTCCTTTTTTGTTTTAATTTTTCAGCTTGAATTTCAACTTGCATAGCAATTGCACCTCAAACATTAAAATGTATCAAAGTCGATATGGAATGACTATGATTCACCTATGAAATGATTAGTGCTGTCAAAATTAGCGTTAGCGGATGCAATGAATTTTTTCAGTTTAACACGTTAAAAATATTTTGCGCAATTAACGTAGCAACGTAGTTTTCTGTCATACTTTGGCTAGCGTTACATTATATGATCACACTCTTATTCATGCAAATGCTTTTAAACCATTCAAGCGCGACAAGACAAAAGAGAACACGCTGTCTGTGAATGTCCTGACACACACACACACAGACAGCAAACCAGAATTGAGTTCTCTTTTGTGCTTGAACAAACGGAATTATGCCAAAATGTCAGTTGTCAAGTATTATCATAAGAGCAGTCTAAAATTAGTTAAATAACGTCTTAAATGAACTTGAGATGCGTGTCAGATCTGCGTCATGTTCGGCAGCGGCAGATCTTAAAGTGACAGCAGCCTAATAAACCAGTTATTGTGATTCTGTCATTAATGTTAATCAAAGAATGAAGGCGAAATTTTAGATTTAATAAGGATTCATTTATGTTTAACTTATAATTTATGCAGTGCAGACTGTTTGATAACTTTATCCAATTTCTGTATTTTTCCTACCTGTTAGACAAAGGTATATATGACATTTATGTAAAGATTGATTTAAGTTCGCTTAAATTAAGTTGTTATTTTTTTAAAGCCTTATAAATGTACAAAATTGATATAGCTTTCAATTATACTGTAATTTTGAATGTCTATCATTAATATAAAAATTAAAAAAAATTCATAGAGACATCAGTAGCAGTATTAGTGTCAGTGATACTGGCCTTCATTCATAAAAAGATGCCATTACAAGAAATATTTAAAATATATTGTCTTTAAGTTAATTCTACATTAAATAAATGAAAAACTCTGATGTTTTTAATCACGATTAATTACAGAAAAAATGTGCGATACATTTCTTTAATCGATCGACAGTACTAGAAATTATTCATATATTTTCTAAATGCATGTTATAGATCTTAATGTGACCGATTCATCCGATTTACAAGTCCACAAGACCACAGGGCGAGCTCCACCTTTGGGGCCAATATGTGCGCTCAATGCACAATGTTGCCAGTCCTGCGCTGGAGCGAGCTTTGCAGCAGACTTTTACCTAACAGTCAAAGCAACACTACGTCATTAAAGTATGGACTCGTAGAAAGACCACAAGTGTTTAGGGTGTCATTAGGGACAATGCCTACACTGAAGAAAAATCTGCCACTAGGCCTACTATAGTTTCATTTCATTGCGGCTTTTATGTTAAAAGTAGTGCTGCCAATCAATAAAAAACAAATTAACTAGAATTAATCACATTTAATTAAACCCAATTTTAAACATTAATTATAGACGTTCAACATTACAGTGTAATTGAAAACTATCAATTTTTGTTACATTTATTAGGCTTCAAAAAATACAACAGTAGCAGGCGCAGCAAGAAGTTGTTTAGCAGCTGTGGGGCCATGACTGATGTGGTACATGGGAAAAGACATTCAGCTTCGGTTACAGAAGTACAAGCAAAAATTCACTGCATTTAGACCTTCAAAAAATAAACCGGTCAAGCCAGGGCCGGCCCAAGCCTTTATGGGGCCCTAAGCTGAATTTTATTTTGGGACCCCTCGGTACGATTGACTACGATTGTCAATTCTTGATAATTTGCACACCCATTATCAATTTTATTGGTTGTAGCTGTGTTGCTTACAAATGTCTGCCTGTCATGTTTTTACCCTTATACAGTTTTTAATTGTAACAGTAGCAAACCCACAAGAGTGGTCAGGTGTTAATTTGCACTTTAATATTCAAAGTCTTACTGTGCGTTCACACCAGATGCGACTTGCGCGTAGTTGGACGCTTGAACATTTTGAGTTTACTCGCTTCCTTCGCGCGTGAAATTCACTTCACAACAGATATATATATATATTAGGGATGTCAATTTACATAAATGCCATGATCGATCGTCGTTTAAATTAATGATTTATTAATCGATTAATTGTTAGCCTTAATACTGCATATGCGTCTACATCAGTGGCTTATAGCCGACAGCATGACAGGGTGTGCAAATGCTGCTCAAAACACCATGTTCCTCACCAAATCAATGAGAAGGGTTTTTAGTCTAAATAAAGGGCTAGTAGGATTGTAAAATGAGTAAATGCGAGTGATCATTTAATTAAATAACTTATTTAATAATCAAATATAACCTCTAATAGAACGCGTCACCAACGCCGCCTCATATCTGTTATTCAGAATGAACGCGCTCTTCCTGAAACAAAACACGCTGAACATGGCAACTAAACCCAATGAATTCACAACGATTTATTAAAATAGTGTTCTCAATGTTATGTAATATGACAGTCCCAATCAAAGTTATTATTAGTCGTGCGTTGCTGTTTGAGCTGTGCGCGCTGAATGAACACCGATACACTTAAGTTCTTTGCTAGCGCGATATTTAGCTCAAAGAAATGCATCCTATATAAGATTAATCAGATATATACAAAATAAACATAATATTACAAATTATATCTGCACAAAATGATGCAAATGCACAAGTGAACTTGAATTAAGCTATTCAGAATGCATGACTCATGTTGTGCACATGCTCTTCCTGGAGCAACGCGATGAAACCGCAAACTAAACCCAAATAATTCACAATGTTTTATTACAATAGTGTTCTCATTATAATGTTATGTAATATGACAGTCCCAATCATAGTCATTATTAGTTGTGCAGTGCTGTTTGAGTTATGCACTGAAGCTGATCACCGGCATGCTTTACTACCACGTTAATTCTTAACCAAATGCATCTTATGAGATAAATCAGATATAGACAGGCCCACACAAAATAAACACAACATTACAATTTACATTTGCACAAAACAAAAGGCTGAAAATGCACACGCACACGCACACTTATAGTCATGATGAAGGTGTAACTCCAGCTGTAAAATGGTCCCAAACATAACTCTGGCGTGCTCGCTTAATTTTTCCACGTGTCTGCGTATGTTTCGCGGTTGAACAGCACGCACGCGCATGATCATGCTTAATCGATGATTGATAAGTTTTAGCGATTAAATGTATTATCGACAATTAATCAATCATCGATTAATCGTCAACATCCCTAATATATATATACACTCACCTAAAGGATTATTAGGAACACCATACTAATACTGTGTTTGACCCCCTTTCGCCTTCAGAACTGCCTTAATTCTACGTGGCATTGATTCAACAAGGTGCTGAAAGCATTCTTTAGAAATGTTGGCCCATATTGATAGGATAGCATCTTGCAGTTGATGGAGATGTGTGGGATGCACATCCAGGGCACGAAGCTACCGTTCCACCACATCCCAAAGATGCTCTATTGGGTTGAGATCTGGTGACTGTGGGGGCCATTTTAGTACAGTGAACTCATTGTCATGTTCAAGAAACCAATTTAAAATGATTCGAGCTTTGTGACATGGTGCATTATCCTGCTGGAAGTAGCCATCAGAGGATGGGTACATGGTGGTCATAAAGGGACGGACATGGTCAGAAACAATGCTCAGGTAGGCCGTGGCATTTAAAAGATGCCCAATTGGCACTAAGGGGCCTAAAGTGTGCCAAGAAAACATCCCCCACACCATTACACCACCACCACCAGCCTGCACAGTGGTAACAAGGCATGATGGATCCATGTTCTCATTCTGTTTACGCCAAATTCTGACTCTACCATCTGAATGTCTCAACAGAAATCGAGACTCATCAGACCAGGCAACATTTTTCCAGTCTTCAACTGTCCAATTTTGGTGAGCTCATGCAAATTGTAGCCTCTTTTTCCTATTTGTAGTGGAGATGAGTGGTACCCGGTGGGGTCTTCTGCTGTTGTAGCCCATCCGCCTCAATGTTGTGCGTGTTGTGGCTTCACAAATGCTTTGCTGCATACCTCGGTTGTAACGAGTGGTTATTTCAGTCAAAGTTGCTCTTCTATCAGCTTGAATCAGTCGGCCCATTCTCCTCTGACCTCTAGCATCAACAAGGCATTTTCGCCCACAGGACTGCCGCATACTGGATGTTTTTCCCTTTTCACACCATTCTTTGTAAACTCTAGAAATGGCTGTGCGTGAAAATCCCAGTAACTGAGCAGATTGTGAAATACTCAGACTGGCCCGTCTGGCACCAACAACCATGCCACGCTCAAAATTGCTTAAATCACCTTTCTTTCCCATTCTGACATTCAGTTTGGAGTTCAGGAGATTGTCTTGACCAGGACCACATCCCTAAATGCATTGAAGCAACTGCCATGTGATTGGTTGATTAGATAATTGCATTAATGAGAAATTGAACAGGTGTTCCTAATAATCCTTTAGGTGAGTGTATATATATATATATATAGCTCAAATTGAGTAAAGAGCGTTTTTCCCTCCTCACTCACTTTCTTCCAAGCAAGATTCTTATTATTCCTGTTTCTATAATAATACGAAGATGTATCATACAGCTCCGGGTATCCACATACAGCAACGATGATTTTGTCCTCTATTGTTGTTCGGATTTCTGCCTCCGCTCACTACTAGAGCAAGCTCCTGATTGGTTAACGCGGCGCAAATATCCCCCAAAGTTCAGATTTTTCAACCTGCCCAAAACGCTCAATTCGCGCGAATCGCGTCAAGATATTCGCACAAAACCATATCACATTCTCAAATCCATCCACTCATACCATTTTTGTGAAGAAAAAGTACATACTTTTGAGTGTGTAGCAAAAGAGTACACAAGCTTTAGGACATACTATCACGTCATACAATTGCGTATTTAACGTTTGCTCTCTGTCACATCCTGTCACCGTAAACTGGCCTTTCAATCATCTTGTCACAGTTAAAATCCTCCACATTTAATTTCATTTCCTAATGTATTGGAGAGAAATGCAGTAGCATGTTGATCTGCAGTCGTGGGTCTTTCATGCGGAAAACTCTCCTCATATTAATGCGTAATGATGCATTTAAAAGTTAATGGCCAAACAGATCTTTATAAAATTATTTGCAGATTATTGCAGATGAAATATAACACGGATAACATTTAATAAATATTTTTTATCAGGTTAAACTTTGATTATTAGTCACTCAAACCTTTATCTAAACCTCTCACCGTTGGCCGCACATATCCGACATGTTTTGTAGTTTAACACTTTTTATTCATGTTTGTAGCTCTGAACCGAATCCTCCTCCAAAGCACAATGGGTTGTGGGCAATATTAGCCTTTAGAGTGTGCACGGATCCACACTTCAAAAATCTATCGGAAAGAGTAGACCATCCGGGGACTCTTTTCAACATACTATGCTTTGGGACACACTTATTCCAATCTCACATACTATTTAGGATGGATAGTATGGACATTGGGATGCAGAGATAGTGTTGCAGGACCTATATACCTCACCTTTGAAGGGGCACTTTGGACTCTTTATCGCTATCTCTGTTTGAAAAAAAACCCTTGACATTTCCCAACAAAACAGCTCAAATTATACATTTGTATAAGCTTAAAATTGTGAATTGGGGTAAGGCAAGAACACAGTTTTAAACGCTGTTTTTTATGTACTCATCAATTGATTTTTCTTATTAATGAAAAAAACATTTAGTGCTTTCATAGAGCACCATTGAGCAAAATTTAAAAAGTGATGATTTTCGTGGCTTGTAATGCAATGTAAGTATCATAAAGTATTGAAATAAATAACAGGGTATGATATTATTATAGGCCAGACAGTACAACATTATTGGCTGTTCTAGAGTGAGAGATATTCTGACAATAAGCAGCGATCACTCACATCCAGACCACCAATCTGAGGCACAATTAGGGAAATGTTGTAATTGAGCATGTATATGTATTGCTGTTTAATGAGCTCTTGTGAAAAAAATAAGCGATGTTTTAGCGTTCTGGTCCATTCACTCCACTAGCGCCGCTCATTTTTATGGCAGTTAAGTGCTTTGAAAGAGAACAAAAGGAAGTTTCATATTCATGTTTTTTTTTATTGTCAGTATTAGGCCAGCATGGGCATTATTAGTAATTGAGGCTCTCTCTGGTAACCATAATTTGATAGGCTTTAATGATAATGGATTTTTTTTTATTATTTTGCTAAATGGAGAGGCTTATGGTACTACAATTATGTTAATTCAGCTGTTCCATTTGTTTAGCATTTTGTTTAAATGTAAAATGTGCCAGCTGTAGCACACAGTTTTAGTTAGTACGCTAAATTTGAGCTAGTGTAGCAACTATATATATATAAAAATCACATAATTCTTTGCTCAGACTGAAGCGAATGCAGCCCGTCTTACTGGCAGAAGTCTGGTGGAAAACAAACTTGGCGCTGACTCACAAATGAGCTAGGAGAATGATATTTGTGCCGGGCCATGCTGTTTGAATTTTACTGTGGATTGTGAAGAGCATTTTATTGCTTTCGCAGCGTCAGGCCAGTCTCTGCCGGAGAATATTTATCGCTGAGTTTGCAGCCCCTATATGCTGAGCGTCTCTCCTCGACACACACTACACGTTCTAAAGCAGGTTCCTAATGCATTCATTTAACACTTACTGGAATGGATGTCGGCTTTTGTAGAACAACAATCTGCCATTAGTATTTCCACTGACCACTGAGGCAGAACTGAATGCCGTCTATACAAAAGTAAGTGACACAGACACAGGGAATTGATTAAGTGGGTTAGCGGGTTAATTGATCAATTGACATTATACTCTCATCAGGGTTTTTACTGATGGCCTTTTCAGATATTTTAAAGGAAACCTATCATGAGTGTGTTTTTTTCTTTGTATTCAGACAGCAACTGTTCATCAGAGTGATTTATTTACATGATGGAAAATGGAGATTTTCTGTTCATTTACATATTCTTTTTGGCTTCCTATTTGTGGCCTGCGATTGTGGCTACTGCTTTTAACTTGTAAACAATGTGTCTGGAAGGAATTCAGACATGAACAGTAGTGTTTGTTTTCTAGCTGCGGTTGTGATGTCACAATGCCATCGGGTCGGGTCGAACCCGAAGCATTCAGGCAAGCCTTCCTGGGATGTGGGTTAACCCAAAGTGTCGTTCATAAATTGATCTTTGTGTGTGAAAGTGTGTACGTGTTTGTGAGACAGTGCATGGTTTCTTCTGCCAAGGTTGCGAGACAGTTGTCTGGTCTTAGTCAGTTAGATGCCGGCAGCTGAATTGCATGCTCGCAGCTGTTTAGTTTCTAATGTCTGGAACGACTTTATCTTACTTTAAAAGGCCCAATTTCAACATGTTTGCAGCATGTTATCTTTCCCCTGAAGTCCACTTGTAATTACAGAAGAACCAATATTAGTTTAGGCTTTACCAGCCTAATATTGGATTGGATATTAATAAAAAGATAAAACTTTCAAATATTAAGTCAGTTTACCTGTATCACTGTTGGGTCCTGTTGAAATGGCAGGGGTGTAATGGTGTTGCTGGATGCGCTATATCTAGAGACCTACCAGATGGATGTCACGTTTAGTCCAGATGATGATTAAAACAAACTCAAGTAATCTACAAGTAGAAAGGCACACAAACAAGCTGAATGAAATAAGGAACTTAAATACACCGGATGAGTGAACTCAATGAAAAACAGGTGACTAATTAATTAAAAACCATGGTAACAATTGAAGAGTGGGAAACTGGAACAAAGGAAAACGGGTAACTGCGAGAAACAAACTAAAAGTTCTTGAAAACAAAAACAAAATAGGCAGAGACAGTCCGTGACAATGGAGCTATTTAACTGTAAGTATTTAATAACCGATAATCAAGTGAGTGGGAAAGTTTGAATATCTGTAATCAATGTTATCAGTCTCTTATAAGGTTAGTCAAGATAGAGTTCTCTACTTGTAGTGTTAGTCAAAATAAAAAAAATAAAAATGTACAAGACCATTTCCACCCTCTCTTTGACCCTTAGAGATTTTGCTGCTGTACATTTGAAGGGAAAAAAGTCATTCAGCTTGACCCGTATGACTTTCTTTGTTCCATGGAACACAAACGGATGAATGTTGGATAATTGTACTGGGTGCTCTTTTCCATGCAGATGAAATGGTGTTGGAGCTAGGGATGTGACAATGTGAAAAAAAATACACACGCAAATCTGACCCAAATGTTTAATGTCACGATTGTTAACATCTATTTGCATTAGTTTATATTCAACTGGTCACTTATGTTTAATCGGTTATCGGCAAGTATGGCCCAACTTAGTCATCGCTATCTGTAAAATATACTATTGGTCGACCTCTAATAAACACTAGTTTAATAGGCATTTATACAGAGGTCAGAGGCAAAAAGAAAATGCCATCGAAACTTTTCTGAAGACAGCCAGTTCCCTTCAGAGATACAATCTTTTAAATCCTCACCCTCAATTCAATATTTATATATTTTTTTGAATATTTTGAGCATTGTGAACAGTGAACTTGCTGTGCCTGATACAGTAGGCTATTTTCTGTGCCCTCCTCTCCTCTTTGTGTCTGTCTTCAGCGTGTCCCGTATCTGGCCTGTGTTAACGTTATGTTTACAGACTAATATTTCCACACAAATTACATTTTGGTAAAATTATTGCAATGCAGTTTGTGTACAAGTCCGGAACAGAGATCGGCCAGAATAAAACGAAACAAAAAACGGCTGGTTCTGAACAATGGACGGTTGACAGGTGCATCTCTAGTTGGAGCCAAATCATCATAAAAGTATCTTAAAAGTAGTCTATACAACTCAACTCAAAATTGTAAGCACTCAAAAAGTGCTCTGGAGTCATGCAGTCACTTTCTAAGTGGGAAGATAATTACATTTATTTTCACTGAAAATCTTGACATCTGCACTAAAGTTTAGGAGAGAAGCAGCAAACATTTTTGCAGCTTAGTTTTTGTAAATGGCTTGGGTTGACTGGGGAAGGGGTTTGACTTGCTGTATGAAGTTTTGAGGCAAAAAATCCTTCTTTCCATGATATACAGTGGCTATAAAAAAGTCTACACACCCCTGCTAAAATTGCAGGTTTTTGACGGATTAACGCATGGGCCTACCAGACACGTGCCCAGGGCACAAGCAGAGGGAGGAGGGGAGGGGGTGTCTGCGGGTGGGCCCTATTGGCACCCCCAACCCCCAAGCTGAACTAGAAATCGGAGCACCGCACCGCACCCCAAACACCCCCTACCACCAACTGCCCCACCTCGCCGAAATGAGAAATCGAAGCGCCGCAACCACCAACCACACTCCGCTCCCCTCCACACACACACAAACCCCTGCTGAACAAGGGGGGGGCCTTTACACATGCCCGTGCACGGGGCACAACCACATCATAATCCGTCCCATAATCTGTTTATTTGTATGTTACTTGGCCTTTGTTGGTTTTGAATATCGCATTAAAGGTGGAAAAAGGTCTGACATAGATTTTTCACATCTCAACTGCAATTTTAACAGGAGTATGTACACACTGTAAACCCGAATAAGTTGGCAAAACTCAAAACATTTGAGGTAATCAGTTTTAAGTTAAGAAATTCAAAGTTTAAGTAAGCAGAATTAGCAGATTTTCTTTTGTAGTCATACATTTTACATTTACTCTCCCTTTCGAGTGTCATGGCAAAGCATGCTGCCTGTTTGTCTAAATTAAAAGAAACAAGTAAAAAAAAAAAACTATGAAACAATTCAGATTACTTAATGTGTCAGTTTTGTGAACTCAAAAGCAAAAGAAAGTTCTAAATGCTCATAAAAGTTAATTTTATTGAACTAATTTGTTTAATTTAAGTTTACCCTACTTAAACCAATTAATTATTTTGAGCGTTAGGGTTTACAGTGCATAGCCACTGCAGTCCCTTCTATGCTACTTGATCAACATTTTCTCAGTGTGTTTAGCTGTTCCTTTTTGTGGGAAAACTTAAGTGACAGTAGGAGTTCTTGAGAACATAGGTAGGCATAAAAACATTTTGGCTAATTTCAGCCATTTTGTTTTGTATACAGTGTGAATTGCAGCAAACTGTTAAAGCCCACAAATCCCCACAGGGGAGTTTGCTGTCTTCTTTTCATTATATACTTGGCTCTGGCTAGAATGCTCCCATATTACTTGAGAAAACATATTTTCTGAATTATATCACCCATTAGTTAGAAGATAGATAATAAAACACCCAGTGGCAACTAGAAATAAAAATGAAGTAAAATAAAAACATTAACGTAATATGAAAATGCACTGGTTAAATCAAAGAAGTTATAATTGATTACATAATTAATGTAGAAAGTACTGAATATGACTGAACCCAACCAACACTGCAATGAAAATGAAAGTGATTTTAAAGATTTAGATCACGTAGAAATAGCTCCTTAAACTATAATTTGCACATACAGTACACTGCAAAAAAACATCTTAATCAATATTTTTGTCTTGTTTTCCTGTAAAAATATTTAAACATTGTTAAGATAGATAAAGTTACTAAAAAAGCTTATCTTATACATTAGATGTAAAACAGTTTTTAAAATATACATGAAAATATATTTTTTACAGCGCGTTCACTTTATGCAGTGTGCGAGAACTGTCCATTAATAAAATCCTTGTCATAGTTTCCCTCCCTTTCTGCTTCTTTATCTCTGAAACTATTTGTCTCTGTCTCTCTCTCTCTCCTCGCATTAGGAAAGCTTCCCTGTGGAAAGCTGAATGATCGCAGTGCTTGCTGAGGCATTGGAAAGCCTTTGGCAACAGCTGTGTGCAGTTGGCCAGTGCAGCTGAAATAGGCAGTAGGAACAAATAAGGTCATTCTTACTGACTGCTGTAATTGTAGTGAGCGCAGAGCAGACACGCTTTTTGACTGTGTGTCTTAAGACCTTTTTGTGCGAGCGTAACATATGCCTCTGTATAATTGGCCTCTTTCCTGTCAGAGAGGCTGGAAAAACTATTACATACGGCAAATGAGAGAATAGTTTCATTTTTTGGCTTGAGGTTAACTCACAGTTATATATCAGTGCATTTATTTAGGAAAATTGAAAACATATCAGTCTGAAAGTTCGGTAACACTTTATGTATATTGAATTATAAAAGTATATTTAATGCACTAATTATGCATTATGCACTGTATAATGCATTGTATGGACTCATGAATAATTGTAACCACAGTTATAATACATTATAATACTTATATATTAATTGAACACACTTTTAGGAAGTATAATGCATTCAAAAACATGACAAACAACCAATTTCAGATCGGATATTTTCATTTCACAGTGTCCCCAAAATGTCAAAACCAAACAACATTTATTTGAAAGATATCCAAGCACACTTTTCAAGCAGTAAATTTTGCATTATTTTCTATTTGAATATATTTTAAAATGTAATGTATTCCTGTGATGTACTCCAGTCTTCAGTGTCACATTCTGATATGATTATTTGATGCTCAAGAAGCATTTATTATTATTATCAATGTTGAAAACAGTTGTGCTGCTTCATATTTTTGTGGAAACCAGCCTTTTTTTGGGATCCTTTGATAAATAGAAAGTTCAAAAGAACAGCATTTATTAACATTATAAATGTCTTTACTGTCCCTTTTGCCCTTTAGAACTGCTTTAATTCTTTGTGGCAGAGATTCAACAAGGTGCTGGAAACATTGCTCTGAGGTTTTGGTCCATATTATCATGATATCAACACAGTTGCTGCAGATTTGTCGGCTGCTCATCCATGATGTGAATCTCCCGTTCCATCACATCCCAAAGCTGCTCTATTGGATTGAGATCTCGTGACTGTGAGGCCATTTGAGTTTAGTGAACTCACTGTCATGTTCAAGAAACCAGTTTGAGATGATTTGAGCTTTGTGACATGCGTGTTATCCCGCTGGAAGTATCCATTAAAAGATGATACACTGTGGTCATAAAGGGATGGATGTGGTCAGCAACAATACTCAGGTAGACTGTGGTGTTTAAATGATGCTCAGTTGGTACTAAGAGGCCCAAAGTGTGGCAAGAAAATATCATTACACAAGCAGCAGCCTTAACTGTTGATACAAGGCAGGATGAATCCATGTGTTCATGTTGTTTACGGCAAATTCTGACTCGACCATCTGAATGTCTCAGCAGAAATCCAGACTCATCAGACCAGTAAATGTTTCCAATCTTCTATTGTCCAGTTTTGTTGAGCCCGTGTGAATTGTAGCCTCAGTTTGCTGTTCTTATCTGACAGGAGTGTCACCAGTGTGTCTTCTGCTGCTGTCGCTCGTCTGCTTCAAGATTCGAGGTGTTGTGTTCAGAGATGCTCTTCTGCAGACCTCGGTTGTAGGGTTACTGTTGTCTTTCTATCAGCTGAACCAGTCCTCTGACTAGGCATTTAAATACGTTAATTAGCAGTAGAACAGGTGTACCTAATAAAGTGGCTGGTGAGTGTATATAAAAATTTGTGCTGTCAACGTTAACGCATACGATACATTTTTTTTGTTTAACACGTTAAAATATTTAACGGAACATCAGTTTTTTCTGTCATCCTTTGGCTAGCGTTACATTATATGATCACGGTCTTAGGCCGTGTGTCCACCAAATCATTTTTTCACGCGGCTGGCTGGCATATTCAATTGTTTTCAATGGTAGCACCACGGTTTTAGAACGGCACGAGGGTAACGAGATGCTGAGCGAGTATTTCACGCTCAAGCGTTGAGCGTTCAACGTTTTTTACTGGTCGCCGAGAGTTGAAGAATGCTGAGTAAAACGCAGCACTCATCACTGTCATGTTTTACCCAGCTGTCCAATCACAGTGGAGGAGGGGCGGGACAAATACAACACAGACCAACCGCCACATATAATCTGCTTGTACAATGCCAACAGATGAAAACAAGCAGCATAATAATGGAACAAAATAATTTAAAACAAGAGCCAGAGCAAATGCATTACATTGTATCTGCATTTTTATATAGAATCAATACAGAAACAAACTATCTGTGAAATGAGATACTAGTAACACATCCGTGGATATTCATAACAAACAAAGAGTCTCAACTGAAATACGCTGCGCTGCCAAAATGCTCTCAAGCGCCCACAGCGAGGTGTTTTCAGCAGAGTGCCTAGCGTTTTCAGCTGGCTAAAAATGCATTGGTGGACACGCGGCCTTATTCATGCAAATGCTTTTAAACCATTCAAGCGCGACAAGACAAAAGAGAGCGCGCTGTCTGTGAATGTCCTGACACACACACACACACACACAGAGAAAGACCCGTGCCAGAATCAAGTTCTCTTTCATGCTTGAATCAATAATAACATACAATTATGTCTAACTGTCTGTTTTGACCAGTATCCTCATAAGTTAGTTACTAATATCTCTAAGGGTGTACTCACACTAGGAAATCTGAACCATGCCTGGGCACGTTTGACCCCCAAAGTCTGGTTCGGTTGACAATCGCGCTCGGGCACGGTACAAGGCAACCATGCCTCGTGTGAGTACACCCTTAATTTCATAGAGACATCAGTAACTATATTAGTATCAGTGATACTGGCCTTCATTCATAAAAAGATGCCATTACAACAAGTATTTAAAATATATTGTCTTTATGCTTTTTCTTGATTCATTTGGAGATTAACTGTGAAATTATTACATTATAAAATATTAAAACTTATACTTGTTTTTAATCGCGATTAATTACAGAAAAAATGTGTGATTAATCTACTTAATTTTTTTAATCGATTGACAGCACTAATAAAAATATATCAAATGTAAAATATTTGGACACTTTCTGGTTGTCGAATGTCATTGGATCATGTCCATATTTTTTTTACATTAGTCTCTAGTCGCCTGGTTCAGAAATTCAGCGGCCGCTTTTTTATTGGATGGCGGTGTTGCTGTGGTGCTGATGCTGTCAGGTGCCAGGGATGATGCAGCTCATTTCTGACCCACTGCATAGCGTCCATCTGTTCCATGCCTGAGCTACGCCCATTTCACACCATTGATGAAGAGAGCTGCTAGGTGTGAACAAACAGTATCACGTGCAGAAATAAAGCTTGAGAGTCATTTTCAGCCTCGTATCCGTCCATGCTCTCTCTTATCAAAGCTTATCATGTGTAGGCCTATAAACTCTGCTGAAAAATCCAGCAATGCTAGTAACCAGAATATGGTATGTTTTGGTATGGGATGCTGGTTAATGGTTTGCTGGTCCACTGGCAAGACCAGCATTAACCAGCCTGGACCAACATGGAATTTATGCTGGATTTTTCAGCAGGTAAGGTATATCACACAGTATTGTTAGGGGCTGGTTGTATAAACACACACGAAGATAAAGATGAAGATAAAGATAACTCGCTAATATTTAATAAATCCACACGATGATTAACAACAGGAACAGAGCAACACACAATACATCCACATTAGACAATGAACACTGGACAATGAACTGGAAACAGAACCGAACATATATGCAGGTGATAATGATGGTGATTGATGAGTGCACAGCTGAACATAACTAGTGTCCGTGACAACAAATGAGTGACGAAGGCAGACGATGACGAAACATAAGTCCAAACTAACGTGATCGTGACAAGTATACATTGGCAACACAGCACAAATATCAGCGCAAAATTGGTGCTTACCCACTTTCAAAATTGCTAGTGTCAAGTGTTGCTTCATCGAGTGTTAAATGGCTTAAGTTTGGGGTTTAATAGACAATAAAGGGATAGTTGACCCAAAAATGAAAATTAGCCCATAATTTACTCTCAAGACATCCTAGGTATTTATGACATTCTTCTTTCAGACGAATACAATCAGAGTTATATTAAAAATGTCCTGGCTCTTCCAAGCTTTATAATGGCAGTGAATGGCTGATTCTGTTTTGAAGTCCATAAATAGATTCACTAAACATCAATTAGTGAATCGATGCGTTTGTGTAAGAAAAATATCCATATTTAAAACTTTACAAACTGTAATCTCTAACTTTCACTAACTGTCGTACGCGCGTTAACGAGAGACTGGCGTTCCAGCATATGACGTGGGACACTCCGGTTAAAATATGCTAGTTCTCGCGAGAACCAAGTTTTGTTTCGCTCTCCTCTGCGCTTCCTGCGTTTGTTACCGGAACTTACGCTACACCTGCATCCTACCCTAGATTACAGTTTGTAAAGTTTTAAATATGCATATTTTTCTTACACAAACGCATTGATTCGCTTCAGAAGGCCTTTCTTAACCCCCTAGAGAAGTGTGGAGCACTTTTATGATGGATAGATGCAGTTTTTTTTGAGCTTCAAAACGCAAACAGCCATTCCCTTTCGTTTAGTCACTCCGAGTAACGTCAGTGACTGACAAACGGGGGTTTCGCCTAAAAGCCTATCATCTTCGAGATCTTAGAAAACGCCCAATGGCAGGCCAATGCCATGGGCATGCGGAATTTGCATAGCGTAGCTCCGCCCCACAGCGTGGGTATATAAGGAAGTACGCTGGCAACATCGCATTATGTTTCTGCTTCAGAGCCAAAAGTATCTCTCTCTTCACTCCTCAAGCCTTCTGAGTATCGTCAGCTTCTTCGAGACAAGCAGCTTTCCAGTCGGTGTTGGTGTTACGGCGCGTTCCAGCGATCTGTGCAGTGGTCTGCATTCAGCTGGTATTCGGTCCCTGGGCGCTTCGGCATCACTGCGAAGCTTCCTCTCACAAAAGAGCTCACACGTGGCACGTCTTTTTAAAGATGTCTCGCCCGTGTGCTTCTGGGTGCGGTCGGTCTCTGCCGCCCTCTGATGGGCATGAACACTGTCTGACGTGTTTGGGCTTACAGCACGCTCAGGCGGCGTTCATGGATCCACTGCGGGAACATGACCATCTCGGTGCTGCGGTCGAGACTCAATGAGCTCCGTTCTGGAGCGAGAGTCCCCTCTGCCACACCCCAATCTGCTGTCTCCTCGCGAGGCAACACTTTGGCTGGTGGCCAGGGTGACCTGAGGGTGACGGTGTGGAATAAAGCCCCGACACTCATGCCTCGGGCCACACCCCCCTCTAGCGCACTGCTCCCCCCGTGTTCTCAAACTGTAGCAATGGAGCCGGCTCCTGCTGTTCCATCTGTTGCGTTTGGGCCCGCAGAGGACGAGGAGATGTCGATCGCCGCATCACAAGGTGGGCTAGAGTCCTCTGAGGATGATGATTCGGCTATGCTGCCGCCTTCCGGTGTGCCAGCATTGCCCGAGTCGGACCCAGAGTTGACAGCCATGCTTTCCCGGGCAGCCGCGAGTCTCGGGTTGGAGTGGAACCCTCCGCCCCGACCTGAGCGCTCGCGGCTGGACGATTGGTTTTTGGGGGCGCCGCGTTCTGACACCCGTCAGGCCACGCCCCCAGTACCTTTTTTCCCGGGGGTGCATGAGGAGGTCACACGGTCCTGGAAGGCCCCGTTGTCTTCCCGCGACCGTTCGGCGACCTCCTCCGCCTTCTCTGCCCTCGATGGGGCCGCAGCCAAAGGGTACACTGGGTATACCAAAGGGTATACTATCTTGCACGCCTACCAGGCCCAGATGCTATGCGACATGCACGAGGATAGGGCTGACACCACAGCTGTGGTCCAGGAGAGACACCTATGGCTCAACCTGGCCGATATGCGGGACGCCGAGCAAACCCGGTTCCTCGACGCCCCCATATCTCAGGATGGGCTATTCGGCGGCGCGGTTGAGAGCTTCGCCCAACAGTTCTCAACCGCCCAGAAGCAGACTGAGGCTATTAAACATATACTGCCCCGGCGACCAGCTGCTGCTTCCACCCAGCTGCCGGCACAGTCGCCTCAGCCTACTCGCTGCCGAGGGTGCCCTCCCGCGGCTCCCACCCCTCCCGCCCGGCCCCAGCAGCAGCCTTCACCCGGGCCGCGCCGTGGAGGACGCCGCAGGAAGGTGCCCCAGTCCGCGTCAGCCCCGCAGCACGCCAAGCGCCAGGCTAAGCGGCACTCCTGACGCGGACAGCTCAGGGATGGGCAGTTCTTTCCTGGAGATGGTAGCAGGACCACTCCTTCCCCCGGTGGAGGGCCGGGGGAGAATCCTTTGTTCCGCTGCTGGCCCCCGGGTCAGCAGCACCCTATTTTGGTCAAAGAAAGAACTAACTTGCCCACCCAGAGACCGATGGCAGTGTGCGCCGCCCCCGGGCCACGCCACTCTCGTCCCTCTCTGACGTCCTCCCCGCTTCCGGGGAGTCCGCTATACCGTGGTGGGGCCCAATGCTCCAGTCATGCGTGCGGAGGTTGCTACCCTGCTGGCGAAGGGTGCGATCGAGCCTGTCCCTCCAGCCGAAATGAAGTCCGGCTTTTACAGCCCGTACTTCATTGTACCCAAGAAAACCGGTGGGTTATGACCGATCCTGGACCTGCGCGTCCTGAACCGATCCCTTCACAGGCTTCCGTTCAGGATGTTGACAGCGTAACGCCTTTTCGAATGCGTTCGTCCAGCCGATTGGTTTGCAGCGATCGACCTGAAGGACGCCTACTTCCATGTCTCCATCCTTCCTCGACACAGACTGTTCCTACGGTTTGCTTTTGAGGGCGGGCATATTAGTACGTGGTCCTCCCATTCGGGCTAGCTCTGTCCCCTCGCGTCTTTACGAAGATTGTCGAGGCAGTCCTTGTGCCACTCAGGCAACACGGGGTTCGCATCCTGAACTACCTCGACGACTGGCTCATACTGAGTAACGCCGCTCGGATTGCTTCATATGAGACCGCTTCAGCACTGGCTTTGTGATCGAGTCCCGAGATGGGCATGGCAGTCGGGCACGCTCCGGGTCCCAGTGACTCGGGCCTGCCTGCAGACCCTCACCCCATGGTCAAACATCAGCTTTCTACGGACCGGAGTGTCCTTAGAACGAGTTTCCAGGCATATTGTTGTATCAACAGATGCCTCCACCACGGGCTGGGGTGCCATGTGCAATGGACATGCTGCCGCGGGCTCCTGGACAGGACCTCAGCGCCTTCTGCATGTCAATTGCCTCAAGTTGCTGGCAGTACGGTTCGCCCTGCACCGCTTCCGAGCGTTGCTCAAGGGTCAACATGTACTAGTCCGGTCAGACAGTCAGACTTGGTATTCCTGTGCTAAATTGGAGTCCTTCGTCCGTACTAGCTTACGACAGGGAGCTCACACTTACGCAGGGCACTGGACGACAGCCGAGTGGCGTGATTAGATTGGGACCCCCATTTGTCAGTCACTGACGTTACTCGGAGTGAATGAACGAAAGGGAACGTCTCGGTTACGTATGTAACCCTCGTTCCCTGAGAAGGGAACGGAGATGTAACGTCCCTCTGCCACTTCCGCTGTACCGATGAAACGGCCGGGAGATCAGTCTTGGCTCCTCAGCAGGTAAACATAATGCGATGTTGCCAGCGTACTTCCTTATATACCCACGCTGTGGGGCAGAGCTACGCTATGCAAATTCCACATGCCCATGGCATTGGCCTGCCATTGGGCGTTTTCTAAGATCTCGAAGATGATAGGCTTTTAGGCGAAACCCCCATTTGTCAGTCACTGACGTTACGTCTCCGTTCCCTCCTCAGGGAACGAGGGTTACATACGTAACCGAGACGTTCACTGCCATTATAAAGCTTGGAAGAGCCAGGACATTTTTTTTATATAACTCAGATTGTATTCGTCTGAAAGAAGAAAGTCATATACACCTAGGATGACTTGAGGGTGAGTAAATAATTTGCTAATTTTCATTTTTGGGTGAACTATCCCTTTAACTCAATGTGAAAAGCCTTTTTTATAGGCCTTGTTGTATTAAACTACAGATAATTGTAAACAGGCAATGTATTTTACAAGTAAAGTCTCTCTCTCTCACACACAGTAAGTGTAGATATTGATTTTTGTCCTTTTCTTTTGTGCCATAAAATGGATAGTCCTTTTATCCTGTATCATCAAGTCACTGTCAGACTGTTGACATTATATCTTGATGACAGATGTGATCCATCAAATAGACATGATCATTTTCTTCCTCTATCTGATAACCCATCATCCCTGGACAACAGGGTACTGATAAGATAGAAATGTTTGGCAGATTACACCACTATGCTACTTGGATTAAGCATCATTTTATTTAAAGAAGAACCTAAAATCATTAGAAAAAGGCCATTCTAAAAAATGATTTTAGTAGCTTCCAAGGCTTATGATTAAGCCTGCTCCTAGATTAGTGTACAAGGGCAACATTTTCCTGGAGCATTATCAGCAGCAGTGAATTATGGGATGCTGGGACTGCCGCAGACTTTTGGCCCTGTGTCAGCAGATGATAGCTGGAGATTATGCCCAGAACAAGCTCCGCAAGGCCAATGATGTGCTGTAGCTTTATGGAGAGTAGTTTAAAAATCGATTCAACCCTTAAGAGTCAGTGCAGGGACCTTGAGTCAAGGGAAATGGATCCTACCGCTTTTCTTTCCTTTATTGTGACCCCGTGCACACACACTCCACCCATCTCCACTCGATCAGCCTCCCTGTTGCTGCAGAAATCTGAATCCATTCAGAAATTCAGTTTGCTCTGCTCTTTTACAGTGTAAGTTTGAGTGAGTCATTTGAGTTTGGCTTTGCAGCTTGTTAAAATACCACCTGCTGGGCTCTTTTATAATTCATTTAACAGCAATGTTAATAAATTATATAACAGACGTTTACTCACAAGGAATATTCTTAAGACAAATAAAAACAAATTAAGTAGCTGCAGCAAAACAAACTTGCAATCAAAGTTAAATGTTTATTAAACGTTGCCAATATTCATGCCATATTCATTTAATTTTACTGTTAGATGCCATATTTTTATTAAAACTGGCCTCTCTATCACCATTGGTGGTTGAAAATAAAATTGGAGGATTCCTCAGACGTTAAGGAGGGATGGTGTTTAGAAGTGTCCATGTTAATTGCTATTTTACAGAGACACAAACACTAGAATGAATGACAGCTAAAATGCCTGCTATTTTCCCACATTTGACGTGACTGTAACTGTATCAGGAACAAACTGAAGATCAAAATCCAAACTGAAACTTTAGTAATGACACTCAGGAACAAACAGAAAGGCGGGGCAATACACACCAACATAACAGGTTAACATAACAGTGACTAGACAAAGACTGAACGTGAGGGTGCAACTTAAGTAGTGAACAGAAACAAGATGATTAACTAGACACAGCTGGGACAAATGAACTAACGAGGGTAACCATGGGAACAAAGGAATGGAGGGAAACTGAACAAAGAAACACAGGAACAGATCAAAATCCAAACTGAAAGTCCAAAACACAAATAAAACCGTAACACTGACAGGCTAAACCATAAATTATTAATGGTAGGCCTAACATAGTGAATTGGGATACATTTTTTTATTTTACTTTAATAATATAATTTAGTTTATATTTAAGCACAACATCTTCTGTAATGCAGCTTTAACTGCAGTATTTCTCAATAATGTACCAAACAAGATTCATTAATTTCATTTTAATCATTTGAAAACATTGCATCTCTTTGATATGGTTTGCTCACGTCACATCACTGAGAGGCAAACTATTGTTAAATTTCAAACCATGTTGCAATTTATGTACTGTAAACTAATTTACTTATTGAAGCCACAATCTACTGGCATTTGGCACTTGGTGAGTGTTAATTTTACATGGTGGTTCATGTTTAGAGCAAGAGCAAATTGCATAAGTTTAATATTTGAACAGACATTGTGCTGTCTTATCTGTTCATCAGGTGTAAAAAAGAGTGTCTTCTAGATGAAGGCTCTTTTCTATTTTGGATTTGTCTAAAATTAGCTGTGAGCTGTGATGCAGTCTGGAAGCAAAAGAGAGAGATGAGAACTGACAGTAAACCTGAGTTTACATTAGTTATCTTAAAGTGCCCCTATTATGCTATTTTAAAGGTTTCTAAATAACAGGTTTACATGTGTCACTTACATATAATTTATAGAGAGTAATTTAATGCGTATTTGGCGTGCTTTCCGGGAGGGAGGGCTTCGCGCTCGGAATTAGGCCCGAACCCAGAGTACCCCCCGTATATGTAAGTGGTTTAAAGTTAAAAAGTGTGGAGAAGGGGTGGTGGAGGGATGCTGATAACTGTCAACAAACAGAGGTAGGACTGCTGCGTATATATACCTCTGTTGTTGATTGGCTGAGTGCTTTCCACTTGTCAATTATCTGAACGTGCTTCTCCCGAACCTTGTTAATACTGATACCACTGACTCTTCACATTCTCATCCGTTTGAAGTGTTTGCAAAAAGAATTAACTTTTGCAGAGCAGAAAACAACCTCTTCTCGACAGCTACAGTGTTTGTGTCAAAGTAGGCGTTGTCGCGGGCAATCAATGCAGACCATAGGCGGGCATTGGGATGCTAACAGTTAATCGCAGATCGATTAATTGTCGATAATAAACGTATCGATCATCGATTAAGCAAGGTAATGCGCATGTGTGCTGCTCAACCGCGAAACACGTAAAGCAGACAAGAGGAAAAGTTAAGCAAGTGCGCCTTTTACAGCTAGAGTTATACCTTTATGAATATAAGTTTACGTGTGCATTCGCAGCCTTTTGTTTTGTGCAAATGTAAGTTGTAATGTGTTTATTTTGTGTAGGCCTATCTATAGCTGATTCATCTCATATAGGATGCATTTGGTTAAGAATTAACACGGTATAAAGCGCGCCTGTGATCAGCTTCAGCGCATGCAGCTCAATCAGCAATGCACGACTAATAATAACTATGATTTGGACTGTCATATTACATAACACTATAAAAAGAACAATATTGTAATAAAACATTGTGTTTCAGTGCGTTGATCCAGGAAGAGCGCGTTCTGAATAGCACGTAACTTAGTTAACTTGTGCATTCGCATCATTTTGTGCAGATATGTAATATTGTTTATTTTGTATATATTAATCTCATATAGGATGCGATGAGTTAAATAACCTGCTAGCAAAGGGTTTTAGTTTACCGGTGTTCATTCAGCGCTTCAGCGCATGCAGCTCAAACAGCAATGCATGACTAATAATAACTATGATTGGGACTGTCGACTCATTTAGTCAATACTTTCCTTTGGGAGACAATAACTTTATTTATCTTGCACTTTCGGCTTTGCAGAACGTTTACATTCACAAACAGCTACATTACACACTTCATGAAAGGGAATATTAGGGGCACTTTAGGATAAAAGAAAGGTTTGGAATAAGGATCAATGACTGGACAGATGACTTACTAATTACAGTAATTTTTCATTAAATACTCAACAATCATTTATGTAGTATTCTTTTTTTTTTTACATACTAAATACACTAGTCCTGCTGACACTAACGAGTTGCATTCCACATTAAAAAGTGAGCAATGTTTTTGTACTTTAATTGTCTCATTTTTTCTTTATTCCAATCCCCAAATTATGTGCTTAGTACTTTTGTCTTTTCCCATCACATAAATTAACCAGAAGAAAAAATATTTCTTTACGTGGGTAAAATGTGTAACATAAAAGAGCAATTTTAAATTTAAATGTAAATTTTAAGGTGCTGTATGTAAGTTTTTGACTGTACTAAAGCATAAAAATACCATAATATGTTTGAAGATATATAGGAAACATGCTAAGTTCACATACTCGTTTCTCTGAAAAACAATGCTACAGACAGTTTTTTTACTTTGAAATCTGCATTCCGTGTGGGAATGTCTGTTTTTGTTTGTGTCATGCCGCACGCTACCAGTTTACCCAATAGTATTTCAACATCACAGGTTGCCAGTTGGTGGAAAACACAGCATATTGCAGCCATGGAAGCCAGCAAACAAACTGGGTCAGAGATCGCAGATTGTACCCGACCTAAAAAGCCTCGGCATTCATCTAAAAATCTCTATGAACGGAAGCACGTTAAAACGCGGATAAATCAACTCATCAACTTACAGTGTAGACTTCTCGCCTTCCAATGTCAATTGCGTTCATTTTTGTTGCGTGTCCTCAAACTGGCAACCAGCGTGAGCGTTGAGTTTGAGGAGGAGGGGGCGGGGCAAACAATATTTTGAATTTGGACTGCAGTACCCATTTCAACCACTAGCTATCATTCCTACATATCGCACCCATATTAAAGCTTGGAATTTACTTTGGTATTGAAGCTTCCAGTACAAACATATAAATATAACAAGACACATAGTAACATTTAAGAATAAAAAATATAAAAAAGTATAACACAGATGGTCAGAATAAAAATGTACAGATAATGAACATATTTATAGTATTGTGAATAATAATATCAATAAATAGGACTAAATTAATTTACAAGGATATTGCACAAAAAAGTGGGGTATTGCACTTGGAAGGCATTTAATTGTTCAAGAGGGAAATAGCCTGTGGGAAAAAACTGTTCCTGTGCCTAGGTTTTCTAGTTCCTAGTGATCTGAGGTGCTGTTCGGACAACAACAGTTCAAATGTGAGTGTGGGTGAGTGGAGTCTGTGATGATTTGACCTACCCTTTTTCTCACTCTGGAAGAGTACAGGTTCTGGAGGGTAGCTACCAATATCCCTCTTCGCAGTTCAGACTGTCCATTGTAGCCTCATGATGTCTGATTTGAAAAAGGAAGTACAACCTCTGCTAGGCTTTTTTCACAATGGAGTCAATAGGCGTTTTTCCACTGTCGAGCGAAAAGCGAGTGTGCTAGTGCATGCCAGGTCCAGTCGCGTGTTTGAAATAACTTCCTTGTGATCCGATGGGTATTCTGATCACTGTATGAGGCAGAAATGTATTTATATGTGATGCTAAAGGCTAATTATGCTAACCAGTGCGATTTAAAAAAAAAAAAATTAGCCCTGGCTGCACTAGCCCAACAGTGGAAAATTGGCTATTGTGATTGTCCCACTTCAGGCCCTGAGAGATGGTGGTGTCCAGGAACCTGAATAATTCACTGCTGCCACAATGCTGTTCATGATGGTGAGTGGGGGGAGTGCTGGGGTGTTCCTCCCGAAGTCCCCTATCATCTCATTCTCCATTGTTTCGGGCATGTTAAGCTCCAGGGTGTTATGACTGCACCAGACAGCCAATCTATTATTCGACCTCTTTTCTGTATGCAGACTCCTGGATGAGGCCAATGACAGTGGCGTCGTCTGCAAACTTCAGAAACTTGACTTAGGGGTCTTTAGAGGTGCAGTCATTTGGGTATAGGGAGAAGGGAGAGGATGTTACCCTGAGGAGCACCAGTGCTGAGATTGAGAGTCCTGGATATGAGTTTCCCCAGTCTCACTAGCTGGTGCCTATCTGTCAGAAAGCTGGTGATCCACTGACAGATTGGGGTGGGCATAAAAAGCTGGGTCAGTTTGTATGATAGAAGATCTAGTCTGATGGTGTTGAAAGCCAAACTGAAGTCCACAAATAATATCCTTGCGTAAGTCCCAGGTCTTTCTCATGTTGACTGCATCATCCACAGATCTGTATGCAAACTGAAGGGGATCCAGATGAATAATTATAATATGTTGATTTGCTGCTCAAGAAACATTTCTGATTATTATCAATGTTGAACACAGTTGAGCTGCTTAATATTTTAGTATTCCACCATGAGAAATCTGGTCACCCTATTTTTATCTCTCCTGAGAGTAAAATGGGGTTATGTTTTTAAGCTCCCCTGACCCCTGTTCTCATCTGGGAAAAGGCACAAGCATGAGAAAATGAACAATGAGTATTGTACAATTAGAGAAAGTGGGAAATTAAGAGAGGGGGTCAGTGCGTCCAGCTGTTGGTTATGATACTGCACACATAAATGGCTTCAGCAGATCCTCTATATCCTTCTGTACTGTAGCTGTCACTGTAGATTTCTGGTGCTCCAACACATATACTCAAACACTGTTCTCTATTAGTGTGTGTTTCATGTTTTTCAGTTTGCACAACTTCAGTCTGGGCTTAAAACAAAGGACTTTGTGTCCTTAGTGATTCTCTGTGCCACAGCGCTGTTCTCTGGAATGAGCTTCTCAGTCACATGATTTATTTGGTCCATCACACACTTCAGACCGTTTCTAAGTGTGTGACACTATTGTTCACAAGCTTGGGGTCGGTCGATTTTTTTTAATGATTTTGAAAGAAGTCTCTTCTGCTTACCAAGGCTGAATTTTTTGTTGCAAAAAACTGTTAACTGTTTTCTATTTTGATTAATAATTCTAATATGTTGATTTTCTGCTCAAGAAACCTTCTGATTATTATCAATGTTGAAAACAGTTGAGCTGCTTAATATTTTAGTGGAAACCATGGTTTCAGGATTCTTGGATGAATATAAACTTCAAAAGAACAGCATTTATTTGAAATACAAATCTTTTGTTACATTATAAATACCCTTTATTTCACTTTTGATCAATTTAATGCATCCCTGCTTAATAAAAGTATTAATTTCTTACTTATTTGAGCGGTATGATTGATAATTTATTTATAACATGCTTTACAGCACATTTATGGAATGTTTTCAAATTCTTAATTATTATGAACAGCATTTTAACTTTATCAAAATATGAAATAAAATTATTAAAATGTAGACTTAACATTTTACCAAAGAGGACTGAGAAAGCATGCAGACGTTTCTGAGATGTGAAGTTGGTTGCGGCATCACCAAATCAGCGTTAAGAGAAAGTCTGTGATTGGATAATGCTTCTGATTTACATAATGACAGAATACAGCATATTTTATGGTGTATACTGATGGATTCTGATGGGAACGTGGCAGAAAACAGGTAAGGCAAAAGATCAGAGGAGATCTCTCAGAGAAGATACAAGAGAGTTCAGGAGTTCTGTGTTGAATGTGGATGGTGAAGGAGGTGGGTAACAATGGAGAAGGGATGAGAAGATGGAGAACAGTTTCTGTGGGTTTTAAGTGTTGATTCTGGAGTGGAAATACGATGTCTTGGCTGAGTAGCTGTCAGAGCAACATTCACAGAGAAGGATGTGTTTTTTTGTCAGTTCTTCAGGGGAATTGATTTTCTTCCATCTTCTCTATGAAACACAGTTTGCTGTGCTACTGCCAAGGCTATTGGAAAGCCAAAGGCTGGACAAAGGGTGTCAGGCCGGCTTTGAGCTAATTGCTAATTAGAGCCACATGCAGTAAAATGAAACCATACTGAAAAAAATGTACTTGCTTGGAAAATATTTAAACATATATTAACACATATTGAAATATAGGGCCAAATTTACAGCTTACAGCATACCTTCTTTTGGCGTTAAAAAACTACTTTCAGGATTTACTAAAGACATGCAGTGAAAAACTAGTGCCGAAAGGGCGTGGACAGAGTTATTTTTGCGGCTGACCTTATTGCATATGCATTTGTAGGAGTTTCCCTTTCAGACACAACATTTATGGGAGGAAAGTATTTAAATCGTGCAAGGTGATTTACAAAGGTTTGCGCTAATAATTTACTGGTGTTTGCAGCATTATTTACCGCCCAAAAAAAGCATGTCTTAAACCAGAATTTAATTTGCGCTGCTCTTGGTAGATTGCATTGGTTTTTATGGAAATGATCCGGCTGCGTCTGTGTTCTTTCATTTGCGTGTCATCAGTAGATCACACGCAGAACTCTCCACTCCCACCTGTGCTTTTTTAGAATTGTGCTCTCGTGCTAATTTGTTAAGAAAACTAGCCCATAATGTGACATGCTTACATTGTGACATTCATCAATACAATTCTAAAGTAAATTAGGTTTCTTTTTAAAAACATTTACTCACTGAACTTAATTAAAGCTACGTTTTTCCTCTTTGTCGCCATCTCTGTTTGAAACCTGCAATTGCAGTTATTTGTGGAATTATTATCTTTATGTGGGTTGTGCATCGGCATGGCTCCACAGTGCGGATTAATCGAATGTTCTCTCCAGCTCAGTCCAGTGGTGTCTGGGAGGTACCATTTTTTTATTTTGATACCAATTTTGATACCACAGCAAATACTAATATGCTAATTAACACACTTTGTTATTTAAAAATGTATATAAAAAAACTGGAGTTGTTAAATTTCTTTATTAGTATTGACTTAGTACTTTTGATATTTCTATTCTATGAATACATTATGAAAATCATATGAACACCTTGAAATAATGAGAACTTTACAAATACCTTATGGACACATAAAGGAAGCATACAGAACATGTGATGAGCATCTTATGAACACTTAAAGAATACATAATGAAGAGTTCATGAATAGCTAATAAATCAAGCACAGATAGTCAAAAGTGTTTAGAGTATGGTGTTTATCTCTAAATACTGCTGAAGAAATTTATAACCGTTTACAACATTCATAACACTGACTGGACATATCAGTTATTTAATATCTGCAATCAGCTCCAGATATTGCTTTCATTACTGTTTGTATGCCATATAAATTGATTATTGTACACAGAAAGACCCATGAGAGGAGCCCTGTGAATTGAGGAAGACAGAGGAGGGAAAAATAAGAGGATCAAGGAGTAGGTGCGTGTGTGTGTGCGCACGTGTGTGTGTGTATGTGTGTGAGGAGAGTGAGGAAGTTGTTGCAGGCAAAGCAAAGAGGAGAGTGGCCGGGTTATTTGAGATCATTATGCAGTTGGCAGCACTCCGTTCTGGCTCTACCCTTCCTCTCTGTCTCTCTCTCTCTGTCTCTCTCTCTCTCTCCTGCTCCAGTGAGGATGAAAATGAGCAATATGCAGCTGCAGCCAAAGACAGCTGGGAGGGTCTCACTCTCTCAAAAATTACAGCATACCCATCTGTGTGTGTGCGGTGTGTGCGGTCATGAGCAGATTTTACCATTTTATAATTATGTACAATGACTTTCACAATAGTTGTTCTTGTGTCTTGGGGAATGTTTGTGTCACACACACCTTTTGTTAGGCTTTTTTAAGGGGGTGTTGCTGAAAACAGAGAGTAGTTTATTTGGACAAAACAATGAGTTTTTGTGTGTGTGTGTGTGTGTGGTCCTGGTAAACCCGACGTTATGTGGACAAAATGTCCCCACAAAGATGACAATATCTGAAATCCTTGTTTTTGTGAGGACATTTTTTTGGTTCCCAATAGGAAAACAGCTTATAAATCATACTGTGATGTTTTTTGAAAATGTAAAAATTCAGTGTAAAAGTTTTCCGTGATGGGTAGGTTTAGGGTTAGGGGGTAGAATATACAGTATAAAAATCATTATGTCTATGGAAAGTCCCCATAAAACATGGAAACCCAACCAAGGGTTCAGGTTAGGCACTTAGGTAGGGTTAGGGTAAGGAGCTAGAGATTGCATTGTGTCAATGAATGTCCTCACAAAGATTGATGTACAAGAATGTGTTTGTGTGTGTGTGTGTGTGTGTTTTTAAAGAACTTAAACAGTTGTCCCAAGAGGCATGTAATAACGAATTGTTCACACCAAGAATGATAACGATAACTATATTAGCGTCCACAAATTATATTGTCCTGTTTATTTTAAGCGTGCAGTGCAGTTTTGTCTTCTGCCACTTTAAATGCTTAACCTCTTTAAAGTCAGGTGGATTCTGATTGAAAAAAGTGCTCTGAACGTGATTCTAGCAATATATCATTCCTCGGTGTCGTTATTGTTATGGTTGTAGTCATGTGGTGTGGACTCCCTATTCTCATAGAATTAGAATGATTATTAAAACTTCATAGATATTAACTCACAGCCATGATGCCAAGGATTGTATAGTTTTCACACATTGCTATGCAGTAGCTATGGTGTTATGGGAGGTTGCTAGGGTGTTACTAGGTTGTTGCTAGGGTGTTTACCTTGCTGGTTACTTGCTAGCTAGAGTCAAAAGAGCTACTGTAGAGTGCTGCAGGAAAATCCCAACATCAATGGGTTTTTTGAATGGGTTTTTGGTTAAATGCCTGAAATAAGATCTGTGGTGAACACAAGCTCAAGACACTGTATTGTTTAAAAAAAATATATCAGTAATACCCCGTTGTGATCTTTTTAAGCTTTAACTTTTCTTGAAAAAGTGTCTAAATTAACCGTCATCACACCTAACAGGAAATCTCACATACTCATTAGTCACGCTCTTGCAAACTATTGTAACGCAAACTTTCCAACTTGTTGATTTTAAACAAAGACTGGAAGAGTTGTTGAAAGTTTAGTGGTGGTGACGTTGAAGTCATGTGACCTTGGTGTAGTTTGTTTATAGCCTAACTTTTTTTTTACTTCTGATGATTAAACTGTATCTTTACTTCAAAATTCATAAAAGTGTTCATTTGTGAAGGTTATCTTGAATAAAATGTAAGAATCATTAACTTTTGTTTGCCGCAGAGCTTTTTTTCTGCAATAATCCAAAAGCCAATAGAAAAATCGCATTGTGTTTTTTGTTGAGGGAACCAGTGTGTCTTTTTACCTGTTTCATCATCCGCCATATTACATTTATAAGTATGATCACTTAGAAAAGTACAGTAATTGAACATCTATCCTCAACAAGCCACAAACAGTGCATGAGGAAGTGTAACATTTGTGATTATGGTTTTTTTTTAGCTTGCCTTAGTAAACACCACTAATGAAAAAGTTTGCGCGTGTATTATTAAAGCGAACCTCTTTGGTAGTGATGTGTGTGAGTAAGTACATCCACACAGGAAGCGGCCTGACAGATACTAAGACGAGTGGCTCTCATTCCCATAGCAACACAAACACGTCTTCCCCGAGAGCAACATTTTTTAATTATGCTCTTTATCTAAAGGACCTGTATATTTGCAGACAGAAATTCAAATTCATACCTCATTTCCTCATCAGCAGAAGTGTCATAATGACGGGTAACATCTTCTCAACTTAACTCCAATGTCATTTTCATGTGTTTACGTTCATACTTCTTTTCTCTTAACACACACACACACACACACACATTTGTTTTCATGTTTTATGGGGAATTTCCATAGGCATACTGGTTTTTATAACCCTAAACCTACCCATCACAGAAAACTTCCTGCATTTTTACATTTTCAAAAAACATCATTCTGTATGATTTATAAGCTGTTTTCCTCATGGGCACCAAACATTTTCCCCACAAGGTCAAAAATTACCGGTTTTCTGGACATTTGGTCCCCATAACGTAGGGAATGCCATGTACACACACACGCTCAATACAGTCCTTATCTACCTGGCAAATTTCATATGTGTGCTTTAACCTAATTCAACCTGAACAGATCTCTCTAATTCTCATTATCATAAATAGTGTGCCTTCAAATCCACCCACAATAGCCTCTAGCCCAAGCATGGCTCTTCCTTTAAGCTTCCCAAACATTATTTTAAAAAGCATATAATTTTGCCATTGACTTTCCTGGCCCTCCTAAGGGTGAGATCAAAGATTATGTTTAATCCCTTATCCAACAGGACTAAAACCACAAAACTAACAGGGATACCTCCAAAGAGAAGCGCCCCAGGAATGTCTGTACATGATCTTTTTGGGTCAAATAATAGTATGAATCTAATTCACCTCTCTTTTAAAACAGCTTTAGAGAACCCAACATGTACAAAGAGAAATGGTGAACAGTTTAACAGCATTTAAGCATAAAACCCTTTACTTTATTCACAAACTAGCAATATGGCATTTTAATATGCCATAATACACTATGCACTGAAATTTAAAATATAATTTAATATGTCATTAACCAAAAGTTTGGAGATGGTAAAATGCTATTAAAACATGTATCTTCTGCTCACCAAGGCTGCATTTATTTGGTAAAAAATACAGTAAAAATATTAATATTGTGAAATATTATTTGTAATATATTTAAAATGTAATTTATTCCTGGGATCAAAGCTGAATTTTCAGCATCATTACTCCAGTGTTCAGTCACATGATCCTTCAGAAATCATTCTAATATGATGATTCTATTTTTAATTTAATGCATTTTGATTAGTGCTGTCAATTTTTTTTTCTGTAATAATTCATCGCAATTAGAGTTTTTAATATTTTTATATTGTAATAATTTCACAGTTACTCTCCAAATAATGTAGAAAAAGCATAAAGACATAAAGCATAATTATTTTTCTTTTTAGTATCACTGATACTAATACTGCTACTGATGTCTCTATGATATTGATTTTATTAAAACATTAATGATAGACATTCAACATTACAGTATAATTGAAAGCTATATCAATTTGAACATTTATTTAATTTAAGTGAACTTAAAACAATCCTCACATAAACCCATTATAACAAGTATGTACTTGTGGCCTTCCTACCTGTTAGACATATACAGAAATTGAATAAAGTTATCAAACACTTTACAGACTTGTAAATTAAACTTAGATTAAACCTTAATAAAGCTACAATTTTCTCTAGTACCTTTGTTCTTTAATTAACATTAATGACAGAGATCACAGCAACTGTCGCTTTAAGATCTGCCACTGCCGAACATGACGCGGATCTGACACGCATCTCATTTTCTCTCAACTCTTTAAGTTCATTTAAGACATTATTTAATTAATTTAAGACTGCTCTTATGAGAATACTTGACAAAACGGGCATTTTGGCATAATTCTGTGTGTTATTGTTTGTTCAAGCACGAAAGAAAACTCAATACTGGAGCTTGTCTTTCTATGCACATGAGCGTGTTCTCTTTTGTCTTGTGGCGCTTGAATGGTTTAAAAACATTTGCTTGAATAAGAACGTGATCATATAATGTAACGCTAGCCAAATTATGACGGAAAAAATGGATGCTGCGTTAATTGCATTAAATATTTTGACACATTAAACTGAAAAAATTAACCGCATGCGTTCATTTTAATACAATTGAATGCATTTTTGCTGAATAGAAAAGGTCAGGGCGACACATCATGTTCAAGCCATTCCTGAACAATGTGTGCAGTGTGGCGCAGGGTGCAATATCCCTCTTCCACCAGGGAACACCAGTGTCATGAATTGGTGTACCTGGCCAACAACAATGTTTAGTTAGGAGGCACGTGTCAAATTGACATCCTAATGAATGTCCAGACCCAAGGTTTCTCAGCAGAACATTTCCCAGAGCATCACACTCTCTCCACCGGCTTGTCGTCGTCCCACAGTGCATCCTGGTGCCATAACTTCCCCAGGTAAACGGCGCACATGTACACAGCCGCCCATGTAATGGAAAAGAAAACGGGACTCATTGGACCAGGCGACCTTCTTCCACTGCTCCGTGGTCCAGTTCCGACGCTCGTGTGCCCATTGTAGGCTCTTTCGGCAGTGAACAGGGGCCATCATTGGTCTGCGGCTATGCAGCCCCATATGCAGCAGAGTGTGATGCACTGTGTGTTGTGACACATTCCTCCCATAACCATCATTAAAATAAACTTGTGCTGCAGGAGACTTTTTTTTGTTGGCTCACACCAGACAGGATTACCTTCGTTGCCCTCGCGCATCAATGAGCCTCGGGCACTCAACACCCTGTCGCCGGTTTGTGGTTTGTCCCTTCTCGGACACTGATCAATGATATTCACTTCACCTGTGACTAGTCATAATGTTTTAGCTCATCACTGTATATAAGTATACATATGCAATTTTAATTTTAAGTAATTTTCATTGTGCAGAAGAAGATCAAGGACATTTATTAACAAAATAAATAGGTTAATGTGGCAAGCAGAGCCGTGGGAACGGAGCAATCGCGCCACCCGCCTCGTGTTTCACGGAGGAGCTTGAACTTTACATTGTGTTTTGTTTGTTTGTGCTGAAGTCGTCCGTGAGGGGCTGCCGCTTTACTTTCGTTTTGTGTTTGTTTATTTTATGATTAAAGTATTGTGTAAAACGTTCACCGGTTCCCTCTTCCGTCTTCCCTTATCAACAACCTTGCTAAGGTCAATTATGATCATTTAAGATTTTGTGTTTTTTAACACACAAACGGGTCTAGTCTCGGTCAGCAGCCTCAGCCCCCCTATAGCTACCCTGGTTAACAGGGTCATCGGTGAGGAGAAGAGAAAAAGAGCAAACCAGCCGTTCCTACTGCTCAGATGTGAAAAGGGGCTGATAGCAGGATTCGGTGACATTTAATTAGCACGTTGTCTGGTCTCAGACCCGCCCTTCCTCCCCCTCCTCTTCACTCTCCCAGCGTTCTGTACCCCTCCCACACACTTCTGTGGAGAGTTGCAGGGCTGGCAGAGCCGCTGTGATGGAGGACACGGCTAATTGTGAGCGAGAGGAGTGTGCCAGTGAAGGAGTCTGCCCTCCATACCCAGAGAGAAAGAGAATTTAGCAGAAAAGAGTGTGTGTGTGTGTGTGTGTGTGTATGTGTGTGTGATTCTTAAAGGGATAGTTCACCCAAACTTGATAATTCTGTCTGTGTTTGAAATCACCCCCTATACCCTCATTCACTATTCCCTACATTACTCCACTAATGTAGTCCACTTTGAAGGAGTGAATGAAAACAAGTGAGTGAATTCGGACACTGAGTGTGCTGGAAGAGCTGCCACTTTTGCATAAATTGTGTTTGCTGTTTAATAATCATTTGAATCTTAGCAAACTGGCAGCTCCAGTAGTAATGAAAGGATTTATCTTAAACTCTGTCATGGAAACTAGAATGTATAAAACTTAATTTTGTAACTTAAACAATTTAATAATCAATTAAAAAGGAATTTATACCTGTATAATATTATGCTGTAGCCACGATATAATTCACGATAAAACACAGCTATGACCACTTCACCCAACGATTCTGTGTATCACTGCACAACACCCTTAGCAACCACTCTTAGCAACGTAAACATACGCTTGTGCTCATTGATATTGTTCATTGAAGTTTACTGTATTATATAGAAGAGTATTGTGAGAGAGAGAGATCGAGTAAGCGAGTGTATTACCTGAATTAAGATATAGCATTTTCCTTCAGGTCCGTCCTATGTTCATAATAGAACTGCGATATTGTCCTTTTAACAGTTAATGGGCGCTAGTCAAAGCATTTGTCAGTTGAGTCTTGCTCCGTGTTCACAACAAGTTTTAGTTTCTTTCAATATAAAAGTATTCGCTACTGACTGACTCACTTAGTCTTTGCCAATCTAATGGCATAATAATGTATAATAATAATCCCTGTAATAATGTTCTATTGCAGTTCACAGTCAGGGACTATTTTTTCCAGCGGAAGGAAGGATTTTAGTGATTTTACTTCATGAAAGTTGCATTGATACATATTTTTTGGATTTAATATTTGTATTGTGTAGTAACCGTTTTATAAAAGCAATAAGGTACTCAAGGCTAGTGCTGTATCGTGAGTAAGTTACGGCTGAAGGGGTTGCAGGCACGCCGTTTTGTAGCCTCTCGTACCTTATTGCTCACATATCGCACTCCCCTATGTGAAATATAGAGTCATGTCATGAGTAATATGGGCTATTACTACTAGTTTTTTTTTCTGGGTACTCAAAGTGCTTTACATGGAAGGGGGGGAATCTCCTCAACCACGACCAATGTGCAGCATCCACCTAGATGATGCGACGGCAGCCATATTGCGCCAGTACGCCCACCACACACCAGCTGATTGGTGGAGAGGAGAAGAGGAGTATGACAAACATCTTGATTTTGAAGCTTGCATTGTATAGAAACAAGAATCCTTTTGTGTTCTAGGGATAACAGCTCATAGGTTGAGTAAATTAGAGAATTTTCATTTTTAGGTGGCCTATCCCTTTAACTCAAGGAGTGTGTCCTCCTAGTGCTGTGTCAAAGAAATGGCTGATTAATGGCTGATTTACTCTAGTCTGCGAAAGGCCTTTATCACTCTCATTTAAACACACACTCACTGCAGACAATTTGTAAGCCACTTTGTAAGTGTCCTTATTATATAGTTGCTTAGCAGCCATAAGCCAGCGGGCCTCTATGGAGAATTAGTGTGTAATTATCTGCCGTTTGCTCAATGTTTTGACCTTGCCACCGTTAGTATGGATTTGTGGCAACCTTCCATGACCTCCGCCAACCAGAAAGCCAACACATGCTATCATCTTCTGTTCTCCTGGGACTTGCATGAAATAAGCAATGGCACTAATTTGTACGCAGAATGCATCTGCAATTGACTGTGTCTCTAAATGTTCGTTCAGCCTCACTAAAGTCCCAGAGGGGACGTCTGGAACATATGGAGAGCTGCCATGTTGAGAGGTGTTGAGGGGAGTTTCTGAGCCAATCATTAATCTGAAGTAAGGTTAATGGTTCTTCTTTGATAAAATCAATGTGTTTAAGGAGGAGAGGATAAGATTGGAATTCCATAGAAACCACCATGAAATCATTGACTTTCTTATTCACTTTCCTGCTCTTATTTGTCAGTGCATGATATTCCAAAGGGGTTTATATTTTTTTAATATATTTCCATTATTTTCTTCTTACATGGGTGGAGAATATAATGATAACCAGTTCCAAAACAGCTAAAATGGCCCCAAAAGGCACTTTTGGACACTAAAGTCACAACTCAATAAACCACACATGTCGAAAAACTATGGACATGTAACATTTGACAACCACAAATTGTCCAAATGCTTATTTTTGTGAAATGTATTGCTTTAAAAATGTGCTTGTGCTGTATTTCTTTCAAATAAATATCACTTGCTTTGACATTTTGTTATATACTGCCAAGACATTCATACATGTTAAGTGTCCAAATACTTTTTGGAGCCACTGTACAGTATATATAGGAGTTGTATTCGATGACTGTTGTAGAAATGCAGCATTTCTAAAATCTTGCCAGAAAGTAATTTAATGATGGTTAAAATGTTAATCTAATAAAGTTAACAGCAAATAATGATAGATGTGAGAAAAAAAGTTATGGATAAATAAAACCATACACTATGTCATCACATCACATTATGTAAGTAACATGTGTTCTTTCATGTTGACACTCAGGTTCCTCCTACAATGAGAAATCTGAAGGCAAGAAGAAAGGGCGTCCTCGTGTGGAGGTGCAGGAGCTGCGCATTATTCCCGTGAGTAAAGCAATAAAATGTCTTTTTTGGCTGTTGATGAAGGAGTGAAGCTACGCCAGATTGGGATTTTGGGTGGTTTTTTATGCAATTTGTGAACGGAATAAAGGGACTTTCCAAACTATTTCCAACTGTTGTATTTGGAGGAAGAACATCGCACAGAGGGCTGTGTGTAAGTGAATTGATTGCTAATAGTTTCTAATGCCTCTTGTCTGTGTCTGTGTGTGCGTGTGCGTGTGTGTGTGTGTGTGTGTGTGTGTGTGTGTGTGTGTTTCTCTCACGTAGGCCCATATGATGGTTCAGTGGAAAGAGGAGTTTAAGAGTCGTTCCAGGGTGAAATGTCCAAGCTCAGGCTGCTGGTTGGAATTCCCCAGTATTTACGGACTTAAATATCACTATCAGCGATGCCAAGGGGTAAAAACTGAAATCCAAACTACACATTTTTACACTGCAAAACCAACGTATGCAACCAACACTCATTCATTAATAGTTATGTACAAAACTGCATTTATTTAAAATCAGTATGTTGTTTGAACAGCTACTCAACTAGTCAATCATAAGAAGCCCTTTAAAATTAGGCTTGTTTTAGGTAAATGTAATTGTTTTGAAGTTAGCAGATTTGAAAAGTAGTGTTTTTGTGGCTGACTGTTAAAGAGGATGAATTTAGAGACACAACTTCTTTGAGGGTTTTAGTATGCTAGGCACAGAACACTAAAAACTCTTTTCAAAACAGGCTTTAAATCGATCCCCTTTACAAATATATTAGAAATATATCACGCCTAAAATATATTTTTAATTATACATGCATGTATACACTATTACTATCGTTTGAGGTCGGTAAGATTCTTATGCTCACCATTTATATGACCTTTTTATGCTCAAAAATAAAGTAAAAACAGTATTGTTATGAAATAAATTTTCAATGTAAAATAAATGTTTGCTATTTTAATATACACTCACCTAAAGGATTATTAGGAACACCTGTTCAATTTCTCATTAATGCAATTATCTAATCAACCAATCACATGGCAGTTGCTTCAATGCATTTAGGGGTGTGGTCCTGGTCAAGACAATCTCCTGAACTCCAAACTGAATGTCAGAATGGGAAAGAAAGGTGATTTAAGCAATTTTGAGCGTGGCATGGTTGTTGGTGCCAGACGGGCCGGTCTGAGTATTTCACAATCTGCTCAGTTACTGGGATTTTCACGCACAACCATTTCTAGAGTTTACAAAGAATGGTGTGAAAAGGGAAAAACATCCAGTATGTGGCAGTCCTGTGGGCGAAAATGCCTTGATGATGCTAGAGGTCAGAGGAGAATGGGCCGACTGATTCAAGCTGATAGAAGAGCAACTTTGACTGAAATAACCACTCGTTACAACCGAGGTATGCAGCAAAGCATTTGTGAAGCCACAACACGCACAACCTTGAGGCGGATGGGCTACAACAGCAGAAGACCCCACCGGGTACCACTCATCTCCACTACAAATAGGAAAAAGAGGCTACAATTTGCACGAGCTCACCAAAATTAGACAGTTGAAGACTGGAAAAATGTTGCCTGGTCTGATGAGTCTCGATTTCTGTTGAGACATTCAGATGGAAGAGTCAGAATTTGGCGTAAACAGAATGAGAACATGGATCCATCATGCCTTGTTACCACTGTGCAGGCTGGTGGTGGTGGTGTAATGGTGTGGGGGATGTTTTCTTGGCACACTTTAGGCCCCTTAGTGCCAATTGGGCACCGTTTAAATGCCACGGCCTACCTGAGCATTGTTTCTGACCATGTCCATGCCTTTATGACCACCATGTACCCATCCTCTGATGGCTACTTCCAGCAGGATAATGCACCATGTCACAAAGCTCGAATCATTTCAAATTGGTTTCTTGAACATGACAATGAGTTCACTGTACTAAAATGGCCCCCACAGTCACCAGATCTCAACCCAATAGAGCATCTTTGGGATGTGGTGGAACGGGAGCTTCGTGCCCTGGATGTGCATCCCACAAATCTCCAACAACTGCAAGATGCTATCCTATCAATATGGGCCAACATTTCTAAAGAATGCTTTCAGCACCTTGTTGAATCAATGCCACGTAGAATTAAGGCAGTTCTGAAGGCGAAAGGGGGTCAAACACAGTATTAGTATGGTGTTCCTAATAATCCTTTAGGTGAGTGTATTTTTAAAAATGTAATTTATTCCTGTGATCAAAGCTGAATTTTCAGCATCATTACTTTTTATAAATGTCTCTTTTAATAAATTTAATGCATCCTTGCAGAATAAAAGTATTACTTAAAAAAAAAGAGAAATCTTACTGACCCCAAGATTTTGAATGGTAGTTTAAAGAAAAAAATAATAAACATATATATATTATTTTATATTTATAATATATATATATATATATATATATATATATATATATATATATATATATATATATATATATATATATATATATATATATATATATACTTTTTTTTTTTTTATATATATAATTCATTAATTAATTAATATATAACATATAATTAATATATAAAGCATAACTACTTGACCTAACTAGTCAATGACAGGTCAACTAGTCAACCATCTTGACCAATGCCTACTTAACCCAGATAGACCCACTGTCTTTTTCACTTGGATCCAAGACCTATAGCACTTGAACTTACTTTGTGAGTGTGTGTGTGTGTGTGTGTGCGTGTGTGTGGTGTTCAGGCGACCATAGCAGAGAAGCTGAGTCACAGATGCCCGTACTGTGAGGCTGTATTTGCCACCAAGGTGCGTCTTCAGAAGCACAAGCTGTGGAATCATCCAGAAAGGGTCACATTGGAGACCAAATCCAATACCAAGTCAGAACCCAAACAGCAGAAAAGCCCTGTGAAGGGAAATGCCAAAAAAAGGTTTGAAAGCTCAATACCCTTTTCCTGAATACCCTTGCGCATGAATCATTTCTGCAGCAAATTTGAATGAGCTTTTTTAATTTTTGACACACAGCAAAAATCGCTTCAGGACATGACTTGTTTTCCACATTGCCATCATTAAGTTCCAGATGAAGTCCTCATGTGTCACTATGGTACCAGTTCTCTGTGGATTGACTTTAATAATCTGTGTTCCCTGTGCTCCCTCTCAGGCCCATGGAGAACAGCCCTCTGTCACCCGTATTTTTCAAGGTGAAGAAGACCCAGGAGGTGTCGCAGTCCTTACAGAATGGGGAATGCGCCTCCCAAAGGCCGGACAGGAGACAGCAGCACAGCTCCCAGCAGCAGGGGACATCCTTAGATGCAGGGGGCAGTGAGAGCGAGGGGGGCAGTCTGCCATCACCCTTCCCTGAGGAGGACCCTGAGAGAATGAAGCACAGTAAGATTGCTACACACTGAGATTAATGCTGTGCATGAAAGTAGCCGAGACCTGTCCATGGACATGGGAATATTCTTTGAAGTACCTTTGAAGTACTCTTGGTTTACCACATGTAATACCATAATACATGAATATGGTAACCATTCAGTACCAATAACTATAAGTATTTAGTTAAGGCCAGTGTGAGAGAGTTTTGGGCCAGTTACATCATGTACAAGCATATTTTTGCCTTGCAAACTTAAACATTTGTTTTTCTGTGACTTTTGGATATGAATTCTTGAATTCTATGAACTTGTGAACTGACAAGTTGCTTGTGATGACTTATGTTCTTTACAAAAAAGGTGTGTAAAATTATATAATAAAAAATAAATATTAAATATATAAATTAAAAAATTATACATTTAAAATGATAAATGTGAATATAAAAGTACACATTTAAATTAAATTTTACATTTTCTTTATTCATATTTTTTTTGTGTTGTTAACGTGTTACTAGTGAAAATGTGGGCAAAAAAGTTACATTCTTTAAGGTCTTTACAAAAAATAAACTTTATACTGTGTATGTGTAGAATATTTACAAAAAATTAAAAATATATATTAAATAATAAATATGTAAAAATCTGTAATAAATAATTATGTAAAAAAAAATAATAATAATAATTTTTCATTCAATTTAAAAATGTTATTCAAAATTGGACATTTTACTAAAAAGAAACACTTTATACTGTGTAGAAATTTATAATGAATAATGTTTCTAAAATAATTTTCAAATGAATGTTAAATAATAAATGTAAATACATGTAAATATAAAAATATACATTTAAATTAAAACATTTTTTTTTATTATTTATATTTTTTTGTTGTTGGCAGTGAAAATGTGTGCATTTTTTTTAGGAGTCATTTTAATTTTCCTCGCAAATGCAGTTTCACTCTTTTGGGTGATTCTGCAAACAGAGGTTATGTTGGTAATACATAACCAGAAGTTCCACCATCTAGAAAAGTAGTTCCACTCAAAAAGATGAAGCTCCCACTACTTCAAACTGTACTACAATTTCCAGGGTTTGATCTCAAAATGTTCTCATGAACACGTCCCAGAAATGCCCTCAGTGACATCTGTAGGAAATGGTGGCCTGGCCCTTTAAGCAGCAGTGTGTAAGTGCTCTGTGTTAGATCCGAGGGCTGAGGGCTGCTGGTCATTAAGTCTCTCTGGTACCTGGTGGCGGCTGCTGTCTCTGTCTCTGCCTGGCAGAGACGCAGTGTGTCGAGATGTCGACGTGGCTCATGCTGTGAGTCTGCTATTTATGGCCTTTGTTTGGGTACACGATCCCTTCGTTTGTTGTTCCATGCCAGAGCCAGAGGCGAGGACAGTGTGTGTGCATCTGTGTGTGTGTAGATGTCTGAAATGTCAAGAAAAAAGCACTAAAGCAGCTACATTTGTGTGACATAAGTTGACAATCAAAGGCTATGCTAACACATAGAAATGGATATCCGATCTCTGCTCCCATGACTGGTTCCTGAAGCTGTGTCAGCTTCTCCACATGAGGAACCGCAGCATGTGCAACAGCAGGTGCTTTGGTGCGCTGAAGTTTGAGCATCATTAATGAGACTGTAACTTACAGCAGTTGCTCATGAGCGTTGTCATAGAGCAACCATGAATGTATCTCAATGCCATATTATTGAGATGTTTGACCTCTTGTTGTTGTTCTTCTCCATTTGAGCCAGGGAGGAAGCAGAAAACTCCAAAGAAGTTCACCGGGGAGCAGCCGTCTATTTCAGGAACATTTGGTTTGAAAGGTAACACAAACACACACACGTACACACATACTCATACACATGTATTTATATAATGGTAGGGACCTCCAATAAATTCTGTTGTTCTTAAGTCTGACTTTAGTATTATTAAAGCTAATGAGTATTACTATAGACCAGTGTTGTGTGTAATGCTTTTTTAGTAACTTACCTAACACTGTTATAGACTAACTTTAACCCTTTACTTTTTTACCATTTTATATATGAAAAGATTATTTTGTCCCTTTATGAACTTCCACAGTAAGTTAGTAAAACCTGACACACACATACACACTCTTCCTATCCTCACACCTGTTCCGCCAGCCAGTAAATAAAATGTTTTATTAAGGGCCAATATTTGTCCTCTGGATTTGATTTTGAGAGGGATTTATGAGGACACACTTTTGTAGCCATAAAAATATAAAAATTGAATCAGTCAGTGAACAAGTATGGCAGTTAAAACCAAACAAATCAATCAACATCAAAAAGAAAAACATCTGTAAATATTTTATAACAGTATTGCTAAACACACTTACTGAGCCCAGAGGTGGAGGTCTACCATAGTAGGGCCCAATTGAGCCTTGAAGTGGAGCTGCACCACAAGGCTCACTGAGCCCAGAGGTGGAGCTACAACACAAGACCTACTAAGCCTAGAGGCGGAGCTGCATCTTGGGGCCCACTGAGCCCAGATGTGCAGCTGTACCAAAATGACTGTACATTCATGACTGATGTTTAAATCAGACCTTTCTTGATGCTCTATGACATTGATGTTTGTGATTTTTTTTTTTAAAGAGTTTTGGTATTGAACCAGTCCATCTTCAGACTCAAAAGTTCACTATGGATTTATATGTAATTGCTTTTTTCAGGTTCTAAGCCCATATTTTTATGTAATAACTCTTCTAAGCCTAAAACACTTTACAGTAAGGTTATAATGTTATACAAAAAGGTTATATGGTCATAATATGTTAGTTAAAGGATTAGTTCACTTCAAAATGAACATTTCCTGATAATTTACTCACCCCCATCTCATCCAAGATGTTCATGTCTTTCTTTCTTCACTCGAAAAGAAATAATTTTTTTTAAGGAAAACATTTCAAGGATTTTTCTTCATATAATGTATTTTAATTGCAACCAACGGGTTGAAGGTCCAAATCAATGCAGTTTCAAAGGGCTTCAGAGGGCTCTGCACGAACCCAGCCGAGGAATAGGGTCTTACCTAGTGAAACGATCAGACATTTTTAAGAAAAAATAAACATTTATATACTTTTTAACCTCAGATGCGTGATTCTTCACGATGCATGATGTCATCACGTCGGAAAGGTCACGGCTATGACGTACGTGGAAGTACCGACCCAGTGTTAAAACGAACGTGCAAAGACGATTGCCTTTACAAAATGGCGTTATCAAATGGCGTTTCGTTAGATAAGACCCTATTCCTCAGCTGGGATCGTGCAGAGCCCTTTGAAGCCCTTTGAAACTGCATTGATTTGGACCTTCAACCCATTGGTTGCAATTGAAATACATTATATGGAGAAAAATCCTGGAATTTTTTCCTTAAAAAACGTCTCGGGTTACAACTGTAACCCTTGTTCCCTGAGAAGAGAACGAGATACTGCGTCGATGACACTTTGGGGACACTCCCTTAGCATAGCACGTCTGAAACATGAATGAAACTATTCCGATCCTGACTGGCGTTGCGTCATGACGTTTCATCATAACCTGAGATGTTCCCTTTCAAGAGAACTCGCACTGTGTCGATGACACTTTGGAGAACGAGTGCCCACTATGCCACACCGAAACACGCCTGCCCTAGTGTGAAGCTGAACCAGGCACAACCTAGGACGAGAGCACTCGTGCACCCGGTGTAGAGGGAAGGTGCAGACTAAAGAACCTGATGAAGGTATGCGGGGTGGCCCACCCAGCTGCATCGCAGATCTCCTGAAGTGGGAGTCTTGAGAGGAGGGCCCTGGAGGACGCCATGTCTCTGGTAGAGTGAGCCCTCATGGCCAAAGGTGAAGGCAAACTGCGCACCTGATAGGCTGAGGCAATAGCCTGAACAATCCAATTACTGATTGTCTGCTTGGAAGCAGGAAGCCCCTTCTTGGGTGAGCCAAAACACCAACAACTGGTCTGAACCCTCCACTGAGAGGACCTCTGAATATATGTTCAATGCTCTGACAGGTACTCTAGGTACTGAGCCCCCTCAGGGGCCAGACCCACAGCTTCCACAACTCTGGCCAGGGGTTAAATATTGTGCCCCCAGCCTGAGACAGCAGATCCCTTCTCAGAGGATTCTGCCATGGAGGGCCTGCCAGGAGTGCTATGATGTCTGAGAACCATACTCGGGCCGGCCAGTACAGGGCTACTAGCAGTAGACTGACCCTGTCTTGACGGACCCTCTCCAGAACTCCCGGGAGCAGAGCGATCGGGGGAAATGCATACAGACTCAGCCTTGGCCATGTCTGCACCATGGCATCCAACCCCAGTAGGGCTGGATGCGTGAGAGAAAACCACAGTGGGATGTCTCTCGAGATGCGAATAGACTGTGGGGGTCTCATGCAGGAGACCAAAAGGTATGACGTTGGACACAGCTGCCATGAGCCCCAGCAGTCTCTGAAACTGCTTTACAGTGATAGCATGGCTTAGCATCCTGGAGACCATCGCCCGTATGGACTCGATACGTCCAGGAGACATTTGTGCCCGCATCGTAGTCGAGTCCCATACTACTCCCAGGAACGTGGTTCTCTGGGAAGGTGTCAACACGCTCTTTTTCGTGTTGAGTCTCAACCCCAAGCTCTGTATGTGGTGAAGGACGACATCTCAATGGCGAACTGCCATTTCTCGCGACTGGGCCTATATGAGCCAGTCATCGATATAGTTTAGTACACGAATGCCCTGGAGTCTTAGTGGAGCCAGAGCTGCATCCATGCACTTGGTGAACGTGCGAGGGGAGAGAGCTAGGCCATATTGGAAGAACCCGATATTGGAACGCTTCGCCCCGAACCTCAGGAACTTCCTGTGAGAAGGAATGATGGAAACGTGGAAGTATCCCTCCTTTAGAATTAAATCCTCGGACCTGATTCACGATAATTGGAATAGTGAGCATTTTGAACCTGAACCTCCTCAGAGACCGGTTCAAATATCTCAGATCTAAAATTGGCCGCAACCTCCCATCCTTCTTGGGAACTATGAAGTACCGGCTGTAAAACCTACTCCTTGTCTGGCGTAGGAACACGTTCTATGGCCTCCTTTACCAGCAGCGAGTGCACTTCCTGTTCCATTACCTGAGCCTGCTCTGGAACCACTGCAGTCCTGACCACCCCGTTGAACTTCGGGGAGCGGCAACCGAACGGCAGTCTATACCCCTTTTTTACTGTACGCAGGACCCATGGAGATATGTTCGGAAGGCCGACAAATCTACTAAGGGAATCAGCCTCTCGAGGCTGACCTCGGGTTATCTTTGAGTGTCGTTCCCGACCCCCTGAAGCGGCTGACCGGCAGGGAGAGGTCGAGAACGATTTTCAGTGTGTGGACGCAGTCACTGCCCGACCGAAACCCTTTGGGGCGGACAAAGCAGCACGCGCTCGCTGGAAACCGATCTGCCAGACTGCTTTTTCACCTCCTAAAACCTGTTGACAACAGTATTGACGGCATTGCCGAACAGGCTAGAAGGCCCTGTCCTTCTCCTTTATCCCCGATAAATTTAGCCACAAATGTCTCTCCGTGGTTACCATGGCTGCCATGGAGCGGCCGATAGCACGGGCCGTCTCCTTGGTAACCCAGAGAGACAAGTCTGCAGCTCTACGCAGCTCCGGGATGTCACACGGAGTGGGTCCTTCGCCCTCATCTAGCTCTTTAAGAAGGTCGGCCTGGTATGCCTGCATCAGCGCCATAGTATGCAGGCAAGCACCAGCCCGACCAGCCGCCATATAAGCTTTGCCCACCAATTTAGATGTATCACAACAGTTCACAGAATACACTTTTGTTTTCTAAATATACAGAGTGCTTCTAACTGTTTGTAACACAGGATCAGACAGAACATACACAGAGCGCTTGCTGAAGTGAAAGCTGACTGTTGTGTGCCGGCGTCCCTTTGTAGCTTCCGTGTATGCCGTCACATGCTACGTCATGACACAGCGCCAATCAGGATCGGAATAGTTTAATTCATGCTTCAGACATGCTACGCTAAGGGACGCTCCCTTAGCATAGCATGTCTGAAACATGAATTAAACTATTCCGATCCCCAAAGTGTCATCGACGCAGTGCGAGTTCCCTCGAAAGGGAACTTAATTTATTTTCGACTGAAGAAAGAAAGACATGAACATCTTGGATGAGATGGGGGTGAGTAAATTATCAGGAAATTTTCATTTTGAAGTGAACTAATCCTTTAATATGAACGAACAATGAGCATACATTTGTTACAGTATTTATTAACCTTATTCTAAAGTGTTACTAGAATAACAAATATTACAAGTTAAATGATAGCAGAATTTATTGTAGGGGCATTTTATGCACTTATTATTTAATTTTCTCCTGCATTTTTGTCACTTTCAGTGGAATTTTTGCCTGAGCTGTCATTAATTTATTCAGAAAAGCCAAACTCTTACATTAAGGGAAGTTACTGCCTCACAGTGGCATTTGTTGTCAGAAGTTTGTTGTATCTGAAGTAAATCTGTCAGACACTGACTTTTAGAATATAGTCCAGGCCTCCATTCAATAAATACTCCTTGATATTTCAGTGGTATTTTTGCTCCTGTGTGTTTATAATTAGCAACCTTATACTATTTGATAATAATTACCCCTGTTGGTGCTAACAGGGGGTCTATAAAGTCTTTTCTAGAAGTGTTTCATTTCCTGTTGAAGTTATAATGGTACATGTTCAAGAAGCATTGCACCACAAGTTAGACTACAACACAACAAGTCTCTTTGACCACCTGGAGAATTTGAGAGTTTCATTTCCTCATTTGTTCTTTGTTTGTTCTTTTTAGTGGTATTTTTTGTGGCTTGTGAGGTCTCTGCTTTCCCTGAATGTAATTTGTTATGTGTTGTACAGGAATGAATAAGGTGGAGGAGAAGTTAAAAGCAGGTCGGATGAAGAGGGCGGAAGGGACTCTGTTCACTGAGGAGTCTCAGAGGAAGCAGTCGGTTCAAGCTCACAACAGAAAAGAACCTGCTGCCATCAGTTCAGGTCTCTCTCTCTCTCTCTCTCTCTCTCTCTGCATGGCCCAGTGCAAAATAACTCATATAAAGCAAAATTACCCTAGTACAAATCGAGTAAATAAGTACTATTATCAAATAAATATAAAACAATAAAATATGAATCTAATTAATGTGAAATAAAGTAATACAATTATGTAAATTGAATAAATGTGAAATAAAATAACTTAGAAATGTACACTACCATTCAAAAATCTTGGTTAAGTTTTTTTTTCTTTTTTATTCAAGTCACCATACATTTGTTCAGCAAATTGGTTGAAAGTGACTATAAAGACAATTACAAAAGATGCTGTTCTTTTGAAATTTCTGTTCATCAAAGAATCGGTTTCTACAAAAACATGAAGCAGCACAACTGTTTTCAGCATTGGTAGTAATAAGAAATGTTTCTTGAGCAGCAAAGCAGCATATTATAATGATCATGTGAAGACTAGAGTAATGATGCTGAAAATTCAGCTTTGCCATCACTACACGGCTGTGTGATCGTTTGTATTGTATTATCGCACAGCTCTATATATACAATTCGATATATATTATATCCAAATTTAACCGCATTCATTCAGTGCACTCATGTAAAGTTATATATACTATATAGCAAATCTCAATTGCTTGATTTTTTTTATTTCATCACAAAATTTAACTATATTATCACCCAGCTTGCTAAATGTGACTGTAAGGAATGAAGGTATTAAGATATTATAAACATGAACGTCATGATTTTAAATTGTAATACAATTTCACATTACTGTTTTTACTGTATTTTTGATTAAATAAATTATTTTTGATCTTTATGAACATAAAAGACTTTCAAAAACAATTTAAAAAATCTTACCGACCCCAACCTTTGAACTGTAGTGTAACTTACATTATTGTGATCTTAATTAAATGTGTTTTATCTTAATGTCTCTGTCTCAGCGCCCCCTGCTGAAGCCCAGTGGCAGAACACCATCTCTGAGAGAGGGGAAGTGGTCTGTCCCACCTGCTCTGTTGTCACTCGCAAGACCGTCCACGGTCTTAAGAAGCACATGGAGATCTGTCAGAAGGTCAGGACTCACTTTGGAAACCTGGACAACACTAGCATAGGCTTAGACACATTATTTAACAAATTACTCTCAACATTCCCAATGGAACAATTAGTTAAACCCTTAAAGGATTAGTTCACTTTAAAATGAAAATTACTCTATGATTTACTAACCTTTAAGCCATCCTAGGTGTATATGACTTATTATTAGTATTATATTATTATATTATATTATTAACCTTCATAGTATTCCTCAGTCTATTCATTATAAACAATATAACAAGAAAAAGAAAAATTATAAAAGAATGCCTGTTTTCTTATTAATGTTTAATAAGAAAAAAAACTGAAAAAAACTGATCTTCTCAAATTGAACCCTCCCAAGTTCCAAAAGTTAACAAAATATGCTTTATTTTATTCTTTTGTATAGTTAAAATTTGGTAATTGTAAAATAACAAGAGAGTTTTATACAATTGCGGCAGTTAGAGAGCCATCTGTGTTAGAAAAAGACCTGAATATGTAATAATGATTGGTGAAATATTGATGCGTTTAAAGGTGCAGTGTGTAGTATTTACGAGGATCTATTGACAGAAATGCAGTATAATATACATAACTATGTTTTCAGTGGTGTATAAAGACCTTACATAATGAACCGTTATGTTTTTATTACCTTAGAACGAGCCATTTTTATCTTCATACACCGCGGGTCCCCTTACAGTGAATTTTTTTTCATTTTGCGCCGCCATGTTTCTACAGTAGCCCTAATCTGACAAATTGCTCTACAGAGCACTAGCTACTCTCTGCTGTCTCAAACGACGACATCTTTGTCCTGTGTCGCCCACCTTAACCTCGTTCGCAACCTCACCGCTAGATGCCACTAAAATATACACACTGCACCTTTAAGGGTTAAAGGTGGAGTTTGTGTTGGTTTGGGCATCCGACCAGTGTGATCCCAACCCAGTGGCATCCCAATGGTGTTTAAGATCTGTTGGACAAAAAACAAACAGGAATTGTGAATGACTCACTTTACCTTTGAATCAAACCCATTGGTCTCTGTGTGAGAAACATGTTTTCCTTCCTTAAGATATTGACGCCAATTCTAAAGTATTACACGTAACAAGATATCTAGTTAGACACCACCACAGACCACTGTCATTGACGTTTGCATTGACGTTTCCACCTGAAGGTCTTTTTTCCTCAGGTATTAATAACCTAAACTGCCCTTGTGGACTTTGGTGGATTGTGCTGTACGTACAACCCCAATCATCTGATGAAGACAACATCTTTCTCCGTTTTCTAAACACAACAAACATAATGTAACAGATGTGCACAAACCATATGAAGAAGGACAAAGCCTTATTCATGAAACACAAACAGAAAGAATTTCTGAATGTAAATCATATGTGAAAACATTCTTACATAAATTGTCACGTTCAATTCATCTGGACGGTTTATGTAAGAACGGATTTATGAGCGATTTAAACAGAAATGTGTTCTTTCTGAGGCCGAAAGAACGAAGGAGACAGAATCAAACCTTTAATGTATTACTCTCCCTCTGTTGTTTATACAACCAAACCGCAGAGGAAGCGGAGAGGAGAATGTTTCAGGCATGCAATTAGACACCTCTCTCTCGGGACCTCGCGCATGGGGCCAGAGGGAGTCATTAGGGGCATTTTATTGATTGAGCGTCTGTGAGAGTGATGCAATGAGTGGCCCTACCCAGTATGCATCTGGAGTAGAGTCTTATGGTGCCAGCTCAGTGTATAGCACAACTCTATAAAAATGATGACATGTCTATTAAAGGGGGAATCGATCGGCTGCGTTATTGCAGGGTCACAAGTAATTGTAGTTTCTCTAGCCTCTTCCTCAGCCCTGCGTGAAATCAATGATAGCTGTGATGGGCATTAAGGGAGAAGACGTTTTACGGCAAAGAAAATGTATTAAAATGATAATCATTGACCTTATTTTCTCATTTGTGTTTTTGTGTATGTCCATGCAGAAATTAATACTTTTATTCAGCAAGAATGCCTTAAATTGACCAAAAGTGCCAGGAAAGACATTTATAATGTTACAAAAGATTTCTATTTCAAATATTCATCAAATAATCCTGAACAATTGTTGACAGAATGTTCACACACATTCAGTTATTCACATGCTTTAATTCAAAATACAACCCATCTGATTATACAGATGTCACTTGCTTTATTGCACACACGTGGTTACATTGTCATCCAATAAATTTTGTGTCTGGTTTGAGTGCTTCTATTGTTCTGCTCATTTGTAAGTTGCTTTGGATAAAAGCGTCTGCTAAATGATTAAATGTAATGTCTCTAGCATGAACTGAATAGGTCAAATAGGAATGAATGTTCCACATCTATCTGTAATGCTGCCTGTTACCAAACACATGACCCAAATATTATATCTTATTGATCAGTGTGTTAATTTTCACCAATTAAAGAACAAGACTGTCCAACAAATTAAAATGTTTTTTTGTTGCTGGATTAAATTTTGCCAGTAGTAAAAGTCCATTGCAACTATGCTTTTTCATGGTGAAAATGTGCCTTTAATTTGTTAATATATATATTAGTGCTGTCAATCGATGAAAAATTTTAACTAGATTAATCACACATTTTTTCTGGGATTAATCGCAATTAATCGCTATTAAAAACACATTTTTAATATAAGTTTTAATATTTTATAATGTAATAATTTCACAGTCAATCTCCAAATTAGACTAGAAAGAACATAAAGACAGTATATTTTAAATATTTGTTTCATGACATCTTTTTATGAATGAAAGCCAGTATCACTGATACTAATATAGTTACTGATGTCTCTATGAATTATTATTTTTTTTTTCAGTTTTAAACATTAATTATAGCCATTCAACATTACAGTATAATTGAAAGCTATCATTTTTTATTTATTTATAAGGCTTCAAAAATTAATTTAAGTGAACTTCCTCACATAAACACATAAATAAATGTCATATTTACTTGTGCCCTGTGAAATATAAAGAAATTGAATACAGTTATCTATATAGTATATAGTTAACTATATACAGTTACAAGTCTGCACTGCATATATTATACATTAAATATAGATTAATCCTTATTAAAGCTACAAAAGTTTCTTAGTCAAGAGCAGTGAGTAATTTTCTGTTACCTTTGTTACCGCGCATGATACTGGCGCGCGTCTTTCCGTGTTTGTGTGTGTCAGGACATTCACAGACAGCACGTTCTCTTTTGTCTTGTCGCACTTGAATGGTTTAAAAGCATTTGCATGAATAAGAGTGTGATCATATAATGTAATGCTAGCCAAAGGATGACAGAAAAAACAGATGTTGCGTTAATTACGTTAAATGTTTTTAACGCATTAAAACTGAAAAAAATTTATTGCATGCATTAATGCGTTACTGTTGACAGCAGTCTTGTTTTAAATTTAAGCAGATTATAAAAGGTCAAGTGTGTAACTTCTGTGCCATTAGCATTACCAAACAAAATCAATCAAAAATTGTCAACAAGTTGTGTGGGGCTGGTAGGGAATATTTTTATACTTTTCAGGTAAATAAACCTACAAATTCATACAAATGACTTTTACAGTTCACAAAATACAGCACAAATACCACTATTATTTGCACCATTTATTTTACATTAATAAGTCAAGTATGTATCATTGTAATTCGTATGTGAAATATAAATGTCACATTTAGAACCCATGATTTCATGATATTTGATGTTGACATCATAAACTGTGGTCTTTTTTCTTGTAGCTGCGGGATGCTCTCAAATGTCAGCAGTGTCAGAAACAGTTCCGATCCAAAGCTGGACTCGATTACCACTGCATGGCTGACCACACTAAGGTGAGCGACGATGCCAGAACAAGTTTTAGCAAATGTTTACTTCATCTTTTTTTTATAAGCATTCAGATACAGATCTATAGTACACCTCAACTCCAAGATGTCAAAATTGATGAAAACGTATGATTCGAAATGTATCCGTTAAAATTTGATCAACTTTTAACTTTTTCCCCAACATTGACAGAAATTTCCGGCTTTCCGTGTTATACGGTAGGGGGAGCTATGACACATCTTCTAAAAGAGTACTAAATCTCCTGATCAAAATGTGTGAAGTAGAAGCAGAAACAAGCAATATCATATGTAATCATATGCATATGTAAAAAACGTCAATCATCAACATGAAACAGCATATAAATTAAAACTGCCTAATATTACTGAACAAAAATGTCGACCCAGGACAAGCTATAGGACTGTGTAAGCATCAGGGTGTTGATGGACTTGATTTACTCCATCTGTGTTTTGGTCATCGTTCTGAATCCAATCCAGATGTAGTCTTTGACAAAAGAAGATTTTCTCAGCTTTTTGCTCAAAATATTGCTTTTTTTATGTGTTTTTTTAAGTGTTGATAAAAAAAGACTGCATGAAGACTGCATTTTTGTTTAAAAGATGAGGATCTGTTCTTTCTTTTGATATATTGCATGTTCAAATATTCATACAACAAATTGACAGGGAAAGATTTTTTATGTTCAAAGGAAAAAAGGTCCTCACATGCTGAAACTATAGTGTAATATAGCCTATATGAAATGTGCTTTTAGTGCGAACCAACAGAGGTAGACATATTTTAATCCTTTTAATGAACTGTGTGTGTACAGTATGTGCAGCAGAGCAGTGTTTAATAATACATTCAGTGACCACTACAGAGACCAGTGGCTGCCCTACGTCCACATCGGCCTCTAATCTCTATTATATCTGACACCATCTCCATACTTCAGCATCACTTTAAAACCTAAAGCATCCATTAGGCTCTAACCATTAACTGCACATATGGGAAAAGGTCTAGCTCACGTCTAATACTGCCTTTTAAAACAATCTTCTTGCAGCATTTCAACTGCAGTGATTGTCTCCTGTTCCACAGCCTTATTTCTCTACTGTAATAATTTCCTCAGCATTCCTAAGCTATTAACACCGTTCCTGCCAGTAATCTTTGCTTCACAGCAAATCATTGTAATCTGCTTTATGAGTAAAGTTCATGTTTTTTCCAGTCAAATTCGCCAACATCTGAATAGGAACGGCAGATCCTGTAATGATGATGCTGTCCCTTGTGACCCTTGTGAGGTTTAGTGTAAAAACATTAGAGAGAAAAACTGGTTAAAGAGGGCCATGAGGATGTAAGCTCCATCTGCCAAGCTCAAGCATTAGCTGCAAACAATATTTCCAAAGAAATGTGTTAAATTATGCACAACCAAATGTCTCAGAAACAGTATGAAACATTAATGAGGATGTGCATTTCGGTCTGTGATTTTGTTATTTGAGCCAGGTGCTGAGTAGTCTGACTGAGCCAAACATTTGAGAATCAGCATAAGGTCTGGGCCACATTACAGATTATTCTAGCCAAGAACCGCCCACTTAGACAGGAAGAGAACATCAAGCGTGTGAAACGATTTTGGGCCAGGTTATCTAAAGATAGCGATGCATCAAAATGAACATTCTTGGACGAAAGTGAAACTTCTGGACACACTTATCCTGAAAACAAAACGAAACAGAAACCAAACATTATCATTTCAACTTCGCTTTTTTTGGACTAACTAAATATTATAAAAATTATAATATATGTTCTTCCTTCAGATGGCATAACTGCCCTAATCTCTTGACAACTTTTTAAATATACTGTACAATACTGTTTGTGGATCAAAATTACTTGTATTAATGGATCTCCCGTTGTACAAAAAACGTTCAAAGGTCATAATTTTCAGTAATTCTGCTGTAATTATCATAAAGCTGCTTGTTCCCTTTCAGTCGGTCACGTTCGACGTACGTCAGAACTGACCGACGAATTGGGATCTATTTTCAGAGACCAATCTACTTCGAGTGTTATAAACGAGCCAATGAAGATTGGCAAGCGGTTGACGCATTCCACGATCCGCCCCGCATCGCGGGTATAAATACGGAAGTGGATGTACCGCATATCGCTTTCAACTTCGGAGCTGAACATTACCTTTGCGTGTGTTCCTACGAAGAGTGTATATTCGAGTCTCGTGAAGAGGATCGCTTTCTGTTCCAGTGTCGGTGTGACGGTGCCCTACAGCGGTGGTCGCGAGAGTCAGAAAAGAGCAAACAAACAGCTGTTTTTACAGCTCACTGGGCATTTTCCTTTGAGTGCTCTCAGCGGGCTTGCACCTCTGAACCGCTGCGAGCCGCGGCCATTTCCCCTGTGTGCCTCGGCACTGATTGGAGCGGTCTTTCCCTTCTAAAAGAGCAACACGGTTTAACCCTGCGTCTTTTTTAAGATGTCATTCAAACCGTGTGTTTCTGGATGCCGTCGTTATCTATTCCCAGTTGACGGACACGATCGTTGTCTCACGTGTTTGGGCGTTCAGCACGCTGAGGCGGCTTTCGTGGATGACTCATGTTCCCATTGCGGGAACATGACCATCGCAGTCTTAAGGTCCAGGCTCAACTACCTCAAACGGGTCCCATTGCGCATCCCCCGATTGAGTGGTCCTCCTGCTGCGAAGCAGCAGGCTGCTACTTTGGCTGATGCCTTTGGTGGGGACATGAGGGTTACTGTGAGGGCACTCCCGCCGTGCCAACAGGCTCCTCGGGCCCCTCCCCCCTCCGCTGCGCCGGTTGAGCTTCCGGAAGAGCATGCTGGTCCTTCCCGCAGGGGGCCAGCTGTTACTTTTGGGGCTCCAGCTGAGGACATGATATCGATAGCTGCATCGGGGGACGAGCTAATGGACTCTGGAGATGAGGATTCGGCTGCGCTGCCCCCTTCGGGTGTGGTAGCGTTGCCCGAGTCTGATCCAGAGCTCACGGCTATGCTTTCCCGGGGCGCCGCGAGTGTCGGGCTCAAGTGGAACCCTCCACCACATCCCGAACCCTCGCGGCTGGACGATTGGTATCTCGGGACGGCCCGTGCTGGTTCACAGCGCCCCGCCCCAGTACCTTTCTTTCCGGAAGTGCATCAGGAGCTCACGAAGTCATGGACAGCGCCCTATAGCGCTAGAAACCGATTGACTGACTCCTCCGTCCTCACTACCCTCGATGGTGGCGCGGCGAAGGGTTACGTGGAGATCCCCCCAGTGGAGCGGTCGGTTGCGATGCAGCTGTGTCCAAAGACCGCTACTGACTGGCGGGGAAATCCGCGTCTCCCATCCCGGGCGTCTAAGTTCTCCTCCGGGCTAACCGGCAAGGCCTACACAGCCTGTGGAGAAGCCACGTCATCTCTGCATGCCATGGCGCTCCTGCAGGTCTACCAGGCCAAAGCGCTCATGGAACTGCACCAGGGTAGTTCCGACCCAGGTGTTATGCAGGAACTCAACGCCCCTATCTGCCATCGAGAACTTCGCCTGGCAGTTCTCGGTGGCCCAGAAGCAGACGGAGTCGATTAAGAATATCCTGCCCCGGCGACTCGCTGCTGCCTCCACCCAGTCGCCGGCCGCAGCGCCCCGCCTGCTCATCGCCGAATGCGTCCCCCTGTGTCTGCCTCCGGCCCTGCTAAGCCCAAGCAGCAGCCTCCACCAGCGAAGCAGGGCGCCCACTGGATAGTGGATGCTATCATCTTGGCTTAAAAGTCCCAAGACGTGCCTTGCCCGTTCGGGGTGCGAGCTCACTCCACTAGGAGTGTAGCTTCCTCCTGGGCACTGGCTCAAGGCGCCTCGTTGACACATATGTAGAGCTGCGGGCTGGGCGACACCTAACACGTTTGCTAGATTTTATAGCCTCCGTGTAGAGCTGGTATCTTCCCGCATCCTCGCCCCCAGTGGCCAGTAGCGCTAAGTGCCCATTCTAGTATCGGCTTGCTTATGCCACTCCCGCCTCTGGGCCGGATACATGCGTCTATTCCTTTCCAGTTGTGTTCCCCGGAAACGGCTAACCCTGTGAGATCCTCCACTACCCCTTCGGTGTCAGATGTTGCGGCCGTCTGACACTAGGCCTGCACCCGTTTGCTTGTGGAACGTGTTTGTAGGCTGGGTCCCATATGTAGTGGTTCCCTAACGGCAACCCCATATGTGTATTCTCCACGGTACCAGCTATCTTACTTGGCTAGCCACGTGTCTTTCCCTTGACAGAGTTCGCTCTGTCGTCTCTGGCGGTGTTCTTCCCCCCCCTGGGACCAGGTTGGGTCCACCCCAGAGACTGCCATAGGTAGTACTACCCTGCTAGGTTAGTCCTTATGAGTATTTCCACCTCTCCTTCCACTGAAGGACGTGGCTCCGCAGCGTACCATCTTCCCGAGACGGGCGCGCTTTCCCAGCGTTATCCAATAGTCATACTGAGTGGGTCTTGCAGGAACAGCAGTGACTGACCTCCCTGCCAGGAGCCTTGACTCCCACACCAACATAGGTGTGGTCCAGCGAGCTCAGGCAGGGCGCTGGAAGAGCCAGCATCTCTGGCATGTTAGTAGGGATCCCAATTCGTCAGTCAGTTCCGACATACGTCGAACGTGACCAACTGAAAGGGAAAGGGTTACGTCCTGTCGCCAGGTGCTGTGCTTCAGCTGGAGGCCGAGTCACTTATCTCGGCTCCTCAGTTGTAAAGCGATATGCGGTACTTCCACTTCCGTATTTATAGCCGCAATGCGGGGCTGATCGTGGAATGCGTCAAACGCATGCCAATCTTCATTGGCTCGTTTATAGCACTCAAAGTAGATTGGTCTCTGAAAATAGATCCCAATTCGTCGGTCAGTTCCGACGTACGTCTCCGTTCCCTCCTTCAGGGAACGAGGTTTACATACGTAACTGAGACATTTTTTTTATTATTATTAACAGAAACTGTGAGTATTGATGTATTAAATTAATCAACCATGATTCATTTAGTGATTCCAGAAGTTTTAAGAACAGTATGTTCTTCAACACTAGTAATTGAGGGGAAAAATAAATATGATTTAAATTTACATCTTGATTATTTTTATCTTTTTAATTAAGATTTGAATTCGCTTATTTTAATATATTAACAATAATTTATTAATTTAAATACTTTTATGTCATCCTGCTTGAGAACTGCTGGTATAAGAGATGGAGATCTTTAGGTGACTCATGATATAATTCTACAGCATTTCGATTCAGGGAGTCACGATTTGATTCCAAAATGATTCTCAGATGAGGTTCACAATGGTCGAACAGTTGGTTAGTGAGGACAACTAGTTTATCAACCTTACAATTTGTTAATCTTTGTTTCTGCGGCTGATAATCTGTAACTCTCCACTCTGCTGGGAGATATTCTGCCTCGATTTCCTCCTAAGTGTCTTTTTTGGTTCCTTTTGAAGTTTGTGACTTCTGGATTTATGAAGCTTAAAGGTACTAGTCATTGTGGTTGGTAGAGACTCTATTGCCAGGGACACACATGATGTTAGCCCCAACGACCTACAGCCAATGAGAGCGCAAGATACAGAGTAAGGGAAAGTTCAGGAGGAGGACTTATAGACCTGCAACAGAACATCAGCAAGCATGGCTTCTGCGAACAGCCATTCTGTCCTTCATTTTTTTTTTCCGCTGCAAGACAACTTGGATCGCAAGCTTCTTGTAGGCTACCATTTTAACATCCTGTCTCATGCAATAACAACTGTCTCACGCTTGATATTACGCTATGTCCTGTATTACTTTTCGCGTGTGTTTGTTTGTGAAAAATACACTATATTGCCAAAAGTATTGGGACCCTCAAAATCATTGAATTCAGGTGTTCCAATCACTTCCATGGCCACATCAAGCAGCTAGACATGCAGACTGCTTCTACAAACATTTGTGAAAGAATGGGTTACTCTCAGTAGCTCAGTGGATTAGGTTGCCACCTGTGCAATAAGTCCATTCGTGACAGTTCCTCACTACTAAATATTCCACAGTCAACTGTTAGTGGTATTATAACAAAGTGGAAGCAATTGAGAACAACAGCAACGTAAAAAACAGAGTCAATAGCTACAGACCTTCAGATTAGCTCAAGAACAGTGCGTAGAGAGCTTCATGGAATGGGTTTTCATGGCCAAGCAGCTGCATCCAAGCTTTATATGAAAACATCCTTTGGGATGAATTAGAGTGGAGACAGGCCTTCCTTCCAGGCCAGGCCTTCTCGTCCTACATCAGTGCCTGACCTCACAAATGCTCTTCTAAAAGAAAGATCAATGGTCCCATAAACACACTTCTAAACCTTGTGGAAACCCTTCCCAGAAGAGTTGAAGCTGTTATAGCGGCAAAAGGTGGGCCAACTCCATATTTTTGGCAATATAGTGTAGTTTGTAGACTGGTGTTGTCTGCGATTCTTCCTATAGAAATTTTGTGTAATGTGTGACCTCTTGTCGCCGATACGTTGTGTAATGTACACACATTAGCAACTAAATGGTACCAGTTCAGTAGTGTGAGAAAATTAGGGATGACTTTGATAATTGTGCAGTTTGTTCCTGGCATAAATAATCAGGCTCAACCCTGCTTAGATTCAGTGAGAAACCAGGCGAGAGCTGCTGGCTGATATAGTCAGATGATGCAGGATGCAGAGCATCTCTGTCACACATCGTCTGGGCCTCCTCATTATCAGCTCTCTGTTTTGTGTGCCTCTGGATATTAGCTTTAATGGTCTGTGAGTTTTTTGGTACAGAACCGAAGTTGCGTCTCAGGCTTAGCATTTGTTCACCTTCAGGTCTTCTGTTAAGGTGTCTAGTGTCCTGTTTAGATACCTCTTATGTCTCATTTCCTCTGCTGATGTTTTCAACAGACCAAATACAGTGTTGTATAAAGTGCAGTGAAGTCTGACAATTGCCGTTAACACGCCTTGAGTAATGGCCTTTCTATAAAGGTTTTGAAGAGCGCCGGGCATCTGGCTTTCAGAAAGCAGTTATTGAAAGCACATTGTTGTAAAGAGTTGAGGAAGAGTTTCTGGAGAGACACTAATGTGTTGCATTGTATTTGTTTCCCATTTGTAAGCCCTCGGCAAGTGAAAATGTGTCTGGGGAGGAGCAGGAGGAGAGAGAGAGGCTACGCCGCGTCCTCAAACAGATGGGCCGAATCAAATGTCCCAACGAGGTAGGAATTTTGTCACTGGTGGCTGCCGCCTGTCTGTCTCCCTAGACGGCACTGTCTGTCCTCAATATGTCCTAATTTCTGCCTCTCACTTCCTCTGTTATGCCTATCTGTCTTTCTGTCTGCCTATTTACCTGTCTTTCTGTCTGTCTGTCCATCCGTCTGCTTTTCTTTGTCTGTCTCTGTCTGTCTGTTTACCTGCTTGTCTGTCTGTCTGTCCACCTGTCTGTCTGTCTATCTGTCTATCCAACTGCTTTTCTTTGTCTGTCTGTCTGTCTGTCCATCTTTCTGTCTGTATGTCTATCTGTGCATCCATCTGCTTTTCTTCGTCTGTCTGTCTGTCCATCCGTCTGTCTGTCCATCTGTCTGCCTCTCTGCCTATCCGTTTGTCTGTCTGTCTGTCTGTCTGTCTGTCCATCTGTCTGCCTGTCTATCTGTCCATCCGTCTGCTTTTCTTTGTCTGTCTGTCCTTTCAGTCTGTCTGTCTGTCTGTCTATCTATTTATGTATCATCTGTCTCTTTACCTGCTTTTCTGTCTGTCTGTCCACCCGTCTGTCTGTCTATCTGTCCATCCATCTGCTTTTCTTTGTCTGTCTTTCCATCTGTCTGTCTGTATGTCTATCTGTCCATCCATCTGCTTTTCTTTGTCTGTCTGTCTGTCAATCCATCTGTCTGTCTGTCTGTTTACCTTGTTTGTCTGTCTGTCAATTCGTCTGTCTGTCTGTCCATCTGTCTGTTGGACAGATAGATAGACATACAGACAGACGGATGGACAGACAGACAAAGAAAAGCAGATGGATGGACAGATAGACAGACAGACATGTCTATCTGTCCATCCATCTGCTTTTCTTTGTCTGTCTGTCCATCCGTCTGTCTGTATGTCTATCTATCTGTCCATCTATCTGCTTTTCTTTGTCTGTCTGTCCAGTCATCTGTCTGTATGTCTATCTGTCCATCCATCTGCTTTTCTTTGTCTTTATGTCTATCTGTCCATCCATCTGTCTGTATGTCTATCTGTCCATCCGTCTGCTTTTCTTTGTCTGTCTTTCTTTCTGTTTACCTGCTTGTCTGTCTCTCTGTCCATTCGTCTGTCTCTCTGTCCATCTGGCTGTCTGTTTGTCTATCTGTCTGTCTATCTGTCCATCCATCTGCTTTTCTTTGTCTTTATGTCTATCTGTCCATCCATCTGTCTGTATGTCTATCTGTCCATCCGTCTGCTTTTCTTTGTCTGTCTTTCTTTCTGTTTACCTGCTTGTCTGTCTCTCTGTCCATTCGTCTGTCTGTCTGTCCATCCGGCTGTCTGTCTGTCTATCTCTCTGTCTGTCTGTCCATCTTTCTGTCTGTATGTCTATCTGTGCATCCATCTGCTTTTCTCCGTCTGTCTGTCTGTCCATCCGTCTGTCTGTCCATCTGTCTGCCTCTCTGCCTATCCGTTTGTCTGTCTGTCTGTCTGTCTGTCTGTCCATCTGTCTGCCTGTCTATCTGTCCATCCGTCTGCTTTTCTTTGTCTGTCTGTCCTTTTAGTCTGTCTGTCTGTCTATCTATTTATTTATCATCTGTCTCTTTACCTGCTTTTCTGTCTGTCTGTCCACCCGTCTGTTTGTCTATCTGTCCATCCGTCTGCTTTTCTTTGTCTGTCTGTCCTTTCAGTCTGTCTGTCTGTCTATCTATTTATTTATCATCTGTCTCTTTACCTGCTTTTCTGTCTGTCTGTCCACCCGTCTGTCTGTCTATCTGTCCATCCATCTGCTTTTCTTTGTCTGTCTGTCTGTCAATCCATCTGTCTGTCTGTCTGTTTACCTTGTTTGTCTGTCTGTCAATTCGTCTATCTGTCTGTCCGTTTGTCTGTCTGTCTATCTGTCCATCCATCTGCTTTTCTTTGTCTGTCTGTCCATCCGTCTGTCTGTATGTCTATCTATCTGTCCATCTATCTGCTTTTCTTTGTCTGTCTGTTCATTCATCTGTCTGTATGTCTATCTGTCCATCCATCTGCTTTTCTTTGTCTTTATGTCTATCTGTCCATCCATCCATCTGTCTGTATGTCTATCTGTCCATCTGTCTGCTTTTCTTTGTCTGTCTTTCTTTCTGTTTACCTGCTTGTCTGTCTCTCTGTCCATTCGTCTGTCTGTCTGTCCATCCGGCTGTCTGTCTGTCTATTTGTCTGTCTATCTGTCCATCCATCTGCTTTTCTTTGTCTGTATGTCTGTCTGTCTGTCTGTCTGTTTACCTGCTTGTCTGTCTCTCTGTCCATTCGTCTGTCTGTCTGTCCATCCGGCTGTCTGTCTGTCTATCTGTCCATCCATCTGCTTTTCTTTGTCTGTCTGTCCATCTGTCTGTCTGTATGTCTGTCTGTCCATCCGTCTGCTTTTCTTTGTCTGTCTCTGTCTGTCTGTTTACCTGCTTGTCTGTCTGTCTGTCCACCTGTCTGTCTGTCTATCTGTCTATCCAACTGCTTTTCTTTGTCTGTCTGTCTGTCTGTCCATCTTTCTGTCTGTATGTCTATCTGTGCATCCGTCTGCTTTTCTTTGTCTGTCTGTCCTTTCAGTCTGTCTGTCTGTCTATCTATTTATTTATCATCTGTCTCTTTACCTGCTTTTCTGTCTGTCTGTCCACCCGTCTGTCTGTCTATCTGTCCATCCATCTGCTTTTCTTTGTCTGTCTGTCTGTCTGTCCATCTTTCTGTCTGTATGTCTATCTGTGCATCCGTCTGCTTTTCTTTGTCTGTCCTTTCAGTCTGTCTGTCTGTCTATCTATTTATTTATCATCTGTCTCTTTACCTGCTTTTCTGTCTGTCTGTCCACCCGTCTGTCTGTCTATCTGTCCATCCATCTGCTTTTCTTTGTCTGTCTGTCTGTCAATCCATCTGTCTGTCTGTCTGTTTACCTTGTTTGTCTGTCTGTCAATTCGTCTGTCTGTCTGTCCATCTGTCTGTTTGTCTGTCTGTCTATCTGTCCATCCATCTGCTTTTCTTTGTCTGTCTGTCCATCCGTCTGTCTGTATGTCTATCTATCTGTCCATCTATCTGCTTTTCTTTGTCTGTCTGTCCATTCATCTGTCTGTATGTCTATCTGTCCATCCATCTGCTTTTCTTTGTCTTTATGTCTATCTGTCCATCCATCTGTCTGTATGTCTATCTGTCCATCCGTCTGCTTTTCTTTGTCTGTCTTTCTTTCTGTTTACCTGCTTGTCTGTCTCTCTGTCCATTCGTCTGTCTGTCTGTCCATCCGTCTGTATGTCTATCTGTCCATCCATCTGCTTTTCTTTGTCTGTATGTCTGTCTGTCTGTCTGTCTGTTTACCTGCTTGTCTGTCTCTCTGTCCGTCCATCCGGCTGTCTGTCTGTCTATCTGTCCATCCATCTGCTTTTCTTTGTCTGTCTGTCCATCTGTCTGTCTGTATGTCTGTCTGTCCATCCGTCTGCTTTTCTTTGTCTGTCTCTGTCTGTCTGTTTACCTGTTTGTCTGTCTGTCTGTCCACCTGTCTGTCTGTCTATCTGTCCATCCATCTGCTTTTCTTTGTCTGTATGTCTGTCTGTCTGTCTGTCTGTTTACCTGCTTGTCTGTCTCTCTGTCCATTCGTCTGTCTGTCTGTCCATCTGTCTGTCTGTATGTCTATCTGTCCATCTGTCTGCTTTTCTTTGTCTGTCTGTCTGTCCATCCGTCTGTATGTCTATCTGTCCATCCGTCTGCTTTTCTTTGTCCGTCTGTCTGTCTGTCTGTCTGTCCATTCATCTGCCTGTCTATCTGTCTGTCCATTCGTCTGCCTATCTGTCTGTCTGTCCATCCATCTGCCTGTCTGTCTGTCTATCTTTCTGCTTTTCTTTGTCTATCTGTCCATCCATCTGCTTTTCTTTGTCTGTCTGTCTGTCTGTCCATCCGTCTGTCTGTATGTCTATCTGTCCATCCGTCTGCTTTTTTTTGTCTGTCTGTCTGTCTGTCCATCCGTCTGCTTTTCTTTGTCTGTCTTTCCATCTGTCTGTCTGTATGTCTATCTGTCCATCCATCTGCTTTTCTTTGTCTGTCTGTTTGTCAGTCCATCTGTCTGTCTGTTTACCTTGTTTGTCTGTCTGTCAATTCGTCTGTCTGTCTGTCCATCTGTCTGTTTGTCTGTCTGTCTATCTGTCCATCCATCTGCTTTTCTTTGTCTGTCTGTCCATCCGTCTGTCTGTATGTCTATCTATCTGTCCATCTATCTGCTTTTCTTTGTCTGTCTGTCCATTCATCCGTCTGTATGTCTATCTGTCCATCCATCTGCTTTTCTTTGTCTGTCTGTCTGTCTGTCTGTTTACCTGCTTGTCTGTCTCTCTGTCCATTCGTCTGTCTGTCTGTCCATCCGGCTGTCTGTCTGTCTATCTGTCCATCCATCTGCTTTTCTTTGTCTGTCTGTCCATCTGTCTGTCTGTATGTCTATCTGTCCATCTGTCTGCTTTTCTTTGTCTGTCTGTCTGTCCATCCGTCTGTATGTCTATCTGTCCATCCGTCTGCTTTTCTTTGTCTGTCTGTCTGTCTGTCTGTCCATTCGTCTGCCTATCTGTCTGTCTGTCCATCCATCTGCCTGTCTGTCTGTCTTATCTTTCTGCTTTTCTTTGTCTATCTGTCCATCTATCTGCTTTTCTTTGTCTGTCTGTCTGTCTGTCTGTCCATCCGTCTGTCTGTATGTCTATCTGTCCATCCGTCTGCTTTTTTTTGTCTGTCTGTCTGTCCATCCGTCTGCTTTTCTTTGTCTGTCTGTCCGTCCATCTGCCCATCCGTCTGTCTGTCTATCTATCTGTCCATCCATCTGCTTTTCCTTGTCTGTCTGTCTGTCTGTCTGTCCATTCGTCTGCTTTTCATTGTCTGTATGTCTGTCTGTCTGTCTGTCTGTTTACCTGCTTGTCTGTCTCTCTGTCCATTCGTCTGTCTGTCTGTCCATCTGTCTGTCTGTATGTCTATCTGTCCATCTGTCTGCTTTTCTTTGTCTGTCTGTCTGTCCATCCGTCTGTATGTCTATCTGTCTATCCGTCTGCTTTTCTTTGTCCGTCTGTCTGTCTGTCTGTCTGTCTGTCCATTCATCTGCCTGTCTATCTGTCTGTCCATTCGTCTGCCTATCTGTCTGTCTGTCCATCCATCTGCCTGTCTGTCTATCTTTCTGCTTTTCTTTGTCTATCTGTCCATCCATCTGCTTTTCTTTGTCTGTCTGTCTGTCTGTCCATCCGTCTGTCTGTATGTCTATCTGTCCATCCGTCTGCTTTTCTTTGTCTGTCTTTCCATCTGTCTGTCTGTATGTCTATCTGTTCATCCATCTGCTTTTCTTTGTCTGTCTGTTTGTCAGTCCATCTGTCTGTCTGTTTACCTTGTTTGTCTGTCTGTCAATTCGTCTGTCTGTCTGTCCATCTGTCTGTTTGTCTGTCTGTCTATCTGTCCATCCATCTGCTTTTCTTTGTCTGTCTGTCCATCCGTCTGTCTGTATGTCTATCTATCTGTCCATCTATCTGCTTTTCTTTGTCTGTCTGTCCATTCATCCGTCTGTATGTCTATCTGTCCATCCATCTGCTTTTCTTTGTCTGTCTGTCTGTCTGTCTGTTTACCTGCTTGTCTGTCTCTCTGTCCATTCGTCTGTCTGTCTGTCCATCCGGCTGTCTGTCTGTCTATCTGTCCATCCATCTGCTTTTCTTTGTCTGTCTGTCCATCTGTCTGTCTGTATGTCTATCTGTCCATCTGTCTGCTTTTCTTTGTCTGTCTGTCTGTCCATCCGTCTGTATGTCTATCTGTCCATCCGTCTGCTTTTCTTTGTCTGTCTGTCTGTCTGTCTGTCCATTCGTCTGCCTGTCTGTCTGTCTTATCTTTCTGCTTTTCTTTGTCTATCTGTCCATCTATCTGCTTTTCTTTGTCTGTCTGTCTGTCTGTCTGTCCATCCGTCTGTCTGTATGTCTATCTGTCCAACCGTCTGCTTTTTTTTGTCTGTCTGTCTGTCTGTCTGTCCATCCGTCTGCTTTTCTTTGTCTGTCTGTCCGTCCATCTGCCCATCCGTCTGTCTGTCTATCTATCTGTCCATCCATCTGCTTTTCCTTGTCTGTCTGTCTGTCTGTCTGTCCATTCGTCTGCTTTTCTTTGTCTGTCTGTCCGTCTGTCTGTCTCTCCATCCGTCTGTCTGTCTGTCTATCTGTCCATCTGTTTGCTTTTCTTTGTCTGTCTGTCCGTCCATCTGCCCATCCGTCTGTCTGTCTGTTTACCTGCTTGTCTGTCTATCTGTCCATCCGTCTGCTTTTCTTTGTCTGTCTGTCCGTCCATCTGCCCATCCGTCTGTCTGTCTATCTATCTGTCCATCCATCTGCTTTTCCTTGTCTGTCTGTCTGTCTGTCTGTCTGTCCATTCGTCTGCTTTTCTTTGTCTGTCTGTCCGTCTGTCTGTCTCTCCATCCGTCTGTCTGTCTGTCCATCCGTCTGTCTGTCTGTCTATCTGTCCATCTGTTTGCTTTTCTTTGTCTGTCTGTCCGTCCATCTGCCCATCCGTCTGTCTGTCTGTTTACCTGCTTGTCTGTCTATCTGTCCATCCGTCTGCTTTTCTTTGTCTGTCTGTCCGTCTGTCTGCCCATCTGTCTGTCTGTCTGTCCATCCGTCTGTCTGTCTATCTGTCCATCCGTCTGCTTTTCTTTGTCTGTCTGTCCATCCGTTTGCTTTTCTTTGTCTGTCTGTCCGTCTGTCTGTCCATCCGTCTGTCTGTCTATCTATCCGTCTGCCTGTCTGTCTGTCTGTCTATAAGTGTGGATCTATTGGTACACCAGCTAGACCAGTGTAAACCAGCATGGAAATTCATTGTAATTTAGTCTTTTCAGCAGGGCAGTCTGATTTAAATGTGTGGAGAAAGAGATGAGAAGAGAAATATAGAGAGGAGGACATTTTTTGAAAAATAGCTTATTTATCACTAAGTATGTTCATGTTGTTTGTATTAACAAACAGGCCCTTCAAGGGAATGCTGTACCCAGACTGTCAACCCACAGATCAATGAGTGAATTAATGAAGTGTGTTTGATTCTCTGTCAAACAGGGATGTTCAGCTCATTTCTCCAGTCTGATGGGTTATCAGTATCATCAGAAACGCTGTGGCAGAGAGTTGCCAGATATACAGAAGCCTGTCTTCCTGTGCCAGCACTGTGGTAAGACTTATCGCTCCAAAGCTGGCCGTGACTACCACCTGCGCACTGAGCACCCTGTCACCGCCCTGTCCACTCACTCGGTGAGATTACACAGACAGGCTTCACTTCATAGTCCTAATCTGACATCATGTGGAAAATGTCACAACCAGTGTGATGCTATTGATCAGTAATTCATATCTGTTGTATACACATTATAGGCAGAATTCTTCATCTCACAAAATGTTGTTTTTTTACCTCCCCTCATTTAGCTCACATCTGAGGACTGGAAACAGGAAGACAGCAAAGATGAGGAGGATGTGCTGGAGGATGAGGAGGAGGAGGATGAGGATGAGGAGGAAGAGGAAGAGGAAGAGGAAGAGGAAGAGGAGGAGGAAGAGGAAGAGCCTGAGCTGAAAAAGGCCAGAGTGAAGGCAAAGGAGAGAGTAGACGAGCAGGTGGAGAAAATGGAGGAGAGGAAGGAGGAGAAAACAGAGGTTGAGGATCTTCTGGATTTGGAGAGGACGCCCAGCGGCAGGGTGCGACGGCGCTCAGCTCAGGTAGCAGTATTCCACCTGCAGGAGATTGCAGAGGACGAGTTGGCCAAAGACTGGGGCAACAAACGACGCATCAAAGACGACCTCGTACCAGACATCAAAAGGGTACGGCGGTGTTGAAGCTACTTTGAACTGATACACTATGGGCTCTATTTTAATGATCTGAGCGTATGTTCTGAAGCGCATGGCGCAGGTGCACTTAAGGCGTGTCCATTTTTGCTAGTTTAACAACGGAAAAAAGGTCGGCGCACCAGGCGCATAGTCTTAAAGTTGTACCTAGTCTCTTAATGAGTCATGGGTGTGTTTTGGGGCGTAACGTGCAATAAACCAATCAGAGGCTAATCTCCCATTCCCCTGTTGCGCTTGCACCATGGCGGATTCACAATTTACATGGACGCTTCTTCAGAAAGGAATCCTTTTATTTTTAAATATATGTACATGTATATATGTGCTGCTGCGCGTTCCTGCAATGCGCCTGAACACACCTGGTTTTCAGACCAGCACGCCCATGGGTGAACAGATGGGCACGAGTGCATTTGGTGTTTAAACAACGTGGCACTGGATGTGAAAATGATAACTGCGTCGGGCTGAAACTAGCAAAAAACATTGGTGTTGCCTTGCGCCGGGTGTGTGATAGGGCCCCTTGAGACAGACAAAAAAGTGGCTTGTCAAATGATGTAATTTATTTTAAGTCTGAGATCTGTTAATTAGCGGTATTTATGTGGCACAAAACAATGAGGATCCCAGTTAGTTTGTTTGCATTTATATTTCATTGAAAATTTTATGAAAATATATAGTGATAAACAGTAGTATTAAACTTAAATTTAAATAAGCTGCCGCTTCTCTTGAGCTGAGCTGCACCAGAGCAATTTTACGCCACAGCGCCAAAACGGTATTTATGTTTTTAAAATTTCGTAATAAAAAATCTGAGACTTTGTTTCATATCAATATTAACAAAGCACAAATATTATTGCGATTTATTAGATGGGAGGCGCGCTACAATTTCCCGTTCATTCATCAACTGAAAACAGGATAAACTAATCGATTCTTGGGATTTAAGAATCAATATCGGTTCATAAAAATGAGAATTTGATTAAAATCGAGAAATCAATATTTTTTACCCAGCCCTATTGCACAGCATCTCAAATGTTGTTTAATCAATGTTTTATGCGATATTCCAATTTTGCGCACATTGGAAACAGCTATTAAAAACATTTGCAACAGCTACAAGTTGCCACAAAAGCTAATATTGTGATACTTAAAAAATTAGTTTAAAAAAGTCAGTAGTGTTTGTAAATTTTGGTAATTACTCATATACACATTTGTCTACTTATTTAGTACTTTCTGTACACACTTTGTTTTATATCTGTTGTTTTAGCTAAACTACACACGACCAGGCCTCCCCAACTTCAGCCCTGAAACTGTGGAGAGCTGGAAGAACGAGGTGAAGGAAAAAGGATTCATCTGCTGCCCCAATTGCGTAAGAACATCACCTTGTTTTTCATTTAACAATTACGTACTTTAATAACTGCTAGTGTTTGAATGGAAGATTCCAACCTCAATATGAGCATCTGAATGATATCAGTAGATTTAGATTTGCTTGACAAACTGAAGCTCTTGTAAATGCTGAAATCTTGAACATTGCTGTTTTTGTTGTTCAGTTCTTCTCTTCATATTTCTCTTGATTTCCATAACAGAATTGTGAGGCTATTTACTCAAGTGTATCTGGACTTAAAGCTCACTTGGCAAGCTGTAACAAGGTACAACAAGTCCTCTGCGTGCTTTGCCGTAGTTGTACATTTATAGATCAATTTTACAACTGTGTATACTTTTAGACTCAGACATTGCTGATGCTGTATCAGTGTCACTGCTGTTATTGTTCTCCACACAGGGAGGGGGCGACGTAGGGAAGTACACTTGTTTGCTCTGTCAGAAGGAGTTTAACTCTGAGAGCGGCGTGAAGTATCATATCAGCAAGACACACTCGCAGGTAAACTAAAAACTCACTCACTCGCCCTGTATATTGTATGTTCAATGCAAAGTAATCTTAGCACTTGCACTTCATAGTGTTCTAGTATAACAAAATGTCTACTGTTAAAGGGTTAGTTCACCCAAAAATGAAAATTGTGTCATTAATTCCTCACCCTCATGTCGTTCCAAACCCGTAAGATCTTCGTTCATCTTCAGAACACAAATGAAGATATTTTTGATGAAATCTGAGAGCTCTCTGACCCCTCCATAAACAGCAATTTAATGGACACTTTCAATGTCCAGAAAGGTAGTAAAGACATTGTTTTAAAATCGTCCATGGGACTCCAGTGGTTCAACCTTTAGTTTATAAAGCGACGAGAATACTTATTTTGCACAACAAAAATAACCACTTTATTCAACAATTTCTTTGCATCTGTGTCAGTCTCCTACGCTGCTGACGTAGTAAATACAGTCCAGCGCTTCAGAGTTACGCCAGAGCTACGCCAGCACGCCGGCTTACCATTGGCCGATGCTGTTCACGTGAGCACCACGACGCATGCGTTTGAGACTGACGCAGGAGCTGGCCAATGTAAACAGCGCAGGAGACGGAGACTGACACAGACGAGAAGAAATTGTTGAATAAAGTCGTTATTTTTGTTTGTTTTTTTGCGCACAAAAAGTATTCTCGTCGCTTCATAACATTAAGGTTGAACCACTGGAGTCACAAGGATGATTTTAACAATGTCTTTACTACCTTTCTGGACCTTGAAAGTGTAAATTAAATATCTGTCTATGGAGGGGTCAGAGAGCTCTCGGATTTCATCAAAAATATCTTCATTTGTGTTCTGAAGATGAATGAAGGTCTTATGGGTTTGGAACGAAGGAATTCCATCGAGGAATTAATGACAGAATTTTCATTTTTGGGTGTAACCCTTTCTCAACTGTGATGTTTCAATGCCTCTATTGAAGCAATAAAAGTCATTTTTATTTTAATAATATTTTCAGGTTTAAATAACATTTTTATTTATATATATATATATATATATATATATATAGTTAAATTAAATTAACATTAAATTCAAATGTCTTGGTTATATTCAATGTAAATAATTCTGGAAATGTTCTGATTATTTCTTTGCAGGTTACTCAACTATAATTACTACATATATAATTAGTCAAACCAAAAATGATTTAGACACCAGTGGGTGCAGGACACTATAGTTCATTTATGTAAGTGAGGATAGCAAAATAAAGAAAACTGTGACATATTATACCTCACAATTTAATTCTTCATACAGTAAAATTGATAAAAATTTGGGACCAAATTTATTCAGACACTTTGACCTGACCATGTTTTGCTGAAGTGTTTTTTCTTTAATTGCTAATGCGTCCTTTTACACCACAGACTGAACAAAATTAAGCATTGCTTGGTAATTTTTGACCTAAATTGGTATTATCTAATTGTATACTTAAATTTAACAGCTGACAGCTGATTGGTTGATTGTAATTCATTACATATCTTTCTATTAAAGTTATCTGACATTATCAAGATGAATTTGTTCTGACACAGTTTAACTCTGAGTTCTTGTCATATTTTATTACCATTTTCTAAACTATAGCAAATAAACTGATAATGTGAGAAAATGTTGAAGGTGTCTGAATAAATTTTGGTTTGACTGTGTATGTATATATATATATATATGTGTGTGTGTGTGTGTGTGTGTGTGTATACAGTGTATCTATATGTTTTGGTTTCAGGAATAATCTGCACATTTTCAGAATTATTTACTTCTAATATAACCAAGACATTTGAATTTAATGAACTTTTGAAAATATTCTGGTTTTAAATTTGTGCAAGGCACTATATTTCTTTTGGGCATTACAGACATATTTCTATATATGCTTTTAAATCAATCTTTAGTTTCAGTTTTAGTACATAAAGATAACTTTATCCATCACCTTGTGCATTTTTATGTAGAAGGGCTTTATAAGGATGAATAGTTTCCTTCTACTGCTGAAAATAATGCAAATCCATCAATAGGCCTTTAGACTCAGTTCTTTTTTTAACTTGATGTGGCTCTATGTGCACAGAACTGGTTTCGGGCGTCTACCAATGAGGTGGCCAACAACAAGAGAAAAGAGCCAGAGAGCAATGGCTTACAGAAGGACATGAAAAACGTAGTGCCTGGGAAGAAGAGGGGACGAAAGCCCAAAGAGCACCACCTGGTGGCAGCCTCCTTTCCAGCAGAGACTAAGATCTTAACCCCTGCTCCAGCTCCGATTCCTCCCCAGATCGTAACCTCAGCCTCAGAAACCCGAACCCCTGCACCCAACCCCATCACCAACAGCCCAACCACACCGTCTGTACCAGTGGACAGTAGGAATCAAGCCCAAACTAGAGACACACCGCCCCCTATAAAGAAACGAGCCAAACCTAAGAAAGCGCTGACCACTGAGTAACGCGGCTTTCACTACGTCGGCACCAGAAGGGATGCATTCCGAACTACACCGGTAAACTTTATTTAGTTCGGTCACGGAAATGAAGGAAGACACAGAAGAAAGAGCTCGGAAAGTTGAACGGAAGACCGAGGGGATGAAAAACAGCAGGAAACAACGATTTGCTCTTGAATTGATTTCACACTGATCTTTGTGTTTTTTAAGCTGAGTATATACATTCTGTGTGTGCTTGTGTATACTGATATATATTACTCCTGTTGGTTTTTCATTCCATTTTTATAGTTCATTTTAATAAGTTGTTCACTCTGAAGGGGTCAATAACATTTAAGCTCCCAGTTGATATCTTTTTTTTTTTAGAGCAGAAGTTACGAAGTTACATTTCTAAGTAATTTTTGAGTAGCTACAGTACGTCAACATGTCCGGTGGTTTCATGATGTGTTTGAACAACGAATATCAAACTCATTCAATTAGCATGGTGAGCTAATTTACTGCTAACATTTTATCACGGTAATACTCTGCTGTGTATATATAATATCTATATCTATATATGAATATATTCAAAGCAATTCATTTTCGTCCATCGGTTTCAAACAAGGTGCGTCAAAAAAAAGTTGGTCATTGTTTAGGTTGCTTTTCCTCAGATGTGTTTCGTCAGTGGCAGCTGAAGGAAGGGTTGGAATTAGATCGACGGCTGTTGTAACAGTGTGCTACTGTGCAATAGTGTTGCTTTCGTGGTTTCTTGTCCTGTCTCTTGCTCGGAATCGTGAGGGGTCTAAGCCCGTAGCCTTGTGTAACTCCTTATCCCGCATCCCTTTGGGCTGTAGTTTGTAGTTTGCTGCAGTTGACCCGGAGGTCTTTGTTAAAACCTTTAAATGCTTTAGAAATTGGTAGAGCTGTGTGCTTTAATTTTGTCTGATTGTTTTTTTATGGGAGTAAGAGCTTGTGATGCTTAACTTAAAAGGAATATACAGTGCAGATGATTAGAGAAATTCAAATCAATAGCAAAATAGAACGTTTGCAGCAGGCATGCGCTGCCTAATAAATGACTACAAATGTGTTGGATGACTACAAATTGAATCCTTCAAAGCACAGGAATGCCCTTTGACATCTGTGATGTCATCAGTCCTTGCTTAAGCTTGAGGGGCCGTTCACACATTTTTTTTTGTTGTTGTAATTTTGCATTTAAAAACGCGAGACGAGGGGCAGTGGAAGTTCTATAGATGGGTTTTATAGATCGCCATGTAATGCGCAAGATGCTGCAAAAGATATGGAGTGCGCATGCATTGGTCTAGCACATGTTTACATATAAACACAATGGAAAAATGCAGTGGAATGCAAAAACACGTTCTGTGTGAAACGGCCCCTAAGACTCAAACTGGCTCCAATGAAAAGGATAGTGATCGAGTAGAAAATTTGGGCGAATATCACAAAACATGTCAAGAATGATTTCACCACAAAATCAAAGCTAAAAAAAAAAAATTCTATTTCACTAAAAGGAAATTAAGCCTTTTTAGGACTATTCATTTTTATTTGCATTGCAACATTATTTTTATGACACATTTTGCATCCTAATCCCGTTCCGTGCGTGTTGCTTTTCTCTCCCGCTAAAGACACCACATTAAGTTATAGATGATGCGGTTATTTTAACAACAGTAGCAGAAACATGGTGAGCTTCAAAGTAGATACTTTTGCTAAAACACTGCAGAAAACGAGAATGCAGAAACTTTCTGTTAACCTATTAAGCATTTTTACAGTCTTTTACCGTTAAAATCACAATAATTTTTTACAGTGTAGTTTAACGATGAAAAAAAAACGGTCCAAAAGGGTTGTACCTAGTCTCTTAATGAGTCATGGATGTGTTTTAGGCACAAAGAATACTGCGCTATTGACTTTAGAACAGGTTTTTGTTGGTCAATGGTGCAGTCGTTTTCAGTTGCCTCAAAATTGCAACGCGCCAACAATGCGCCTGAACACACCTCGTTTTCAGACCAGCCTCTTAAGCATACATGAGCATACAGATGGGCGCGAGTGCATTTGCTATTTAAACAACGTGGAGCTGGACGTGAAAATGATAAAAACTAGCAAAAAACACTTGCGTTGCGCCTGGCGTTGCATTGCGGCAGGTGTATGATAGGGCCCGTTGACTTCCATAGTATTTTTTTTTTCCTACTATGGAAGTCAATGGCTACCGTCAACTGTCTGTTTACCAAAATTCTTCAAAATATCTTCTTTTGTGTTCAACAGAAGAAAGAAACTCATACAGGTTTGGAACAACTTGAGGGAGAGTAAGTAATTACAAAATTTTGGGGTGAACTATCCCTTTAAGAGCATTTAATAATTAACAATGTTATAATTTTAAAAATTATTAGATTATGTACGTTGTTTGGTTTTAGTAGTTTATTTCTTTGAGCAAAATATAAATATGGTCCATACTTTTCTTAAGAGGTAAGCCCTGCACCCCCAGTACGTTTTCTCAGTCCGAGGGTCTTCTATATGCCATACACATAGGTGTCTAAATGCTAAAAAAAAAAAGCCTGATAAAACATCTGATCAACCTTTATATATTCATATCCAGTTGGGGAAAAAAATTGGGTAAATCATAAAATTTGTAGACATCATTGATTTGGCTCTCGGGGCCCAAGATTCTCATCTTTGATGACTATTTTGAGTGTTTAGGATTTTTTCTTTTACAAAGTACCGCTGCTCCGATGGAAATGTATAACTGTCCAAAAATAAGTATTTAGAACTCTGCCTTACGGTAATGAGAATTTGTCAGGCAAATGTGAGAATAATGTCACAATGCAAACAATCTTGTCAGTCAAATTAGACTTTGTTTTATTAATGCACAATATAATTTCTATTTGATTTTAGGGTGAAATGTGTCCTGGGCAGGTTTTTGTGAGATTCGCCCATTAACTTTTGATAGGAGTACAAACAATGTGTGTGGAATGCACTTAAGGACCTCAGTGACTGTATGCAATAGTGAGAGTGTTTCGTGTAAAGCATTGAAGAGCACAATCAAAATGGTGCAGGCTTTATCCGAATGTTTCCGAATCAGAGCGCCTGTCCAAAAACAAACTGAACAACTGAATGGTCCCGCACATACTGATTCCCAACTTTCTGATTAAGGCCTGTTTGAGAAAAATGCTCGTACTGCACTTTAACCCCTCCTCCCCCTCCCTCCTTATCTTGCACTTTGCAGGCACTGTTAGGCTTCCATTCTCCTGACCTTAAATGAGTGGCTCTGTTTTGTGAGATCTCGGATCAGTTTCCTTTACATAAATCCACGAGGGTTCGAGAAACTGATCGCAGACAGGCCACCCCGAACGCCTGCCATGTGATCCGTGTGATACGTGCAAAGGAAGCCCGTCCTCCATTGCCCAATTTAGAAAGAAAGTCTATGTCAGATAAAAAATGAAAATGATGTTTGAAGCCATAACAGTCCCCTCGAAGGTGACTAATGGAAGCAGTGTGTCTTTTTATTCTTTCTCGGTTTGTATAAAAGATTATAGATTGAAAAAATATATATCATTTGCAACAGAAAAATTAATTATGTATTCCAAAACCCTAATAATTCTAACTGAGGTACTTGAAATCATGAAAAATAATTGCCATAAAATTATTAGCATACAGGTCAAAAACTGAAAAAAAAGGATAAATTATTAAAAATATATTTATCTAATGAGAAAAGAAGAATAAGCTCAAAGTTGCATACATTTATTTTATACTAATACTTGTAAATGTGATCTTAATCTCATAGTTGCTTAAGAAAACTAGGGGTTGGTTTGTCGTGGTTTTAGGCAAAAGGTGCTAGTAGCCAATCTACCTTAAGGAATGTTGCGCATGAAATTGTGAACCAGTTAGTCAAACTTGCCATCGAGTCCTATGTTTATGACTTGAAATACTGTAGCAGATCTCATTTTAACTGTCCTGCATCAGAAACAAAGCATCAAGCATTAAATGGCAAATAAGCGGCTTCCGTCACACTGAAATACCCCTATTGCACTGGAAAAAAAATGGTCTTTTGTTTGGTCTGATAAAAGATTAATAGCGAAACTTATGAAACCTTTGAAGAATGTGTATGTGTATGTATATATATATATATATGTGCATTATTAAAAACTAAATTTACTACATTACACTAATGAGAATCACCATTGGAAAAAAGAAAAAAATAGATGCTAGATCTAGATGCATAAGTTTTTTAAAGGGGTCATGGCATGGATTTTTAAAAAATTAATTTTAATATGTCCCTTGAGGATTTATAATGTTAGTAGTTTTTTGTTTAGTTTTTTGCGGAAAAACGATTATTTTCAACCCCCTGTCTGAAATGATCAGTTTTTAAGGGGCGGCTCCTTTAAGGCTTGTCAGTAAACACCCACTGCTATGATTGGCTAACGTCATTGCTGAAAACATTATCCATATAAAACCTGACTGCTTCATCTTTCAATAAAGTTTCTTGTCAAATTCTCCATTACACTGTGCCTCGTTTACAAAACAAATGCTCCAAACAAACATATAAGCTGCGTCCGAAATCGCATTCTGTCTGAGTAATTACTACATTTGAATTTGAACTTACTACCGCGATTGACAGCTGAGATTGTCAGCTTCTCTGAGCGAAGTAGTCACTGAGGCATTAACAGACTTTTTTCTGGATTTTTTTAGGAGGAGATTTGAGCTTTAGCTTTAATTTCTAAATTTACATAACTGCATTTCACACCAACATAATGAGTTGTTCTGTCGTCCATCTTTTTTTACAGTCGATGATTCGGACATACTACTCTGTTGGCGTACTGTTTTTCACATACTATATAGTAGGGAAGTGTTCGATTTCGGATGCTGCCACAATAGGGGTGTGCGATATAAAAAAAAAATGATATCGAGATATTTTCTGGGATTTTATTGATAACTATAATTGGACGATATAGCTATTATGGGGACTTTTAACTTTATAAAGCCATTTTTTCTAACCTAATTATATGTATGTATCATCTTTTGTGTCAAATTCTTACATTTAATCAATAAATTAAATTCTAATAATAAGACACAATAGGGCTGTTACCAATCAAAATAAAACTGTATCAACATAATTCATCTTTGCAATGGAGAGGAAACAGAAATAGAAGCTGCATCTGAAGTGGCATTTAGATCATTTACACAGTCTGTTTAATGCAGCTCAGAGGTTACAAATGAATAACCTGCTGTTACAAATGCATAATGTTTAGATTTTTTAAACATGAATCGTTGAATATTGATATTTGAAATTATTTAAAACATGAAAAGATACTTTAAATGTGAAATTAAAACGGCCAGTAGGTGGCAGCAAATCACTGTTAATGAGTGAGTCATTGAGATTAAACTGATTCATTCAGGAGCAAAGCTTTGACTGTCTTAATGAGTGAGTCATTGAATCATTCATTCAAACGATTCATTCATTGAGTAACGAAACACTCGCCGCGTGTTGCTTAGAGACGCACAACACGTTGGCGAAACAGCAAAAACAGGCAATATTCTGTCTAAAATGTAAGTAACTTAATATTAACTTCTTTTTTTATCGAACTTTATAAAATCAATATCACGTGTTTTCATGCTGATATCTGGAGAAAAACAGCACTCTTAATGTGATATTGATTAACTATATTAAATGATATAAATATAAAATACATACAGGAGCATTTTTGCCGCCTTATTTTGAATTCTGAGGACATTTTAACATTTTAATAGAAGCGTGCACTAAATGTGTACTAGTCTAACCTACTAGACTACATCACGTAGTATATGCGTGCGCTCTCTAGGTGTGAGGGGTATACTCGATAATGTCAGATCGCACATCATCAAAACAACAGTTACGATATTATCGCAGATATATATCGCACGCCCCTAAGCCACAATTATCTGACTTGACACCATTAAAAATAAACCATCCACTTGTTTCGACGCTGGGATCCTTCTGAAGTCTGTACAGAGATGTAAATTAGCTGTTTAAACTGGACGCGTCAAAGCAAACGTTCTTTCAGTGATTATAATGGGTTCTGTTCGCTTTTGTCGCGACGCTCACATTTGGTGTTGGCAAATGTCAGCCGATAAGCAACTGAATGGCAGTGGGCGGGGCCTATGGTGCGATGATGTAAAACTATTCGCCGATGTCTTGCTCTGGAGGCAGTCATATGCAAATATATTTGACCATGCGACATCACAGATCCCACAAAATCTAAACGAGACATTTCTGGAGCTTGATTAAATAAATGCTTTGTTTATAATGAGAAGGTTTTACGCTCTGAAACTTGCAGGACATATTAATGGTATAGAGACCTCTTATATGTCAAAAGATGAAGGCAAATTTGATTGCTCATGTCATGACCCCTTTAAGCAAAATATAATTTCTTTCATTTGATCTTCAGCTTTGGCATGTTCTTCACAGGTTTCGTGAGATTCTCCTCATAAAGGTTCTTGTCCTCTTGAGAGAACATTGCAGTAGAGGACAAGGCAACATATGTGTCATGCATGTTGCCAGGTTAAAACTGAGATAGGAGCTCAATGTTGACGTTTCTGATTATGTTGTCTATAAACCGTCGCTGAGCTGATGTAATGTTGCCATCTTGGGTCCATGAAACCAACTACTTCAACATAGACAAGCAATGCGCTTTGAGTTTTCCCAGTAGAATGAATGTTTCTCAATGGAAGTTTAGTTGTCACACGATATTGCTCGATTTGCTATCTCATGTTAAATGACACGAAAGATGGCCTGTAGTTTCCGCTAGGAATATTGTGCGTGGCTTTAATTACCCGTCTTCCTAGATTATGTGGCGTACACATATGCAGACGTTGTACGATCATGACATTGCAACAGATTTATTTGAAAATTACAGCAATATCTTGCAGTCGAAAGCACTACTGCAACGTTAACTATGATTTCCAAAGCTTTGTGCGAACTGTATTCGCTTTCTTTTGCTTGTTTGCTTCTTTCTTTGTGACATAGTTGCTTTAAACTATTTGAATATGATCCTGCGCTTTTCTATACAGGTCGAAGTACATGTTGAAAATGTCCTTTTGTCAAAAACGCTATACGCAATGTGTGTATGTGTGAGCGTGTGTGTGCGCGTGTGAGCATGAATGTGTGTAGGTGTGTGTTTCTGTATTTAGTGCACTTGTAATCCCATGAAATAGGCTTGAATATGGAGTGTCGGTAGAGATTTTGGTGAATTTGATTGTGTGCTGTGGAATTTTGTACTAAGGGGGTCTGTAGAAAGTGGAGCCCCCTACCAGTTTTTAAAAATCATTCTTTTCATTACTTCAGCTTTTGTGTGAAATGAGGATTTCAGAAGTTAGAATTTGACCCATCAGTGTTCTGACAGAGAACATCCTCAAAGAAGTTTACAGACAAAAGTCATCGTGATTGATTTGAAGTGATTCGGAGCAGGGCCGCCGTGTCCCGTACCCTGGTCTGAGGTAAAAAAAGATGGTCCAAAATGACAAAAGATTACATTTTATTCAGAAACAACGGTTAAATCTATTAATACTTATAAAGTAATAGACAAAATGATCCTTTATTCCTTTAAAGTTTTTAACTAGGTTGGCAAGAGTTCTGAATATAAACTATTATTCTCTCTCTTTTTCCCCTGGTGTATTAACTGTGCATTAATACCCCTCAAATAATTAATAAAATGTTGAGAAAGATTTGACTGGCTGAATTGTTTTTTTTATATTTGGATGAAGAAAATGTTACCCCAAAATCATTAAGGGAAAAATATGATTTATAAAAAAAAAATAAAAAAAAATAAATAAATATATATATATATATAAATTAAAAAAAGTGAAATGTACTGGTAATACAGAAAATTAATTCATATTTATCCAGTACATTGTGCCCTATTTTTTTTTTTTTACAATGTTAAAGAAATATTATATTATAAAATTTTATTTTAAAACAGGATTTTCAGTAATAGAAAGTTCAGAAGAACAGCATTTAAAAAAATATTTTGAAACATTGTGGATGTCTTTACTGTCACTTTTGATCAACTTCTTGATTTAAATAATTAATTTCAATCAGGCCATATATGAAGGTCATGAGACCGAAACGTTGCCAGTAAAAAGTTTTGATATCTTTTTTTTTTTAAGTATCGATAGTGTGTGGGATTTCCTTTAACTTTTGAGGTTTTTAGATTTTTTTGATCCTCTTTCCTAAGTACCTATCTATTACCTACAGGTGTGCGGTGGTAATTGTCAAAAAATTATTTAAAAAAAAAAATATATAGAAGTAAAATATATCCTATTTTATACGGGGTTTTTTTTATTTTTAGGATTTGTGACAGTTTATTCATGTATAAAAACTGTTTAGTCGTCTTTTTTGTGGACTCTAATAGATTTGTACATGTAGCTATATGTTCTCTGTTCAGTTCATGTATGCTATTATAATCAATTATTAAATTACTACTATAATATTAAAACATGATCTAATTATTAGGACGTTGTTTCAGTTTAGATGGCGACTATTATGGATCTTTACACACAGTTATGTATGTGTAGCCGATATGTTTTTGTTAGTGACCCTACTGTCACTTTTGATCAGTTTAATGTGTTGTTGCTGAATAAAAACTATTAATTTATTTTAAAAAAAGATATGTTACTGACTACATACTTTTGAACAGTAGTGTATGTATTATATATATATATATATATTAGTGCTGGGCAATCGATTAATCGCATCCAAAATAAAAGTATGTGTTTACATAATATATGTGTGTGTAGGCCTACTATGTATAATTATTATGTATATATAAATTCATGTATATATTTAAGAAATATTTGCATGTATATACTGTATATATATTTATATAATTTATCTTACATATTTTTCTTAAATATATACATGCATGTGTGTGTGTATTTATATATATATATATATATATATATATATATATATATATATATATATATATAATTATATATATATATATATATATATATATATATATATATATATATATATAATTATACACAGTACACACACACATATTATGTAAACACAAACGTTTATTTTGGATGCGATTAATCGCGATTAATTGATTGCCCCGCACTAAAATATATAATACTAATGTATTATGAATCTTGCTTAGAGAAATTGTTTTCCCATTGGGTTGTGTATTTTTTGTAAAAATTTACATAAAATGAATCCAGTACAGCAAATGCTACAATGATGCATATCTAAACTTATCCATAAAAATATATGTTACAATTTACATTCTGGGATTTGTAGTTCCATTTCGCTGAAGACATGCGCGACCCTATGAAACATAAAACTACATATCCCTGCAGCATTAGTTGCCAGAGTCGCGCTTGCAACAGCTGATTGTCAAATAGGAAATGTCTGCCGTGTGCGAAGACGGAAGGGTCTCAGAGATGGAGTGCGGAGAAAAATCTTCTCTGCGCTGCACAAGGTACGTTTGAGACCTATGCCGCGTAACCTCTTAGTTAGTACGTTCCCTGTGTTCCTGCGTAGTAAACATTGTATAGAAACATGAGCGGTCGAGCGCACGCACAGTGACTGTCGCGTGCGTCTCGCGTGTTTCTGCAACACGCGTTGATCATACATGTCTCTGGTGATATTAATAAACTCCTCATAAACTAACAAGACGTGTGGAGACTTGTCTCTATAAGTACGTAACGTTAGTTATTAAATTGACCCCGTTTCCTCGTCTTGTTTCAGTCCGTGAGTGTTCGTGTGAATATGTTGTCTTAATGCGTCTGGTTCTGTCTTGTCAGTAAATGTGTGTTACTGCTGCTCACACTTGGTGTATGACATTGCAGCACATGGTGCGGTGATCTCACGAGTGTCTGATGTGACTCAAATATACACAGTATCGTCACCGTTATTTCTTTGGACCGTTTTCAGCCACACCTTATTATTATGTGTAATTAAACTACTTGCCGAACAACATTGTGAACGACAACTGTAGTCGCTTAATTACACATGGTTGAATTGTATTTTAAGCTAATAATAGAGCAAATACATTTTAAGGTAACAGAACAATTTGGAGTAGTTTATACTATATTATGTGACAGTGCAACTGTATTATTTTTATAGTTTATATTTATCAAGCTGATCTCCGCTCTGCAGCGCAGCAGACCACCGCGAGAGGGCGCGCTCGTCTAACTCTGTGACATCACTACGAGCACGGGTCACGTGACTGTGCCTTCACACATGTCAGAGAACTTATATTGACTAAATACCTTCTATGCTCTTTGCACATATCCAGCAGCTGTTGTAAATGTTCTACATACCTGTTTAGAAAGAGGAAGTCTTGACATTTAGGAGCGAAATCTAATAGGAGGATAAAATGTTTTATAGGTTTATGTCGTACAATGAATAATGCACAGTAGGTGCTCCATTACATCCATACTGTGGATCACCTTTTCTGGGGTTTGAATATACTTCTTTTAGGTTTCTATATATTATACACTACCCTTAAAAGTAATTAATACTTTTATTCAGCACGGATTAATTAAATTGATCAAAAGTGACAGTGAAGACATTTATAATGTTGCTAATGATTTCTATTTCAGATAAATGATGTTAATTTGAACATTTGAATTTGGAAAAAAAGGCTGGTTTCCACAAAAATATTGAGCAGCTCAACTGTTTTCAACATTGGTAATAATCAGAAATGTTTCTTGAGCTTCAAGAAACTTGAGAAATGATGCTGAAAATACAGCTTTTTTAGGATTTGTGATTTTATGAGTTTGTGTGTATACAGCTATATTATTGTTGTAATCTTTTTGGTTGATTTTAATAGCAAGTTTGTACCTGTTCAACTTTATGTATTATCATGTTTTAAAGGCACAATATGTAATTTTCACCACTAGCGGTCACTTATTCAAAACAAAGGCGTAGCTTGATGACGTTGTTGTCTTCACCTCTACAGCCGGTGGAAAATAATCCGACGGGACTCGGGCAGAAATCGTATTCATGAATGAGCTGATGTATTAAAGATTTATTAACGTTCCTGTAGTATGAAGCAGGGTGGAGCGGAACGAGGCCGCTGGAGCGATTGCTAATGAGAGACGAGCGCAACAGCGGCACACGGTTGTAGAGCAGTGGAGCTTCTATTATGCTGCTTCTTCCGCTCATGCGTATGTGGGGTAACGCAGCGCTGTTTTATCATATTAGATACATCTGAGTGTGTTGAAAGTTATGTTATAATGCTACTCTGTGCGTTCACTCGGCGGCTATTATGAGACACTTGTTCACACTGCAGTGAGCTAGATGGATATTAGGCATGGTAAAACATGGTACTCGCGGTAAATCAAGAAAACCAGATTTGAACAATAAGACTAACTGTGTTGAGCTAAATAACAATGATTAGTTTTCTGTTGATGAATGTATCCAAACAGTTGCTCACCTGTCTAATAACACCCATATTAAAGCGTCTTTGGTGTTTCCATGGTTTCTACAAAATAAAACCAGAATTAATCGAGGGTAACACAGGTATGATGTCACTGGCGACGCACAGACACGGTCCGTGTCCTGGTTAAAATTGCTTATTTCTCTGGATTTAAACATTCTTGGAAACATTTGGGATAATGTAAGTACACAAGTCAACAAAATATATAACACTGTTCTAGTGGTTTTTGGATATTTTAATTGAAAAAAGTACATAGTTACTTTTAATAATCAATTATTAAAATACTACCGTAACACTTAAACCTCTAATTAGTTTCATTCAGTTTAGATACTGGCTATTACAGGGATAATTCACCCAAAAAAGAAAATTGTCATACTCGCCTACAAGGTGTTCAACAAAAAGATATTTGAAGTAACCAAACAGTTGACGGGCCCCATTGACACACATTTTTTTTCTGTACTATGGAAGTCAATGGGGCCCGTCAACTGTTTGGTTACTTCAAATATCTTTTGTGTTCAACAGAAGAAAGAAACTCATACAGGTTTGGAACACCTTGTGGGCGAGTATGACAATTTCAATTTTTGCGTGAACTATCCCTTTAAGGATCTTTACACACAGTTATGTACGTGTATTTATTTTGTTAGCTAATTAAATGTATTTTTGTGGATGTGCTTGGGCCAGTACGGGCTGTGATAGTGGGTTTCATCATACTGTTTTTGAGGGGTGTCCCGGGAGGGGGAGCAGGTGGAGAGACGCCCTAGAGGACGGACCGGTTGATAAGGTGATCACAGAGCCCTTGGGTGTAATGAAGAGAGCGCACAGACCTGCATCTCACCTCCACCGCTCCCCGCTTCACCGAGCAACCTGATTTGTTTATGTTCCGAGCCTAAGAACACAATTCAAAATCGCTGCTCGCCCTCACGCTCTGTCATCGTCCGTGTGTCAGTAGTCAGTAACAGCCTGTGTGAGTGTCACGGACAGATGAGCTGCCCCATAAGAGGCCAGCAAGGGGGGCGTGTGCTCTGCGTGTTTCCAACCTGCTGCTATTAATACCACCCGCCTCACATAATCTGCAGGATAGGTTATCCTCTTACGTTTGTTGGCAGGGTCCATAGTAGCATGTTAGGGCGAGAGAAAGGTTTGTCTTGAATGGTCCCGGCCCAGTAACGCTAGTGACTGGTAAAACAAAACAGACGTAGAAAGCACAGTTTTGTTTTCCTCCCCTCTGCTTCACTTTCGTTTTCTTCCTGTTCTCTCACTCTGCTTGGCTTGCCAGAGGGCAGGCACACTGAGCGCCCGTGTATGTGTACGTTCCGGCGGTTTTATTAGTGCTGATCGTTCTCTGGAGCTCTCATCTCATCTGTCTGTCTCTGTCCACCCATCATGAACACACTCCCAGCATACTCGGGAGCCAGGATCTCAGGCTGCTGGGCTCTTAGGTCAGATGGAAGGTAAGCATGTCAACTCAGTGATTTAGTTTTTTATTTTGTTATGCTGGTCATAGCATCTTTGTCTTTTTCTCCATCCTCAGGTGTGTTGGACGCTCTTGAGTTGTTTATTAAGCAGTTTGCACACTTGCAATTGCATGTTAAATGCAGCTGTCGCTGACAGGACTCACTACTTGCTGCGTTTCGGGAAATTTGCATCAGTTTTATGTATTTGCTGAAAACCTCAGGGTACCATTGGCACATCCTGTCAGGTTTTGATTAGGGTTTTTTTGTTTTATGTTTTGGTCACAATTTATATTAAGTGTCTTTAACTACTGCTATGCACTTGGCTCAAAAATAATAATTGGGTTACACTTTATTTGGTAACACTTTATTTTACAGTGTCCTTGTTACATATGTACTTACCATCGTAATTATCCATAATTGCATGCAACAAACACTCAACCAAACCCTAATCCTACCATAACCCTATAGTAAGTACATGTAGTTAATTAATATTACTTAGTACTTAAATATATAATTACACTGTAACAATGACACCGTAAAATAAAGTGTAACCCTTTTTACAGTGTAATTATACAATTAAGTGCTGAGTAATAATAATTAACTCCAGGTATATTGGGTTAGTTGCTTGTAATTGTGCATAATTTACTGTTATTACTGTAGTAAGTACATGTAACAAGGACACTGTAAAATTAAGTGTTAACGATAATTGTCTGGCACAATGTACTTATTGTGTTGATGTTGTGTTGCAGAACACTTGTGCTGTTATTGAGGTGGGATACAAGTGAGGTAGGACAGGCTTGGTGATATGGTCATTATAGATGTAATCACAGAAATTCATTACAGATGTAATTACATGCAGGAATTTTTGGTACACTTTATTTTACAGCGTCCTTGTTACACGTTACATATGTTACATGTACTTATACATAAGTACTGAGTAATATTAATTAACTACATGTACTTACTATAGAGTTAGGATTAGGGTTTGGTTTCGGGTTAGTTGCATGTAATTATACATAATTTACTGTTATTACTATAGGAAGTACATGTAACATATGTAACATATGTAACGTGTAACAATGACACTAAAATAAAGTGTTACCTTTATTTTAAGGTAACATTGTTACATTGTTCTTACTCAAAAAAGTACTAAGTAATATTAATTAACTACATGTATATAGTTACAGTTAGGGTTTGGTTTAGAGTTAGTTACTTGTAATAGACTCTATGCACGAATGCTGCTTACGTATTTCCGGTAGAATCTCAGATAGTGACTTCACTTCCGTATAGCGTTTTAAGTGTACTAGCGGCAGAGCTCTTTCCTGATGTATATTGCAAACAAAAATAATTATGCAAGTATTTTCCAGAGGGAGTATCGTTAAAAATATAAAAATATATAACATGTATAATGTCATTCTAGTTATTGCTTCCTGAAAGTTTACATATTTTACATATCTACTTCGTTTCAGCACAACGACCTTAATAAAAGCATGGTCAAAATAGTAAAGAGTAAACACTAGTGACAGACTGCATTTATCCCCGCAGGTTTTATATCCTTGGCTATTCCTCAGTGCATTAACACTCTTTACAACAATACAAAATAACAGCACAATATTGATTAAAATAATATTTAGTGGAGAAATTGTGGATGGAAGATTTTAATTTATTTGTACAAAGTGACGCCAAAATGAATGGGAGTCAATGGAATGCTAACAGCAGGTGATGGCTTGGTTAGCAATGGCTGCCCCTATGGAAGGTACGCTTTCCGGGTGCTGGATTACCCCCTTGGATTTTTCATATCAGCAGAAAAATATACCTGGATAACCTGGATAACTCTCCTACTTCAGAGCGGTCATAGTTAATTATATGCTAAAGCCCGCCCACACGTTGACGTGATTGGTTACAAGGTAATTTGTGACATCAGAAACACCTGCAAATTCAAATTTGAGTGTTTTTTTTTCACTGCAGTTTTAAAAAGAAAATTCTGTGTTGACTGTGTTGATGAATTTGCACATGTTTTGTCATTTGCATATTAAAGCATATGAAAAACACCACATAGACATATAAACAGCATTTAAAACTTAACTTAAAAATTTTCACCACAGGGGATCTTTAAGTATTAGTACATAATAGTTAAAGACACTTAATATAAAGTGAGATCAATGCAGCTGTTGCTGACAGGACTCTCTGCTTGCTATGTTTTTACAAGCAAATTTCCATCAGTTTTATGTATTTGCTGAAAACCTCAGCGTGTGATTGGCACATCCTGTCAGGTTTTGATTAGCTGTTTTTATATTATGAGATGTTTTACAGTGTTTAATTAGTGAACTGCACAGTGGTGTGTTCTCATACTGTCCTTGAGTGAACTTGTGATGCGAACCAGAAGTCGCTGATGCGCTGTTGTTGAGGTTTTTAGTGTGAGCGTATTTTTAAAAGGTTAGTTCCCCCCAAAATGAAATTGCCACATTTTATCCTCATATTGTTCCGGACCCATTTGACTTTGTTGTTTCTGTGAAACACAAAAGGAGATGTTTTGAAGAATGCTCACACTACTCTATGGCATGTGACGGTATGAAATTTGGTAACACTTTATATTAGAGTCTTTTTTTAATGTTAAAAACTAGCATAACACTGCAACAATATGTTTTAAAGTATAATTTGAAACTGTTATAAGCAAGACCATGCATATGGCTGAGGAGATATACATTTTAACAAATCAAAAGGACCAATCATGACCTCTAATGCAAACAGTCATTAAAGACATAATTGATAACTAAGTGGTACATCAAACAAGTGTCTCTAGAACTATTTTATATCTGATCATTTATATATCAGTGTAGTGGATTATGAGCATGTGCATAAAAAAAAGCAAATGCATGACATAAGTAATTATAAAAAAATAATATAAATGTAACTATAACTGTTCTTATAATGCAGTATAGCTTTTAATGAGTCTTTATAAATATATTTATATAATAGTAATACTTATAAGTATAAATGGGGCTATAATTCATTATAAGCAAGGCCTTAATTGAAAGTATTACCCTTGTTTTATGAATTTTGACAATGCATGGTTGTGCGATTGTGTGATCATCAAATCGCAACGGTTGTGATGTAAGTATATAAATATATAGCCTGACGCTCTGCATGTTTGAGAGTAAAGAAACATGTTTATTTTCAGTTTCAATTCTCAGTAAATGCTACTCTGCAAGTGCTGCGTGTTTGAGTTGCTTATATTGGGTACAATAAACTTTGCACACACACTCTCTATATGTCAAATATGGCTTTGTTAATGTTTCTTGCGGTCACATGACTGACGTAAATGATAGCCTATGTTTTCAATCCAAAATGGTAAAGTTTGACAAAGTAGAGAAGTTTGCTTTGCTGAATATTACTCTCATTTAACACTTCTATCGTAAAACAGTTGTAAGTAGCTAAATATTTAATATTTGACATCTTACCTCTTTTTTCTTTCACGGTTAACTGAAGTGTTGCTCTGGAATTCATGTTTGTCTTCTGTGAACAGTAAAGCCTTTTCGTTTGATTTGATTGGTCTTCTCAATCATTGCGAAATCGATGAATGCTGTTAGAAAGCTCAGGCAGACCAGCCTGAAAATGTAACTTAGAAAACATTTGTCATCCTAACAACAAACAGAGCAGAGCATAATGGAGTCCTGCAGTCCAACATCAAGAATATCAAATACTGGACAGACAATTTGAACAGTTGTAAATGTCGCTGACTAGCGATTTTTCTAGTCGACTAGTAGTCGTTCATTTAAGCCATTAGTCAAAAAAAATCGCATGTTTATATTAATTTAATTACTTTCATACGGATTACATAATCATAGAGTATTTGTATTTGTGTTGAAGTCTTTCTATAGATATATTTCTCATGTCTGTGAGGCAAGTATACGCTGAGTTTGGGTTCATTTTTGTGACGCGCTCCAGTCCACAGAGACTGAGACAACAGAAAGTGCATCATGTTTTTTTATATATTTTACAAAAGCACAAGGTTTTGTTGTTATTGTGAGTTTACACAAATAAAAGTAGACCCTTTACAGTTTCAAATTATGTATTGTATGTACACAAACACTTGGATATGCGCCTAATAATAGCACACATTTATCTAGGTTAATGTTAGAGCGAGTGGCCAATGCCACTTGCATGTTTCAAATTATAATTCATATTTGAGGTCGATGGATGATAGGTGGCTAGAGCTAAACAGATTTTCACTGATAATCTGCCCTGAAAATTGTAGTCAGCATTCACTTTCTTTGTACAGATATTTCACTGTATAGAAGAAAGAAAGTCATACAGTAAATGATTACAGATTGTCATTTTATCATTTCCTTTAAGAGAGACTTTGGCAGACTGTTTTTTTACGGTGGTTTGTGGTTTCTGAAAAGTCAAGGGCAGAGTCCACCGTTTGCCATCTTATCGCTTATTACTCTCATATTGTAGCAGGACAGATAAACAAGAAAGCCAAGATGATTTCTATTCACACAAACAGAAACTCGGAGGCTTACTCGGCATACAAGACATCTTTTTTGCCTGGTAAATTTGCTTTATTCTAGTTTTGCCAGTTGTAGTTGCACATGGACAGCTTTGTGGGTTAAACGAGGTATGCAAGCATGTTTAGGGATTACGCAGTCGTGCACCACTTGATCTGACTTTTTAAACAAACAGGTATAGGTGTCTAGTTGAGAGTAGGTACTTTATTAGTATTTTATTTGTTTCTTTTACTTAATGGATAAGTACATGGGCACATCTTTTGTGGACCTCTTGCGTTCTCGCCTGCTTTGGTAAGTATTTTTCTCTAAAATGTAAAGTTTTTGCTGCTTATGAGCTCCACAGTAAATTGTTAACAAGTTCCTTCGCTGTGACGCACACTGCAGTGAGTCTCTTGTAGGCGTCCACCAATTTTAACTTGTATCTCTTTCATTGATTTATGACTCATCAATCATTCCAAAAATTCTCTTGGAAACAAATGCATTCCAGCACTCAAAAACCAGAGCATGTTTTCAACAAACTAAATGCACCATCGGCATAGTGGGCTCACATTATATATATAGAATTTATAGAAATATGTACCTAATAATTTACAGTTATGCATTTAGCTGATGCTTTTATTCAAGCGGAACATAAGCAATTCATCACAGAGCAATAACTTTACTTATACAAAATATAAAATGCTTTATATATACTAAATGACATCAGTTGCTTTGTTTGAGCATGACAACATGATATTCCAGTCTTCTCAGTTTCATTGACCATGGTGATGTGCTTCATTTACAGCTGACATATTTGCTAATAGTAATATGGGGTTGTTGTTGTTGTGTGTCTCAGAGGCTAAAACATTCTACAAAATGTATGATACTACTTTTATCAGATCTTGACAGATTTGTGATAGGAAGCAGGAAGTGGCTTCTCTTGTTCACTGTATCTTCCTCTTTTCAACAGTGGCAATGGGGAAGACTCTCTGGACAGGCTCCTCCCCTCTGTCAACACCAGCCTGTCGCCACGGAAACGAACCACCAGCCAGTGCAAATCAGAGCCTCCGCTGCTGCGGACCAGTAAGAGGACCATCTACACAGCCGGACGTCCACCGTGGTACAATGAACACGGGACCCAGTCAAAAGAAGCTTTTGTTATTGGTCAGTAAAGTAAAGCGCTCCAGGCTAAAACATCAGTAGGGCTATTCACGCTGTGCTTAACCCCAGGTTATCGTCGTTCTAAACCCAGCTTTTAAATTAGAAGCGGGTTAGTGCCGCATTTTACCCGGGGGTTTTGAAACCCTGATCTGGAACAGAGTCTGCTTTTGTGCTGTTAATCCTGTATTGCGGTGCTAAACTTGCGCTGTGTGAAATGATGCGGTGTTATGACTAGATGCTTAGCAACAGACAACCAATCACGTGCCTCATATTCACAGGCTTTAGACAGTTATAGAAACACTGCATGTTGTATAAACAATAGGTTTTGTTTCAACGTTTAAGGGGAAAATGTCAAATGGTGACAGAAAACGTAACCTCGGTTCCCTGAGAGAAGGGAACGAGTATTGCATAAGTTTAGCTTACATAAATTTGTCAATTAAAAAAAAACTTAGCCTCATACTATGGCCTGGGACGAGAGCCTGAGGCCCATAGAAGAGTAAAAGTTACGAGTCTCAAAAAGAGGCCAACGAGTCGTGAGCCTGATAAGGGTATATGTAGGGAATGAATATTCCTGACATATCATTTAGATAAAATCTAGACCGGACGGAGTCGGGCCTATAGTTATTGCAAAAGTGTTCTAAATTTTTTTTATTTGGAAATTCTCGAGAAAAGGAGTTTTTCCCATAGCGTAAGCTAAACTTACGCAATACGTGAGTACTCTCAAGTTTAATTCTTAACTTTAGAGTCTGAAAAGTGAATTTAGTATAAACTTGATAGTAGGCTACAGCGATATACACTCACCTAAAGGATTATTAGGAACACCATACTAATACTGTGTTTGACCGCCTTTCGCCTTCAGAACTGCCTTAATTCTACGTGGCATTGATTCAACAAGGTGCTGAAAGCATTCTTTAGAAATGTTGGCCCATATTGATAGGATAGCATCTTGCAGTTGATGGAGATTTGTGGGATGCACATCCAAGGCACGAAGCTCCCGTTCCACCACATCCCAAAGATGCTCTATTGGGTTGAGATCTGGTGACTGTGGGGGCCATTTTAGTACAGTGAACTCATTGTCATGTTCAAGAAACCAATTTGAAATGATTCAAGCTTTGTGACATGGTGCATTATCCTGCTGGAAGTAGCCATCAGAGGATGGGTACATGGTGGTCATAAAGGGATGGACATGGTCAGAAACAATGCTCAGGTAGGCCGTGGCATTTAAACGATGCCCAATTGGCACTAAGGGGCCTAAAGTGTGCCAAGAAAACATCCCCCACACCATTACACCACCACCACCAGCCTGCACAGTGGTAACAAGGCATGATGGATCCATGTTCTCATTCTGTTTCGTGCAAATTGTAGCCTCTTTTTCCTATTTGTAGTGGAGATGAGTGGTACCCGGTGGGGTCTTCTGCTGTTGTAGCCCATCCGCCTCAAGGTTGTGCGTGTTGTGGCTTCACAAATGCTTTGCTGCATACCTCGGTTGTAACGAGTGGTTATTTCAGTCAAAGTTGCTCTTCTATCAGCTTGAATCAGCCGCATACTGGATGTTTTTCCCTTTTCACACCATTCTTTGTAAACTCTAGAAATGGTTGTGCGTGAAAATCCCAGTAACTGAGCAGATTGTGAAATACTCAGACCGGCCCGTCTGGCACCAACAACCATGCCACGCTCAAAATTGCTTAAATCACCTTTCTTTCCCATTCTGACATTCAGTTTGGAGTTCAGGAGATTGTCTTGACCAGGACCACACCCCTAAATGCATTGAAGCAACTGCCATGTGATTGGTTGATTAGATAATTGCATTAATGAGAAATTGAACAGGTGTTCCTAATAATCCTTTAGGTGAGTGTATATAATACGAGGATGTGCAATGCTAGAACCTTTATGTAAACAGGTCAAGTGCGGCGTTCGTCCAATCAGTGACACTGACTTCAAAAATGCAAAGAACTTTAACCCAAGGGTTCAGGAATGTACAGTGTGAAACGTCAGCTTATGAAGGATTAATAACCATGGGTAAATTATGAGCAGTGTGAAATGTGAAGCAAGATAACCCAGGATTCTGTTGACCCAGGGTTAACTAGTTCAAGTGTGAAAAGCCCTATTGTTAACTCGTACACCATCACGATCACCATGGTCACGTCAATTTACTGGTCTTTTTTTACCCATAGGGCTTTGTGGAGGCAGTGCCTCAGGCAAAACAACAGTTGCTCGTAAAATTATCGAGGCTTTGGATGTTCCCTGGGTCGTTCTTTTGTCAATGGATTCCTTCTACAAGGTAACGTCATCTCATTGATAAATATTGTGCACATTAAACATTCATACTACCCACTACAGATATCAGTGAAATGTTTTCTGGGAAATCACACTCATATCTGTGACAGCCCTAAGCTCTGTACACAGCAATAAATGCTCTCTGGCTGTGATTTATTTAGCATGTTTGTGTTTGCTGACATGTGGGCAGGGTTTAGGAGAGAGGGCTTACTACAGAAATTAGCAATATGGATGAAATTGGTCACAGAACCTTTTAAACCTAATGAAATTACAATTTAATGGCAAACCTGAAGTTATACAGTACATGGAAAAACTGACCCAAACCAATGGTTTGTTTGATATAATGCAGCAAGTCTTTCAGGAGCTAGTGGCTTTACACACACTGAGGAATCTCAGAGTAAACGCTTCTCAGATCCTCTCACGTCAGCCAGAGGAACATCTCAGGTGTGCTACTGAAAAACTCAACCATCTTTACAGTCGTATACAGTCCAGAATTTAAACACAAGCCGTTGTGTGTTAATGATGTTTGAGTAAGCTGTGTTAAACAGTCAGGAATGTGAATGACCCCGACGCTCTGTTTAGTCTGCAGCGGGACAGCACTGTCAGGTGGATCAGAGCAGATATTCTAGACTAGTTAGGCATTCGTTTAAATGGTTTACCAGCTGCTGTTGCATATCTGAAGAGAAATCATTACATTTTGAATAAGGGGAAAAGGCAAAATAACGCAGCGAAAGAAGTAAATGTCCTGTGAGTGTGTGTTTGCGTACATGTACCTGTGTGTAAATGTTCCTCCTAAATTTAGTTCAGCTGGCTTTAGCCGTGTGCCCAACGAGAGGACGGGGGTAATAATACCACACACTTCATTTTCTCCGTAGTCTGGCACCGTTTCTGCATGCAGGGTGGCAAAAACATTCAACTTGTAACTTAAGACAGAAAACATCTCCAATCTTCCTGGAAGGATATATTCTGTTCTCTTGTCTGGAGAATATTACTCATATATAGATAGTTCACGCTAGGATTAATGTAGTAAATTTAATTATTATTCAATACAGGGTTCATGGAAAAATAGGGCCAATTTATTTTTTTATTGCCTTCACAAAGAACAATTTTTATCCAATCTCTATAAAATGATTTTTAAAAATTCTTATGTTAAAAATCCAAAATGACTGGGAAAAATCATGGGTGTCAACAGGTGTGAGAGCAGTCAGTGTCTTTTATTTTATTTTTTCTTTCTGTTATTTCAAGTCTGTACATCTGCTTTATTAGTTATATATTGCACTTCTGTCAGTACATTTTTTAAAATGTTTTTGAAAAGTATTTTATGCTCACCAAGGTTGAATTTATTTAATCAAATATGAAATATTACAATTTATAATAACTTGTAATAATAAAAATAGTTTTCTTTTTGAATATATTTTATTTTAAAATGTAATTTATTCCTGTGAGTAAAGCTGAATTTTCAGCATCATTACTCCAGTCTTCAGTGTCACATGATCCTTTAGAAATCATTCTAATATGATGATCTAAATGGTCAAGAATTTTTTTGTGGAATCTGTGACTGCAAAATATGTGAATTTACAGCATTTATTTAAAATAGAAATATTTTGTTTATAAATGTCTTTAGTTAACCCTTAAATAGGCAATGTGTACCACAGGATACATACTCTTTAGTCTCTTGTAGGAGGCATGAGAAATAATTTTTCATCCAATTCTGCTCTCATTATCATAGTTGAGTCTGTTTGGAGTAAGTAGAAATCTTGTTCCAGGGCCGAGGTCTTTAGAGATGATCCTTATAGGCCCTCCTGGCCTCTGGGCCCCCTGTACACAGTCCCCCTTCTCAGTCTATGTATTTTGAGTAAAAAAAAATAGTGAAAATGTTAATATTCCCATCTAAAACTGATATTATTATGTTTAGTTGCTATTTTCTTGCACGGTTTCACACAGCTCATTTTATGGTAGAACAGGGGTGTCCAACCCTGCTACCTGAGGGCTACCGTCCTGCAGAGTTCAGCTCCAAACCTGATCAAACACACCTGAAAAATCTAACCAAAGTCTTCAGAGTTACTTAGAAAATTACTAGATGGATGGAGCTAAACCTTGCTGGACAGTGGACCTTAAGGGCTAGAGTTGAAGATGAAACAGTTCAGCAGTGAAAAAATATAAGAAATGTTTACACCTCAATTTAGGACACTTAGACATGTCATACATGCAGTATATTTTGCACATTATATATTTTTTGCATCAAAAAAATCATAGAAATATTGATGACTTTGGCCATTTCTTATACCCAAATAGGGCAACGTATCCTGGGAGATAAAACTCTTAAAATATTTCAAAAATTCCTTTGGATATGTTTTACTTAAGTCCAGATGATATAAAGTGACATGAAATGATTTTTTGCGGATCAATTTCTCTTGCCTGTTTAGGGGTTAAAATGCTAAGTCACCGATAAATGTCACTTTTTATAATATTTAAATTTTAATTTTTTAAATATTTATTAGATTGCTTCTGCTGTCGTTTATATTGGAGTGTTAAGCCACTCATGGCTGTGTGTTACAGTGATTTTACCATATTTTCCCCAATTGCATTATGTCTTACCTTTGGCAAAACCACTGTAATGCACACTCATGGCTTATAATAATATTAATAATAATAATAATAATTCATTACATTTTCATATAGGGGAGAGCGGGGCACAAAGTAACGCAGGGTTAATTGTAACACAAAACTTTCCACACATGCCAGCATGACGAAACTTAGTGTATTTACTAGTTGCCATATCAACAGTATATAGATCAAAAATTGCGCTGAAATGTGAAAATCTTCTGAAGATATCACTGAACATTTATTTAAGCATAGCAAAAGTAAATTTCTTTAAGTTAATTTTTATCTCTATTTTTTGTTTATTTAAAATGAGACAAATCTGATATTATTTTAATCTTATATTTGTTGTTTACCAGTTGAGATAGTTCTTTAATGCTGATCTAACCAGCAGAAGACATGAGCCAGGTTTAAATCCCAGTTGCGCAGGATGGGCATGTTGTAACACTGCGTTACAATGAGCCCCTATTCGAACTGTACTATTCGATTCTACACTTTTATGAATTCTATTGAGAAACCATGAGAAAAAGGTGAATAAAGACTGAGAGTCACTGTTCAGAAATTATGTTTTTAACTATGTTTGTATAGCTGTATTTTACGATGTGTTTGTTGTCAAACTCAAAAATTTGTTTATTTTTAATTATTAAAAAATGCCATTATTTTATATGAAAATAATTGTATTTTATTGACAAAATATTTATTTTTCTTTAGTATATATTTTTTTATTAGATCAGATAACATTTTAAGCTGGGATGCCGGGGTTACACCCCTACTCTTTTTATCGAAGGACATCCTGGGATTTTTAATGACCACAGAGAGTCAGGACCTCAGTTTAACGTCTCATCCGAAGGATGGTGCTTGTTACAGTATAGTGTCCCCATCACTATACTGGGGCGTTAGGACCCACACAGACCACAGGGTGAGCACCCCCTGCTGGCCTCACTAACACCTCTTCCAGCAGCAACCTATTTTTTTCAGTCTCCCATCAACACTGCTTAGCTTCAGTGGGCAACCAGTCTTGGGCTACAGGGTGATATGGCTGCTAGCCATTTTATGACATTTACTAAATGCATGAATTAAAATGGCATTTATATGGTGCAACCTGGTGTTGAGTGTCTGGCTCAAGGACAGTGAGTTCATGGATCAACCCTTGTCTGGTTTGAACCTATAACCTTTCAGTTATCAGCCTTGATCTCGAACCACCAGGCCACGGCGCTGGCAGATATTTGAGCTGAAGTCAGAGGTGTAACCTTGGACCGTCTGTTGTGACGTCTTTCCTGCAGGTTCTGACGGCCGAACAGCAGCTGCAGGCTGCTAATAACGATTATAACTTTGACCATCCAGACGCCTTTGATTTCAGCCTGCTGGTGCACACACTCCGCAAACTCAAGCAGGGCAAGAGTGTAAAGATCCCAGTGTATGACTTCACCACGCACGGACGGCAGAAAGAATGGGTGAGTGCAAACAGGTGATTATGTGTAAACAAGCTTTGACATTCCTAATTTTTCTACTCTGATTTCTAAGCTGCTTCATGGTTTTAAATTGGCTTTTGAAAAAGTGGCCAGCTGCATAATTAATCAACTTTTTGTTATTGTTACAACTCCTTGACTCGAGGAAAAGCAACATGAAAGGGAGAGGCCATACACAATCAAATTTGCAAAAATAATAAGTATTTAATCAAAAAGAAAGACACAACTACATTTAAAAATAAAATGTAGTTAAATCACAGGACAACAACATCAAGCCTTGAACTGGAGAGGACGAGAGAGCCAACAGGGTAACCAAGCTTCCAGGAACGGCGAGATCACACTCCCAGCCTTTTGTCCCAACACTTCATATTCCCCACTCTTGTAAACTCTCAAGCTTCTTATAAGCCGCATGGTTAATCACCGTCAATTCTCCACACCTGTGTCACAGCGCTCAACCTAAGAACACAAACAACATTACCCCAGAGACCCCTGCTGGACAACACAAAATATTACACCCCGTGAGTCGTCACACCTCCCTCCTAAAAACAGAGGCCCTAGATAAAAGGTACTCTGTTAACATAGTACACAACACAGACACATGCAAGCGATCACATTATATAACCAGACTTAGAAATCAAATTATTGGTTACACTTACCCTCTCTCCTTCACCACCTACCCCTCATATACGAATATCCAAGCTATAGGACTGCAAAAATAAAGCCCAACGAATAAGTCGTTGATTTGGACTATGCAAGGACTGTAAGAAGGTAAGAGGATTGTGGTCTGTAAATATTACCACCGGCCCAAAACCTCCCCCCACATACACATCAAAATGTTGTAAAGCCCAAATTAATGCCAACAACTCCTTTTCTATGGTTGAATAATTCCTTTGACACAAATTAAACTTCTTAGAAAAGAAGCTAATAGGTCGATCAATGCCGTTGTCATCCTTCTGCAAAAGCGCAGCTCCTGCACCCAACCCACTCGCGTCCACCTTTAAATAAAAAGGACGGTCCCAACGAGGTGCCGTTAACACGGGAGCAGAACTCAGCACTAATTTGGCATTATCAAAAGCACTTTGACAACGTGAGGACCATTCGTATTTCTGCTTGCCTTTTAACAAATCCGTTAAAGGAGCAACCACTGTTGAGAAATTTTCACAGAATTTACGATAGTACCCAATCATCCCCAAGAACCTCATTAACTCTTTCTTGGTAGAAGGAGCTGGGAAGTTATCAATAGCCTGGACTTTTGCCCGAATAGGACACACTTTACCCTGCCCTACCACATTTCCCAGATATACTACAGTGGCATGTGCGAATTGACATTTAGCTAAATTTACCGTCAATTTGGCTGTTACCAAACGAGTAAATAACTCCTCTAACTGACGAAGATGTTCTTCCCATGTCTGACTATACACTACCACATCGTCAAGATAAACAGCACATCCCTCCAGCCCCGAGATTACCGAATTCATCAAACGCTGGAATGTAGCGGGAGCGTTTCGAAGACCGAAAACAAGCGTTTATAAGTATATAATCCTGACGACGTAGTAAAAGCACATACCTCCTGAGCACGAGACGTTAGGGGCACTTGATAATATCCCTTAAGTAAATCAATCTTCGTAACGAACTTCGCTGACCCCACTGAATCGATGCAGTCTTCAATTCGGGGAAGTGGAAAAGAATCTGATTTTGTCACAGCATTTAATCTTCTATAATCAGTGCAAAACCTAAACGTACCGTCTGGTTTTGTAACCAGAAGACAAGGGGAAGCCCAACTGGAACTGGACCGTTCTGCAAGATACTTAACCTCTAATTCCAAAAGATGTTGTTTTTCAGGAGACACTCGATAAAATCGCTGTCGAATAGGTTTTGAATCACCGACGTCAATATCATGCTGAATCATATCAGTGCAGGAAGGAATATCAGAAAAAAGCACTCGAAACTCTGTAATCAGCTGTCTTAATTCCTCATCCTTATCTGGAGATAAATGCCCGAACATACTCTCCAATTGGTTTAACTGTTTAGAATTGCAGAGTCTAGGTTGAATTAAATATTTGTCAAAAATATCATTCTCCACCCCATCTAGCAAAAAAACACTTCCACCCCCTGCAACAGTCGCAACAGGCTTAATTTCATCATCTCTGCTAGCGCCAAAGACTAAATCATTAGGACTGAACCCCAAACTTTCCTGAATGACCTCACGAGCAGCGAGCAACAACCAAGGTAATCCCTCCTCCCAATCTTTCATCAATTCAGTACAGTACGTTCTTAACAACTGCTTCAGCGTTTGATGAAAGCGCTCGAGGGCCCCCTGACTCTCCGGATGATAAGCACTACTTTTCTGATGATCTACACGCAACTGTTTCAAAATTTGTGCAAACATGCGAGACGTGAAGTTTGTCCCCCTGTCAGACTAAATAACACGAGGAATTCCAAATATGGAAATAAATTGAATCAAAGCCTTCACTATAGACTTCGTAGTAATATTTCGCAATGGATACGCAGCCGGGTATCGCGTAGTTTGACACATCACAGTCAATATATAAATTGAACCAGTTTTAGAAGGAGGTAATGGCCCCACACAATCAATCGTTAGATGCTCAAAAGGATTTTTCACCACCGGAATAGGATACAACGGAGCAGGAGCTATCACCTCGTTTGGCTTTCCAACCAATTGACAGACATGGCAAGTTTTTATAAAAGCAGCCACGTCTCGCTTTAATCGAGGCCAAAAAAAATAACGCATCACGCTGTGATAGGTTTTCTTCACTCCAAAGTGACCAGCTATATCACTGTGAGCAGCTTTCAAAACTATCTTCCGCAATCCCTCCGGTATCACTATTTGAAACAGTGGGTCGCCCAGAATTTTATCATAACACGGCGTCCATTTACGAAGTAATAATCCGTTCTGTAGGAAATATCCGCTAGCCAAACTTTGCATCTCCGATTCCGTTTTAACCGATTCAAACAAGGGTTTCATTTGCAGATCATTTTTTTTGCTCTACAATCAAATCCTGCAGAGAAATCGACGGAGAAAGCCAAGACAAATTCTGGGAAAGATCAAAATGAATTTTCTCTTGGTCTTCTTCCTCCTCCCTACATTTGTTCTTGCTCATCGCTCGGGTTACAGCACAGGAACTAAAAACCTCAGGCAGTTCTTGAACATACTGATCTGATTCTACCCCGCAGACCGGCGCGGCGTTAACCAGGGGAAACACCTCCGTACCCCATACTTTACTCCCGGCCAAATTGTTTCCCAAAATCAAATCCACACCGTCAATAGGCAACCTTGATCTCAAGGCAATTTCGACCTCTCCTTTCACCACCTCAGAATCTAACTGAATTCGGTGCAGGGGAGACGAAAATGTCTCCAATCCTATTCCTTGAATTAGAACACTTTTACCCGTATTCGATTTAGAAGAAAACGGCAGTTTCGAATCCAATAAGAAAGATTCAGATGACCCTGTGTCTCGCAATATCTTAACAGGTACTTTCGTCAAATCGCCCAAAGAAACAGTCCCCAGAGTTATGAATCGTTTGTAACCTGCTTGCAAAGAATCACGATCATCCCTTCTGTACATCTCTACTACTCCTACATCTGATTTCAAACTCAAGGCCGCAGTTGACACCAGACCCACAGCTTTTGGAAGCCCGGATTTAAATTTATTTCGTAATACAGGGCATTCCTTTTTCCAATGACCTTTTTCCAGACAATACCTACAGGTCGAATCTAGATCGACTTTTCTAGCATACTCTGCTTTGTTCGAATTTACTACATTTCTGCTACCATTTTGCTTTTTATAGAACGAATCACCAGCGTTTTTATGAATTAAAACATATTCAAACTCTGTAATCAGCTGTCTTAATTCCTCATCCTTATCTGGAGATAAATGCCCGAACATACTCTCCAATTGGTTTAACTGCTCAGAATTGCAGAGTCTAGGTTGAATTAAATATTTGTCAAAAATATCATTCTCCACCCCATCTAACAAAAAAACACTTCCACCCCCTGCAGCAGTCGCAACAGGCTTAATTTCATCATCTCTGCTAGCGCCATGAAATCCAGTTTCACGAACCACATAAGGCTTCAATAGATTTACATGGCACAGCTGAGCCTTCTTCTTTCTATCAGGAGTAGAAATCATATAGTTTTGCTCTGACAATTTCTCAAGCACAGAATAAGGTCCAGAAAATCTCGCTGAGAAAGAGGAACCAGTCATTGGAAGTAACACCAAGACCTGATCTCCCGGATGGAATTCCCTTCTTTCTGCCCTGTGATCAAACCAGGTTTTCATTTTCGATTGTGCCCTACCTAAATTCTCACGAGCTAAGGCACCGGCACACTTCTAGCATACTCTGCTTTGTTCGAATTTACTACATTTCTGCTACCATTTTGCTTTTTATAGAACGAATCACCAGCGTTTTTATGAATTAAAACATATTCGTCCGCAAGAACAGCAGCCTCAGCAGCTGTCATCACTTTGTTCATTTACAAACATCGCAACACGCTCGGGGATAATGTTTTTAAACTGTTCCAGAACGATCAGATTAGCAAGATCTTCAAAGGTACTAACACACAGTGATGCACACCACCTATTAAAGTGACTTATCAATTCCCTAGCCACTTCAACGTGTGTTTTACGCTCATCTTTCCTCCACCCCCTAAACCGTCGCCGATACGCTTCCGGGACAAGTTCATATATTTTTAGCACCGCCTCTTTTACTACCTTATATTTCTTTCGATTCTCAGAAGAAAGTGAGATGAAGGCTTCCTGAGCTTTACCTTCCAAAACACTTTGTAGTAAGAGTGTACGCTCTGCATCATTCCAACCTCTATCCTCAGCCAAGCTTTCAAACAGAGAAAAGAACACATCTGGATCTTGATCATTGAGTTTTGGTAAGAGTTTAATCATCTGTACTAAACCCGTCATTCGATTTCCACTCACATCCGAAATTTCCTGATCACCTAAAGGTTCAGCATTATCTCTAACTAACTTCCCTTGTCCGATTAATCTTAACCGCTCTGCATCCTGTGTTAATTTCACTTCTTCCATTACCTTTTGCATTCTAAACGTTTCAAACTGTCGTTCCCGTTCTTGCTCTTGGATTTTTAATTTCTGTAATTCAAGTTGTCTATCCAATTCAGGTTCTTTGTTTTGTATACTAAGGAGTTCTAACTGTTGCTCGAATGTTAATCCAACAGGTGCTAATAACGCATGAGGTGTGGAAGTACCTTCAGGTATCACCTCTTCAGACTGGGTCTCTGAAGTTAAAATCAATCTCTCTTTTAATTGTTCCTGTACCGCGTCCCGAATAAATTAGATTTTACAACTCTTTGTTACAGCTAATTCAAAATCGAAATGTTCAGCTACTTTAAATAATTGTTCTTTTGAAAGACCTCCTAGTTTTTCCTTCATAGGAGCCCCCAAAAAATCCTGTAACAAATCCATTTTGGCTTTTTTTCCCCCGTTATAACTACCAGAACGTTTAGACAAAATAAAATTATACTCACCCGAACCAACTGGTCACACTTCCACTGCCAGAACTCTTTGTAAAGCCACCCCGCATCTAACTAATAATTGAGCAACTAATTATCCTCAACCCTAGTCTTCAGTACGCCCACATGCAGCTCAACTGCTAACCAGTCTACCCGCGTTCGACGCACCAAAAACAACAAACTAAACTAACAAAAAAAGCGTTAAGCGCTTCTTTAGCCTAACACGGGATTTCTCATGGCTTATGCAGTCTAAACCGCACAGTTTAAGTGCGACTGTCGGCCAGTTATCTCTCTCCAGTCCAAGACCACTAATCCAAACCAAAAAAAAAATCCTTTTTGTATGACACTCCCCCAAAACATATTTTCTCCTAATACTAATCCGATTTCCAAACCAATACTCTTACTCAACAAATTCTAATTCTAATTAAAGAATTATCCAAATCATAATTCTAATTAAAGAATTATCCAAATTCCTACAAACCCCTGAGCCAATCTCAGGTCAATCCCGGACGAGCCCCCATATGTTACAACCCCTTGACTCGAGGAGAAGCAACATGAAAGGGAGAGGCCATACACAATCAAATTTGCTAAAATAATAAGTATTTAATCAAAAAGAAAGACATAACTACATTTAAAAATAAAATGACAAAAATCACAGGACAACAACATCAAGCCTTGAACTGGAGAGGACGAGAGAGCCAACAGGGTAACCGAGCTTCCAGGAACGGCGAGATCACACTCCCAGCCTTTTGTCCCAACACTTCATATTCCCCACTCTTGTCAACTCTCAAGCTTCTTATAAGCCGCATGGTTAATCACCGTCAATTCTCCACACCTGTGTCACAGCGCTCAACCTAAGAACACAAACAACATTACCCCAGAGACCCCTGCTGGACAACACAAAATATTACACCCCGTGAGTCGTCACATTATATACCGGGGTTTTCCAAACTGGGGTTCTGTGAGGGAGCTGCAAGTTTATGATTCAATTAAATATTAGCTTTACAGCAAGTCAAATTAAATTATTTTAAAATTAAAATAAAAAAACACTTACTAAAAATTCTTTAAATATTTTGTTTACCTGCATGTCGTGTTACCATTAACTAGGGTTGGGTATCGTTTGAATTTTAACTATTCTGCTTATCAATTCCTAATTTCCATTTCAATAAGGTAAAAAAAAAAAAAACTTGCATAACATTCACATACACTATATTGCCAAAAGTATTGGGACGCCCCTCCAAATCGTTCAGTTGTTCCAATCACTTCCATGGCCACAGGTGTATAAATTCAAGCACCTAGGCATGCAGACGCTTCTACAAACATTAGTGAAAGAATGGGTCGCTCTCGGGAGCTCAGTGAATTCAAGCGTGGTACCGTGATAGGTTGCCACCTGTGCAATAAGTCCATTTGTGAAATTTCCTCACTACTAAATATTCCACGGTCAACTGTTAGTGGTATTATAACAAATATGGAAGCAATTGGGAACAGCAGCTCAGCCACGAAGTGGTAGGCCACGTAAAATCACAGAGTGGGGTCAGTGCATGCTGAGGAGCACAGTGCGCAGAAGTCACCAACTTTCTGCAGTCAACAGCTACAGACCTTAAAACTTCATGTGGCCTTAAGATTAGCTCAAGATCAGTGCGTAGAGAGCTTCATGGAATGGGTTTCCACGGCCAAGCAGCTGCATCCAAGCCTTACATCACCAAGTGCAATGCAAAGCGTCGGATGCAGTGGTGTAAAGCACGCCGCCACTGGACTCTAGAGCAGTGGAGACGTGTTCTCTGGAGTGACCAATCACGCTTCTTTGTCTGGCCCCTTAGTTCCAGTGAAAGGAACTCTTAATGCTTCAGCATACCAAAACATTTTGGACAATTTCATGCTCCCAACTTTGTGGGAACAGTTTGGGGATGGCCACTTCCTGTTCCAACATGACTGCGCACCAGTGCACAAAGCAAGGTCCATAAAGACATGGATGAGCGAGTTTGGTGTGGAGGAACTTGACTGGCCTGCACAGAGTCCTGACCTCAACCCGATAGAACAGCTTTGGGATGAATTACAGCGAAAACTGCGTCAATGTTTGGTCAAGATCTTGTATTGACAATGAGGGGTCCAGCACTCTATAAAGTCTCCTTCAGCACATCCCAAAGACTTTCAAATGATTTAAGGTCTGGACTCAGAGGTGCCAATTCATGTGTGAAAATGATTATTCATTCTTAACAGTTTGAGCTGTTGAATCTTGAAATTGTCATCCTGGAATATGTCCATGATGTGTCTTCCTACATGGTTGTTTAAGAAATAAAAAAGCTACACACTCCATCAATTAGGTTTAGAAGGACTGTTGCCAAACGTATAACATGCTCGAAACATAATAATCACTGCAGTAATGATCCAATCATAGACTCTCAAGCATATGCCAATTTAAATCCAAACAGCAACTTTTTTTTTGGCCGGGCATTATATTAAAAAGCACACAAAGGAATCGATGAGAGGAATCAAAATTTTAATTTATAACAAGTATCCGATTCCTGACCTCAAGTATTCGATTTTTGAATGGAGCCATGAGAGCCATGAACATGCAAATGTGTTGTCAAATTATTGAAATATAAACTTAAAATCTCTGCAGTACTTTAAGTAAATATTTTGTCAGATTGTCTGACAAAAAAAATTGGGAATTCGTGTTATATTCAAACCAAAGGCTAACCTCTAGACTTAAGCAGCAATAGTTTAGTTTTAATTAACTTTAAAGTTAAAATTAACTTTAATGTTAACATATTTTAAGTTTCAGCATACAGGCCTTCATCAGGATTTAAAAATAAAAAAGCCTGGTGCTGAAAAGCATTTAAACTAAGTTTAAGTTAAATTAAATGTTGCTGGTTTACCTTCTCTACTACTAGAATCACAATTGAACACATTTTACCCCCCCCCCCCCCCCCTTGCTTGACTTTAATGAGTGTTTATCTGTTTGCAGAAAACGGTATATGGGGCCAGTGTGATTATATTTGAGGGCATCATGTCATTTGCAGATAAAGAGCTGCTGAAGGTAAACAACTGAGTCTCTCATAATGAGGATATTTCACACCTTCTCAATGAGCTGATTTGAAGCATCATCTGTCTGTTTCTCAGCTGCTAGACATGAAGATCTTTGTGGACACAGATTCTGACATCCGGCTGGTACGGAGGCTCAGGAGGGACATCACAGAGCGAGGCCGGGAAATTGAGGGAGTGATCAAACAATACAACAAGTTTGTGAAGCCAGCCTTTGAACAATACATTGAGCCCACGATGAGGCTGGCAGATATTGTGGTGCCACGTGGTGAGTGAGGCATTCAGAATGGGCTATTACTCTACACTATATTAGATTGTTTTAATGCGTCAGTAACAAAATATTTATTTAGTTTTAAATTAATTCAATTTGTATACAAATGCTGATGCAGTTCTATACTACACATTTTGGCAACTGTACACAGAGTGCATATTGCATACTGTAGCAATAGCGCTATTATGATTTAAGGTGCGTTCACGCCATGTCGGAATTACCATAATAACGAGATATAACTTGTAAAAAAACATTCACTTCCTCGTAGAACTCATAATTACTACTTGTAAACTCAGAATTTTTGGAGAGCTCAGAGTTGACCACCTGACCGCTGCAGATTCAGTATGCCATTGAAAGTGTTGCCAAAGAAACGCATAATTCTGAGTCCGGACATCTCTGAATAGAATGTCACGGGTTGTCATTTCGTAAGTACAACATGGCGTGAACGCAGCATTTGTAACAGAAATGGTCTTATTATTGGGAGACACCAAGGTTGTACCATTGGAGAAAGTGTAACAGCCAACTTGGATCACATGTGCCTTGATGACCAATCGCGTACATCCATTCCTTTCCTGTGTGCACCTTGGAGGCCTGCCTTAAAGCAGCTGTGTAGTAATGTTTATTTTCATTCCTGTGCTTATTTCCTGTAGGTGGCGGCAACATGGTGGCCATTGATCTTATAGTGCAGCATGTACACAGTCAGCTGGAGGAGGTAAGCACAGCAGACATGTTGAGAATATTTTCTTATTTAGCAGTGGACGGTACAGTAAGAGCAATCAAAGATACTCTGGGTAGATGATGGTCCCAATCTGATGCACCATTTCGTTATGGTAGTTCTTGGTTACCATCATTTTCAGGTGTGTAATATCACCCCCTTGTGGATGACATCAGTTTACATCCTGATTGTATGGTTTTGATTTGAATTAAGCTGTTTTAATTCAATTGCTAAAAAATATTATTTAATATATTGATAATATTCATATATTAATAAGAAAATATCCATTTAAATAATTTTAAGTAGAGAGGCACTGATACTAAATTTGTCCGCCGATACCGATAGCCGATTCTTCATAATAATATCTGCCGATATCGATTTTTCTTAAGGGAAAAAAAAATCTCTAAGTTGTACTGTATCTTAATTCATGCATATTTTTGAGATATAACTTGTATTAAAGTGGAAGAAAAGATGCTCTGCACTGCCGCAGACAATAGTGAACATAATTGTTTTTATCGGCTGATACTGATTATTGGCCGATATAACGGCGTATCTCTCATTTTAAATCATTCCCCCAAAATTGCAATAAATTTCAGGCAAAAATCATTACAAAGAAAATTCTTATTCTTTGTGAAATATTTACAAATATTTCCTGTATAATCCAGGAATATACAGCCTGTTTTTGATTATGAATTTTACATTGATCTTCATCGTTTCTTCCTAAATGTTTTTCTGTGATTTATTAGAGCGATAATCTGTGTGCGCACCTCATGAGAAGTAGTTTAATTAACGCTTGAGCATTTTGAATTTGGGAATGCTTTGTAGTGAACTAATATTGGACATGTCATGTGGTTTGTATCATTGACTGTAGTTTTGAACAGCAAATGATGTTCCTCATTTTCAGGCCTACAGGGAATCTGCAGATTTCCACGAAATTCCCAAGATTCGTCCTTCATAAAGTTCTAGACATTTCCTGGCCTTTGCGTGTTCGTTTGTTGAATATTTTGATAAATTTGATTATTCTTTCACCTATCAGTAGAAATGTAATATTCTCAGCTCCCTGAAATTATTCAGTAGAATCCCACAGATTTCCTTCTAAATTCAGCTCAAATGAGTCCCTTTCAAAGCAGATTCTGTGTGGGCCTGTTGTTTTCTGTAATACTGGTGTGACACGTTTTGTTTGGCCTTGCTTCCTCACCGCACTGGATTATTCTCTCCCCCCTCCATCCATTTCTGCCCCTCTTCCTCCCCCTGTGGTGGCACAGCGTGAACTCAGCGTCAGGTAGAGTAGCACTGATCATCATCTTCTCACTTCCTGTCGCTGTCTGCACATCCGCCCTTGACAGAAGTTTCCCCTCCGCACTGATCTGGGGTTAGTCCTGACAATCAAATTCAGAAATAATGATATACAGAGCTGATACAAATGCAGAAAAAAACTGGCCTTAGATCAGTCCACATGGGCAACTTCTACAGCCTTTTATAACTGTGCCCCTTCAAGCATGATGGAATCTTCCTCCTCCTGAGCTCTGCTGCACTTCCTGTAGTGACCAAAAGAGGGCAGTGTCAAATCAAATTAATTTGAATATCATGAAAACACATCTGTGACATTTCACCCCATCAAAAAATTATATTATCTTAATTTTTTTTTCAATTTAATTCTGTGTCATGTTAGGGTTATTTATATACTAGTATAATATTAATTGATATTTTAAATTATTTGTATTTTTGTTTTCAGTTATGTTTTAGCAATTTTTTTTTTACTTTTAACCTTTTTTTAAATGTTTAAATTTTTTTATTTTATTATGTTTTTGTTAGTTTTTCAATTTTAAGTTTAGTAATTTTTCATATATTAATATTTTTAATTAATATATATTTAATATTTACATATAAAAATATTACATTTTATTTAATTTTGTTTAAATTTGTTTTTATTTAGATTTTTATTTTAGTTTTAATAATTTTAGTAATTTAATTTATTTGATTCGATTTGTTTGTTTGATTTCAATTTTAAGTTTAGTCATTTTTGTTCATATATATATATATATATATATATATATATATATATATATATATATATATATATATATATATATATATATATATATATATATATATATATATATATATATATATATATATATATATATATATAATATTTAAATATAAAAAATAAATATTTAATTTTATTTGTATTTTATTTTATATTTGTATTCAGATCATTTATTTTAGTTTTAATAATTTTAGTACTTTAATTTATTTGCCAACTTTTTTCAGCTTGTTTTTCATGCAATATATTTATATTTTATGTAAACTTAGTTTCAATTACTGAAAGCAATTTTTAATTTTAACACTGATTTAATGTTTAATATTTTAGTTGAGTATAATTTTTATATTTACATTTTTATATTATTTAATTTTATTTAATTTTTAATTTGATTTGGTATGATTTGATATGATATGAGCCAGTAGTGTTCTTGTTCCAGTTTTATGAGATTTACACATAATTCTCCTTTTTCTTTTTTTATATAACACATTGTCCAAGAGTAATAAAAGCCCCATGCTTTATTACCAGATACTGACAAAAAACTTAATATATTTACAGCTATAATGTTTAAGAAACCAGCACTGATCAATCCGGTAATGAGCAGCATTAAAGCATCATGGGATGGATGTCTCATGATATGATATAAGATGGGAGGATAGATGCTTTGTGCTGCAGTCAGGGGGGAGGCAGATACCTTCTGTTTTTCCATCCTTGAGTGTTTTACAGCAGACACCCTCCCTGCATGCTGTGTCTAAAAATACGTGGCTGTCTTCCTCCCCTTGACCTCTCTTTCTCTTACTTTCTCTTGCTCTTTCTTTCTTTCCCCTCTCGTTCTCTCTCTCTCTGTTCTCTGTAACTATTGTTGAACACGGCGTCTCGCACGCAGTGAAGTTTCCTATGTCTACTACAAAGAGTTTAATTTTTCCGTTGGGCTAGAAACAACAGCAGATGAGTGTGTGTGTGTGTGAGAGAGAGACAGAAAGGAGAGGAAGAGAGAGAGAGAGAGAGAGAAACATGAGGAAGTACAGCCCCCGACACAGGATGTAGAAGACCTTTGTGTCAGTGCGAGTGAATGAGAGGATGACAGCTACAACAGGACCCACAACAAAACTGACATTTTTCTCAAAAAAAAAAAAAGAAAAATGCATTTGCATGGTACTGTCAGCACTTTCACAGCTCAAAGTTCACACAAACAAACAAACAAAAAGAAAAATCATCATTTATTCACTCTCAGTCGCTCTAAACTCGTTTGTATCATGATTTCTGATTCCACAATTCAATATGCCATGATGCATTACAATATCATAATTGGATCATCATTGAAACTGAAAGACAAAAAAAGCATGTCTGAGAAAGAGGAGGGAATCTGATAAGAGTTCACATCTTATTCACACAAATGGCTTCAGAAATCTCAGTTGTGTTTAAATATGGTGTGCAAATGGGACGGTTCAGCCACAAATGAAACTACTGTCATCGTTTACTCACCCTCATGCCGTTACCAACCCAGACATTTATCTTCGTGACACAAATAAAAAAAGAAGATATTCTCTCATCATTTTTGTCGATCCAAAAATCCAAATTTTCACACTTTTCACACAAAATTTTACTTTGTAAAAGTGGTGTAATCTAAGTCTTCTGAAGAGACACACGCACTTTATATGATGAATATACTTAATTTAGGCTTTTATTCACATATAAACATTGATCAGCGAACATACACCGATCAGGCATAACATGAAGTGAAGTAATAACACTGGTTATCTCTTCATCACGGCACCTGTTAGTGGGTGGGATATATTAGGCAGCAAGTGAACATTTTGTCATCAAAGTTGATGTGTTAGAAGCAGGAAAAATGGGCAAGCGTAAGGATTTGAGCGAGTTTGACAAGGGCCAAATTGTGATGGCTAGACGACTGGGTCAGAGCATCTCCAAAACTGCAGGGTCATGGGCTGCCCGTGTGGTCCGATCAAACAGACGAGCTACTGTAGCTCAAATTGCTCAAGAAGTTAATGCTGGTTCTGATAGAAAGGTGTCAGAATACACAGTGCATCGCAGTTTGTTGCATTTGGGGCTGCATAGCCGCAGACCAGTCAGGGTGCCCATGCTGACCCCTATCCACCGCCGGAAGCACCAACAGTGGGCACGTGAGCATCACAACTGGACCACGGAGCAATGGAAGAAGGTGGCCTGGTCTTATGAATCACGTTTTCATTTACATCATGTGGATGGCCGGGTGTGTCTACGTCACTTACCTGGGGAACACCAGGATGCACTATGGGAAGAAGGCAAGCTGGCGGAGGCAGTGTGATGCTTTGGGCAATGTTCTGCTGGGAAACCTTGGGTCCTGCCATCCATGCGGATGTTACTTTGACATGTACCACCTACCTAAGCATTGTCGCAGACCATGTACACCCTTTCATGGAAACGGTATTCCCTGGTGACTGTGGTCTCTTTCAGCAGGATAATGCGCCTTGCATCAAAGCAAAAATGGTTTGGAGCACAACAACGAGTTTGAGGTGTTGACTTGGCCTCCAAATTCCCCAGATCTCAATCCAATCGAGCATCTGTGGGATGTGCTGAACAAACAAGTCTGATCCATGGAGGCCCCACCTCGCAACTTACAGGACTTAAAGGATCTGCTACTAACATATTGGTGCCAGATACCACAGCACACCTTCAGGGGTCTAGTGGTGTCCATGCCTCGATGGGTCAGGGCTGTTTTGAAAGCAAAAGGGGGACCAACACAATATTATATTTTTGTTGACTTGTGGTGATAATGTTATGCCTGATTGGTTTATATAGAACACATTAAATATGGTAAATGGAAGTTAAACTGTGCTTGCTTGACTGAGTTTTCATTTTTGGGGAGTGTTAATTTAATTAATGAAATCTGACAAAAAAAACCTGGCAACCATGCTCTCTCTACTCTGTAGAAGAAGTGCAGATTATCTGAAAACACAGACAAACAAACTGGAGTTTAGCGGTCTCCATTAAAGATTTTCTGTTTAAATGAAAGTGTAAGAGTCAGTCTGTGTTCCTTCATGAGCCGACTAAATCTGCCATCAAACCTTCTCATTGATGAACTGTAATAAATCCAAACATGAATCTCGACTGTATTGTTTGTGATTTGTGGTTGCGGAATAAATGGATTTGTTGTGTGACAAAACAGTCTTTTTGCTGTTGTTTTAGAAAAAAAAAAAATGTAATTTGAAATTATTACAATTACTATTAGGAATTTGAATTTCTTGTTTTACAAGTTTTCACAATGTAGACAGTGTGTTAATTATATGGTAAATAGCCTATAATAAATCTGTACACTAGATGAGGTCTAATAAACCATCCGTGTGAGTTTGTGCTTATAGGTAAAAGTGCAATAATGTGAAGATGAAATGTAAAAAAGAATATTTTTCTCAAATGACAACAATCGTTTGATTGTTCAAATTAAAATTGTTTAAATTTTGAGCAAAATAATCGTGACGTTAAACATTATGCAGCATGATGAGATTGTGACTAAGTTTTTATTGACTAATTACACATTGTATGATTTTGGCCTGTCCCTGATGAAAGATTTCTGTGGTAGTGGCTCCTAACACTGGTCCTACGTCGTATATAGAGATGTTCAAAGATGGCAGTTGTCATGGTCTTGTGTCCACAAATAGCCTGTGATTAATTTTCTGACAGTGTCAGAAATGTATCATGATCGTCTCCGTGTGTTTGCTTCTACAACCTGTCTACTGACTAGCCAATTAAAATGCAACATGAAATGGCGTATTGATCTACGCGATGGTGCTAAAACTTAAAACTACTTACCTCAATCTCCATTTACAAAATTGGCATGCCAAGTTGGCCTCCATATTCTCCACTTTCGCTTCCTCCTCTCTTTTTTTTTCAGCGCACCTAAAAACCACAATTGCCAACGTGTGATTCATCTTGCTCTATTTGTTTGCCACTAGCACATGCTGATGATGTTTTATTCTTCTATACTAACTTGTGTCGTAGCCAGTGATTCAATAGGTATCATCATCGTACAGTCTACATACATGTCGTACCTAAGTTTATCAGATCCATGCCGTACTGTGTGATTTGTAATGATCTTCTAGGATTGCCAAATTCGCACAGTCTGTAGCAGACATAAAACTAGACTAAAATGTCCAGACATTTAGTCGACTAAATATTGACTAAACAAAAACAGGACACGGTTGATTAAATATGATTTTTTTTTAAAGTACATTTGACAGGACTAAGACTAAAAAAATTAAATAGCTGATGAAATTAACGCTATTTTCGGGTGATCTATCCCTTTAAGACGAGGTCAATGACCTCAGAATTCATTGGTTCTGTTATTGATCATTGACGTCAAACCGGTCATGACTCACCATAACATGCCATATTTGAAGATTTCCATCAGTTGCCCAAAAAAAGCTTTCATAAGGCTTCAGAAGACTTTTAATATATAAAATGTGTATGTTGCTGTTGCTAGAAGCAGGATATTCTGCTACTTTTCTTTTCCATGATGACAGAATTTTCAATTTTAAGTGAACTATCCCATCTAACATTACCAGTGCTGGATGGTTTACCCACAGAACTGTGTGCTGAAGTGCAGCTGTCACACTCTTGTTCCACTCTGAGTCATGTGACCACCTCATCCTCCTTCACCTGATAGTGTGTGACATCTCTTTTCTTTTCCCTCTCTTCCTGTTGTCATTGTCTGTTTTTCTGTTGTTTGTCACTTCCCCCACAGAGAAAGCTCCGCTGGGATATGTGAGGAGATTTGCTTATAATTTTATTTTATTTTATTTTTTAGAGTTTTTGCTGTTGTATTGCAAACCAAAAGTAGAACAAAAGGGATCTTGGTGTGATTATCAAAGACTGCATATTGTCATATCAATGTATTAATGAAGCAGTTAATTTAAATGTAAAACCATTACATAAATTTTCTGCATAATCTGTTGACAGGATACAGTCTTTGACACGACTGCTTGTGAAATTGAATCATAGGATGCTCCCAATAAAATCTGACCTACCCAGAGCCCATAAAGCTTTCTAACAAATGGGAATAAAGGCACAATATGTAAGATTTTTGGATTAAAATATCCAAAAACCACTAGAACAATATTATATATTTTGTTGACTTGTTGACTTGACATTATCCCAAATGTTTCCAGGAATGTTTAAATCCAAAGAAATAATTTTAAGCAGTACGCAGATCATGTGCATGCGTCGCCTATCAATGACATCATCTGGTTTTTTTATTTTGTAGAAACCATGGAAACCCCAAAGACGCTTTAATATATGATGCGTTTTATTAGACAGGTGAGCAACTGTTTGGATACATTCATCGACAGAAAACGAATTGTTATTTAGCTCAACACAGTTAGTTAGTCTGGTTTTCTTGATTTACCGCGAGTACCATGTTTTACCATGCCTAATATCAATCTAGCTCACTGCAGTGTGAACAAGTGTCTCATAGTAGCTGCCGAGCGAACGCACAGTGAAGCGTTATGTTATAATGCTATATAATGATAAAACAGTGCTGCGTTACCCCACATACGCATGGGCAGAAGAAGCGGAAGCGCTCGTCTGCGGCATAATAAAAGCTCCGCGAAATCAAGGTGTCATCAAGCTACGCCTTTGTTTTGAATAAGCAACCTCTAGCGGCAACAAACTTACATATTGTGGCTTTAACGATTAGTTTATGCAAGAGTGTACAGTGGCTTCAAAAAGTATTTGAACACTCAATCCATATGTATGAATGTTTGGGGTCGGTTTGAATGTTTTATGTTTTTGAAAGAAGTATATGCTCATCAAGGCTGCATTTATTTGATCAAAAATACAGTGAAAACAGTAAAATTGTGAAATATTATTAAAATGTAAATAACTGTTTTCTATTGTGATATATTCAAAATGTAATTTATTTCTTTGATCAAAGCTGTATTTTCAGCATCAATACTCCAGTCTTCAGTGTCACATGATCCTTCAGAAATAATTCTAATATGATAATCTGATGATCAGGAAACCTTTATTATTATCAATGTTGAAAACAGTTGTGCTGCTTAATATTTTTTGTAAACTGATTGATTGAATAAAAGTATTTATTTCTCTAAAAAACCTACCTCAAACTTTTGAACGATAGTGTATCAAACCAGAAACGTCAGCAAATTTCACAAAACATTTCACAAAAGATACTTTAGAAGGTAAGACGGATACATTGTTCAGACTTTTTGGAGCCACCATAGAGTTGTCTTATTTATGATTAAACACTAACTTATAAATGGGTCAGCTTTTTCATTTGGATGTTGTCCTTTGGTTTTCTGTTTATAAATAATTGCTTTATGCTTATAATTCCTCGCTTCACACTCTCCTCTAACATTTATGTATTGTTTGAATGATCAGTGTTTGGGTGACACTAGTAACTAGTGTGTGAGCACGTGTCTCTGTCTGCCAGTGTTGCGTTTGAATGAACATACAATGCTGTTAATGCCACTGTGCTGACAGCTCCTGTCTGTTTCTGTCTCTTGCCGGTAATGATGGTAACAGGGCGGCACTAGCGTCAGCCCATCAGGCGCAGCCCCTTCCACAGACTCTCAGTGTTCTGGAGAGCACACCACAGGTCCGCGGCATGCACACCATCATCAGGTCAGACACACACTCACGACTTTGCTGTGATGCGTGGGAAGCACATTGTTGCGGCAGAGTATGCATGTAAAACTCACCGATACTTAGAGCATCCTGACTAACTGTACAGCATCTCACATGTGCCAGTGTCTAGTAACATAGAAAGACCTAATTAAAGACATATACAAAATTATAGCATTTAGTTCATATTTATTTGAGATTAACTGTATGCTAGTGCAGTGGTTTTGTTTCTTTCTACTAGTTTTGCTTCAGAACCCAGATTTTACATTAAATATTCATGTGATGACCCAACACAGTACCAAAATGTGTATTGTACAAAAGTAGACAAATGCCCAACGATACGCTGAATTGTAAACATGACAGGCTGAATGGAAAAATTAAGTTTTGCAAATGTGAACAACAGCAGAAGGTTAAGTCAAGGCGTCTACTAGTCAATTGTAGGTCTGTTGTTTTTTTTTGTGTCTTGTTTTTGTCTTGTTTTTTTGTGAGTTTTTTAGATTTAGGTTTTGTGTGTGTGTATATATGTATGTATATATTATATATATGTATATGTGTGTGTGTGTGTGTATATGTGTATATGTGTGTGTTGCATGATAAACCGGTACTAGAAAGTTATCGTGATACCATGCTATTAAAAACGAAACGATGTGAAATTTTATTAGTACCGGTACTTTAAGAATGACGGCACTCTAATAATAGCAAACAGTATTTCTTCCACACACACACACACATACATACATACTCATATATAATATAATCTATTTGACAGCGCTCATTTTTTTTACATTTATTTCGTAGTTTTTATTTTAGTTTTTATTTTAGTTTTCTGTATGTTATTAGACCTGTGAGCCATTCTTGTATGGCAACTGCAAAAATGAGACTGTCCCTCCTCATACTCCCATCAACTACCAATATACCAGTAACTGAAACCAGTGGCTGGAATTTATTCATTTAGAAAGTTTCTTCATTGCTTTCGTCCATGCCACAAGCTGTGTGTGGTTATACCAGGCTATGACATAAACTAACGGCTATTGCATACTAAAAAAGGCCAAGGCCTACAATATGTCCCGTCTAACTGGCGGTTAGGAAAATTGCGATGTTCCATCTATTTTATGTCTCATATTTGTCTGTTAGATCATGATACCCAATGAAACTGTGGCATAATAATAAATAAATAGTTATATTGTGTAAAATATTTTGAATGAAAGGTTACAAGGGATAACAATGGAAACACACTTTTTGTCATCAATACTTGTGTTGCAGAAATAAAGAGACCAGCCGAGACGAGTTCATCTTCTACTCCAAGAGGTTAATGCGGCTCCTCATCGAGAGAGCGCTGTCCTTCCTTCCATCTCAGGTGAGAAAATAGTTATAGAGAGCAAAAAGGAGGGATTGCTGGGGAATTTTTAGATCAACCTAGTAATGGCACACAAACGGATTTGAGCGTGTGGGCATGGAGGCCTCGTCTTGAACATGGAAACTTGGCTTACTTGTCCTCCGCAGTGGAAATTCAGACTAACAAACACAACATGAGAGAAATCGGCTTATCAAGGAGCAGCAGCAGCAGCGACACAATGACCTTTACACTTAAAACACTCACAGAAGAACTGCAGTAAACTAGTGAGCTTCATCATGTTGCCGCTGACATTTTACTGTGGCTTTTAATCAGTGAGGACGATCAGTTTAGCTACATCTGATATGCTTGGACAAAAACTGCTTGACGTTACAGTTTGTCTTTTATCTGCTGCAGGTCCACATTGTTCAGACCCCACAAGGAGAGGATTACGAGGGCAGAACCTTCCATGGGAAGAGGGTAAGGAAACAATGTGCCTCTAGATGCATTGAAATGTCTTTTTGGGCGATCTCTTGGCAGTGCAGCCTAACGAATCTGTTTGTCTGGGGGATTGCTGTTGTTCTCAGTCGCATAGAAATGTTTAGGCCTTAAAAGGAAATCACACCCTTTTCTGTATTTTGAGCAGATTACGGGTGTGTCGATTCTCAGGGCGGGAGAAACCATGGAGCCCGCGCTTAGAGCTGTGTGCAAAGACGTCCGCATTGGCAAAATCCTCATCCAGACCAATCAGGACACAGGAGAGCCTGAGGTACCGCCCCTTTCTGCTGTTACTACCTCCCAACATTTACACACATCAGATCAAGTGAGCAGGATGAAGTAGATTATTTTTTATTTATTTTTTTAATTTTAAAGTATTTTTTTGTTGAATTTTAGTATCCATAAAGGGAGCTGCACATTTTGTGAGCCCTAAATGTATGCAGCAGTTGAAAAACATTTCCGTGATACAGTATTTTGTGTCAGTACAATTTATAGGTGTTTTATAATTTTTGTCTCTATTTTGCTTCCTTAAAGTGTAGTATGTTCAACTCTTAGGGTGGGTTGCACTAATAAGGATTAAATTAAGCAAAGTTTAGAGCTAATCAAGGACTTATTGATCTGGGTTTTATTTTAAATTGAGTTGTTTCACCACTTAATTTTAAACACAGATTAACAAATCAGGGATAAGAATTCTAACTTGCGATTAAAACGCAAATTTACGATTAATTTTCTCCACCATGATGGATTCGCCATTGCAATGTCCGTTTCCTCCTTTATTGACCACCAGAAACCCTTTCTCTGACATAAGTATCTCTTATTGATAAAGGAAATACATGTGTAAAATGTCAGCTGACTGATCAAGCAGGCAATGAAAACAGCGCATGTGGATTTCATATGCCTGGTAATATTTTTTATAGGATCACTGGCGCTCACCTCATCATCACCGCTGCCGTTAAATGCTAAATATATTTCTCTCTTCTTCTCTGTCCGGCACCGAAGTGCACCGAGATGACTTGATAGCAGGCGTAAGCTTACGGGCCACCACGACCCTCACACTCTGTGCTTTTAGTTCTCATTTTTTATTTGTAATAAACACCTCTCTGAGACCTGACGACGCACCCACTGTTTCTGTTTTTGTTCAATCAGACACATTTTAATTTTATTTAAACCTCCTCACCTTTAAGTTAATCCATCTTAAATATAAATTAAATCCAGGATCAAAATGATGGTTTAAATGTAATCCTGCTTATTTTAAACAGGGTTTAAAGTTGGGTGCAACAGAATTATTAGATGAACCTTGATTTATTTAGTGCAACCCACTCTTATTCTTCTTTTTTTTAACTAAAATAAGAAAGTATTGTTTCTTTTTTATGTAATTTTTTGGCCTGTCAGTCAGTTAAAATAAATAATTTAAATCATGCTTAATCTCAATAGTTAATATATTCAGTTTGAGGGAAGAAAAAATATGTGAAATTATTGGTTGATTTGTGGAATATGTGCACATATATAAACGCAGAGAACAGAGGTATATGTCTGGAGCAGTGCTCTAGTCTCACTCTCATCTTTCTGTATGATGTGATACAATATTTTTTTATTACCACTCTTGTCATATCTTCCAACTTCCTGACAGTACGGAAATAAGTGTTCTGAGAAATCACACAAGTGTTAAACATTTAAATAATCACATGGACTTTTTTTTTTTTTTTTCATTTTTAATTACGTTTTATGCATCTATTCATTCGATTGATTAATTTGTTTAAACGCATTGCTGTACAAAAACGCTTTCAAGTTCTACACAAATGGGCCAATCTCACAAAACCGGCCAAGAACATGTCTGGGTCACACCAAATCATAAGAAAAAAATGAATTATACTTTGCTTAAAGGAAAATGAAGACTTCTTTTTTTAAGGAGCATTAAGGTGACACAAGTTGTAACCCATTGTCTTCATTCATTTTGCACAATATCATATAGAATACATATCATTTTAAAAAAGGCATTTTAATCTAACTAATTGCATGTACTCACTGCCCTGTTTTGTTTATATATATTATTTTGTATGATTGATTCATTCTTTTAAACGTATTGCTGCACGATTAAGTTGTCTTTTGTTTTCATCCAGCTGCACTACTTGCGTCTACCCAAAGACATCGGTGAAGATCATGTGATCCTGATGGACTGCACTGTGTCCACTGGGGCGGCAGCCATGATGGCCATCAGAGTGTTGCTTGTAAGACTGTATTTGAGCTCTTTCTCTCACACACAGTCTAATGGAACACGCCTACTCAAGCACCACATGTAGAGCGGGCCGGTTTATTTGTCTGTGAGTGTAGGCGTAGCAGTGAAACCTCACTATCTGACAGCGGCCGTAGAGCATGACAACTTCACATATTATCACATTAATTCTACAGTTGATCCGAGGCTGAGCTGCTGTATCAGTTGTTTATCAGTTGTCCGATGGCCGCTTTTGTCCCAGCGGAACTTCTCTTTGAGCACACTTCTTATGTGCTCACCAGTTTATTTTAAATATAAATTGTCTACTAAGATCCACAAGAGAAAATCCTCCACATCTAAAATTATGTATTATGATATTTTTGGGTAAATAAATGTCTGACGACTCTGTGTGTGTGCAGGATCATGACGTTCAGGAGGAGAAGATCCTGCTGGTGTCTCTGCTCATGGCTGAGATGGGTGTGCATTCCGTGGCCTACGCTTTCCCTCAGGTCAAAATCATCACCACCGCTGTCGACAAGAAGGTCAATGACCTCTTCCACATCATCCCTGGCATAGGTGAGACATTGCTTTATTTGCTTGACTCTACGCCTTCAAGTTTAGGAAAAGTTTATGTTTACAGGCCAATCTCACAAAACCAGCCATATTTCTCCCTAAATCATAAGAAAATATATAAGACTTCAAAATTAAGACTTCTTTTTTTTTAAGGACCATTAAGGTTTTTAGCAATGTGACATTATTTCATGACTAATAATTTTTCAGAACTATTATTTTTCATGACTCATATATTATTAGATATTAATTGGGGTCAGTAAGATTTAATGAATGTATTTATTTTCAAAAAAATAAATGAATATTTTTCTATTTTAAAAGTGACAGGAAAGATATTTATAATGACATTTATAATGCAAAATATTTCTGTATACATATACACATATACATACACACACACGTATTTACATCATATTTCAATTGAGGGTATCAAAATAATATTTTGCTTTTAATTTATTCTGTTTTAACTCTAAAAATCGAGTAAAAGTAATTTCAATTTCAATATTTACTAATACATCATTAAAATCAAAAGTTGTATTTATTTGCATTTAGTTAATGCACTTTGAGCTAGGGATGGGCAATATGACCAAATTCTTATTGCACGATATGAGAAATTGTTTCACAATAACAATATATATCATGATAAAGTTATTCTGTTTTTTTTATCTCATTTCTGTTATTAAAAATAAGAAAAAAGGAAAATTACAAAAAAATAGGACAAATACAATACAACAAAAAAACATTTTTTTTATGCAGTAAGAATTAGTACAGAAATTTAATTAGCAAAAATATTGCATAGTCTTCACTGTATGAATTAAATATAAATGTATTCTTATTAAAGCTAAAACAGTTATTCAGTCAAGAGCAGCAAGTTATTTTCTCTTTTGTTTGATTCACATTAATGACACCGAGCAGGAGGTTTATTAGGCTGCTGTCACTTTAAGACACACGGATCCATTATACTGATACACATCCAGTTTACACTCAACTGCATTTTGGCATAATTGTGTGTGTGTGATTCGACCATTCAAGTGAAGTAAGACGTGAAAGAGAACTGAATTCGCGATTGCATGCTGAGAGACGCAGTTTTCTGTGCCGCATTGAGTTCTTTTTCTCTGCTTATTGTGCTTTTTAACATCGAGCATGTCCCAGATTCGCTCTAGCCTTCTGAGAGAGGCAGCTTTCTGTGCGTGCACTTTGGCAGTGTGCCAGTCAGTACGAGCACCAAACTGTTCCCTTTTTAATATATATTGCACTTATAACTCTTTTTAACATCAAGCACATCCCGCTCTTTATATTCTCATTCATGTGTTTTATCACTCTGAAGTGTCAATAATAGTACTATATAGTTACATATCACGATATACACGCTTTAGCAAAATCTGTAACGATTGACATTTTATACCGTGGTAACAATATATATCGTCACACCGCCCATCACTACTGTGAACTTACATGAACATGAACATTTTTATTAAGTAACATTTAATTAAGGTTAATAAATGACAAATCAAATCAAATATTTTGCTCATTGTTAGTTCATGTCTAATCTAATTAGAATGAAAATAATAAAATCAAAATTGTTGAATAAAAATTACAACTCTGAAGTATCTAGACACATTACAGTAATGAAAATTATTTTTAATTGTCATGAAATAAGTCACTAGCAAAAACTCTTAATAGTCCAAAAAAAAATCTTTTAAAAATAATAATAAAATAAGTCACTTATTTATTACATTTTTCTTATTTCATTTCTTTAATGTTGATTTGGGGATTAAAATGTCAAATGTGAGTACTACCCTAACATTTTTGTGTGTGTCCAGGAAATTTTGGGGATCGTTATTTTGGCACGGACGCCCCTCCGGACTGGAGTGATGATGACATGGATGAGCCGAGTTGTTGAGACACCCTCCTCACTCGCTAGACTCTTCCGGAATGTAGTGAAGCTCACATCGGTGACGCCGGTCTGATAATCATGTCCGATATCTGTACATTATAAAATATTTTTATACTTTTTTGCACTCCCCAAACGGAAATGGTTTTATTTGTGAAGGTTTTATTTATGAAGGTTCATTTAGTTGTTTTTATGTAAGTTATTTACTGTGGTTTAAAGTGTGTAGTGTTTGATTCTGAAGCACATGCTGTTGATCTATTGCCTTACGTGAATCTGCTGTTTTGGTATTTTCGGCATGCAAACTCTCTTCAGCGAACACAATATGTCTGCTCGTCATGGCATACAGCAGTCAAGCTTTCTGAGAGTAAAATAAGACTCAAAGCGCTGCCGTGCTACACTTAGACAGTGAATTTCTTTGAAGGACCACTTCATCGGAAAAAATGTGTGGGCGTCGCTTTGTTTTAATCTTTGCTTTCTGTCTCGCATTACCTGCAGTCGGCTGCTGACCAAACCACAGGCTGTTAACAAATTACACTTTCTTAACTGCATTCTGTACTATGGATCGGGCTTTTTCTAAAATATTGAACTAAAATTTTTGTTTGTTTAAATATAAGACTTAAAGCTTAATTTAAGGGTTGGAGTTGCAGAGCTCAATCGATCAAACGCATAAGCATGAGCGAACAGCTCCTGTCTCTAATCGGCAGTCGTTGATTTAAAGTTTTGTTTTACAGAGAAAAAAAATGCTGTGAACGACCTACATGGTTCTTGGATCTGTCCAGTGAGTCTATAGCTGCCTTTACCATATATGGCTCAGATCTGCTTGATGTTTGCTCAAAAACATACATGACGTACAAGAGCAAAACTAGCCCACAGGAAGCGTTGGTGTTTGGTTTAAAATGTAGGCTTAATTGTGTTTGGTTTAATCGTTTTACCCCACTGAGCACTTTGAGAAAGTACCTAGCCTGAAGAAATTATTTCATCAAAGAAATATGTTGTGCGTGTTGTTTGTTTGATTTACATATTATATTTGAAGTTAACCAAAGGTTGCAAAATACTAAAAACTTAAAAAAAAAAAAAAAAGAACAATATTGTATTAATGTTAAAGCACTGAGATCTGCAGTGATGATGTCAAGGCTTAGTGAATGTATACTGTGACTTTTGTCCCGCAGCAGGAGTGAAAGTCTATGATTTGTGTTATTTATTTTATTGCTCTGTCATTGCACACTTTCTGAAATACTTGAGTTTGATTGGTCAGTTGGATATTTATGTGTAACGACTGCTAAACTGTATAATTGGCCCTTTTCTCTAGCAACGGATGTCAGAAGTTTCTCGTATCCGCAGTCTTTCACCTTCCATAATAAAATCATTTTTAACTCAAGTCAATGTTTCATGTCCATTTTATTGAATTATTTAGTGAACTGCATTGCAATAATTGTGACGTGATCATGACTGACTGTAAATTTATACATTGCGTATTATATATGTAAAGACGTGTGTTAGTATTTTAATTGGAAAGTAAAGATTTTTTGTTTTTTGAAAGAAATTAATACTTTTATTCAGCAAGGAGGCATTAAATCGATTCGAAGTGACAGTAAAGACATTTATAATGTTACAAGCAGTGTTGGGGTAACACATTACAAGTAACTTGAGTTACGTAATCAGATTACTTTTTCAAGTAACTAGTAACACATTACTTTTAAAATTTACAACAAAATATCTGAGTTACTTTTTCACATTTATTTGACTGACAGCTCTCCTGTCCCCATATTGAGAAAAATAAGGTGTAAGTGCAGAGGTGTTGTGTGTAAACATGTTATTGTAGTTCTAGACTAAATGTGAGCATTTACTAATCTCACTTGCACAAAAAAGATTAAGTACTCCTCAAAATAATTACAATCGGTCAAATGCAAAATCAGAATACAATGCAAACCTCCAATAATAAAATGTTAAATAAAAAAATATTTTTATGAGTTTAATCTCACTTTATTGACCAATGTCTTACTGCTGACCTTCAATGATTCAGATAAACCATCAGCAAAAATGTCTTAAGATTTTTTTTTTTATTGGTTAAGTAAGTGTTAAAGGGGTCATGAATTGAGAAATCAACTTTTTATTCAGCCTTTGATATATAAAAGTTCATCGTGATATAAGAATATCCTGTAAGGTTCGGAGCTGAAAACTTCCTTGTTAGTCAACGAAAAGCTTTTATTGACACCAGGCCCAGCAAACGCTCAATCTCAGAATGTGCCTCCCTTTGACGTTAGAGTGTGGTGAAACGCCGTCTCAACCGAAGAAGAAGAACACCTGATTCTGTGGCCCCGCCCACCGACTTGTGCATGGCATGTTATAGATAAATAACATAGAGGCCTACGTGGAGCTAAACCGGATCGAACTTCCAAGCAATAAACATGCCGAAGATAGCCAGATATTGCGCTGTGCCTGGTTGTGGAAGAACACAGTCGCTGCATAAACTTGTGTGTGTGTGTGTGTGTTAGTGATGCACGGTTCGCGGTTATATTCACCGATCGGGCGGGCCAAGTAATAAAAAAAATAGCATTCCAATCAATTGCGGGTGGATAAGAGATAAATCATTGTGTTTGTTTGATAAAGACATATTGCGAGCCCTGTGGGCGAATCATTCCGGTTGCCGTTTTCCCACAAGCTTTCAAAACAATTCCTCACGGGTACTCACAGGGGAGCCGAAGCTCATTATAATATGCAAAGCTTATCCAATCATAGCAGTGGGCGTTTGCTTCCAAGTCTTCAGTGCGGCACGCCCATAAAAAACAAAAGTTCCATGAAAGAGGCTCAAAACCAGGGTAGATAGCCTATTACATATTCACTATGATGTTTTTGAATGTAAAAACCACGCAAACGTCATTAGTTGACCTCAGACAACAGTATAATTTTTTTTTTAAAAAGCCAGTTCATGACCCCTTTAATCTTTTTTCTCCTGCGTCCTATTCTTCCATTATACACAGTGGCAGCACAGCTGAAAGGTTTGTTTGAGCTGCACCCACTACGCGTGAATTTGCATTTTTGCCTTAGCCTGAGGCTTATTATTCCAATTTTGGTGTGAAAGTGCATTTGCACAACAATAGAACTTTTTTGTTATAAAAAAACAAACAAGCCCAGCCCAGGTGAGAAAAAGTAACGTAACGCATTACTTTTCTTAAAAAAGTAACTAAGTAACACAATTAGTTACTTTTTAAGGGAGTAACGCAATATTGTAATGCATTACTTTTGAAAGTAACTTTACAACAGATTTCCATTTCAAATAAATGCTGTTCTTTTGAACTTTCTTATAAAGAATAACTATTTCTTACTATTCTTTAAAGAATAGTCTATTCTTCCACATAAAAATATGAAGCAGCACAACTGTTTTGTACAACAAAAATGTTTCTTGAGCATCAGATCATCATATTATAATGATTTCTGAAGGATCATGTGACTGAAGACTGGAGTAATGATGCTGAAAATTCAGCTTTGATCACAGGAATAAATTGTATTTAAAAAAATATATTCAAGTTATTTTAAATTTCACAATATCACTGTTTCTTAATGTATTTTTGATCAAGTAAATGCAGCCTTGGTGAGTAGATGAGACTTAACGACCCCAAAACCTGTCCATGCTTGAGAAGAGATGAATGTGCCAGAATTAAACTTTTTCTCACAATCTATTATTTATAGAATTTGCCTTATTTTTGTAATCGAGACAGTGGGATTGAAACTCATTCATGTCTCAAACACACAGGAAGGATGCTGTGGTTGTCCTCTCGATATGGAAACTAACCTAGCAATCTTTCATCAGTTTCCATAATTAACTAAACTCTATTATAGCTGATAGTCAACACTATAACATTAACCAACTAATGAGCCAATGCACTAAAAATCAGCTGACCTTCTAGATCAACACACAGCATGTAATTAGCGTTTAGCAAATGCTTCTTCTGCAAACTGAGAACATTTGTATCTTTTACAGTGTATTTAAGTGACTAATGCAGCTTTTGGTTAATATGAATCATAATTACAATCAGCCTGGTCAAAATGAGCAAGCAGAGGTAAAAGTTCATATTTAGCAACACTCTACCTCTTTATATTCTTGCTCTCCCTCTGTCATAAAACAATCACCACGTCATAAGACGTTTCAAAAAGAAGCGGTTGAGATGAATGAAACGTGCTCTATAGTGGCCCTCAATATTGAGATGTCATGGAAAGTTTACCACAAGCTTGTTCATAGTGACAAACAGGAAGGAGGCGCTTTGCTGGTGTGTGGCAGCTCTATAGCATCTCCAGCAGTGAACAAGGGCCCTTTAGGTCACAGGAGAGCATGAGCGTGACGGTCCAGCTTCTCTAGAGGTCGAGAAGATGACAAGGTTGACATTTTGAAGGCCTTTCTCAGTGTGGACCAACTGCGAGCAAATGAACGTCTGTGTAGGTAAGGCAGCAGAGGTGAGTGTTATGCATAGCTGCATGTATAAGCCCACAGTCAATGCCAAATTAAATGTATAAAGTGACAAATCCAGGACTTTTTTGAGCCGCGAGACGATGCGTGTGCACACATATTTAGGTTTGTAGTTTTTGACGAGGATTTCATGTTTGTGAACGTTGTCCTGGTATCAAAAGTGATGGTAGGAGCAATGTTTTATGAGGTTTTTGGTATAGACGGATCCCAGAAAGAGGTTGAAGCTGTGGGACAGTGTTGTTCTGTGAAGCCACGAGGCCACTGCCGTCACACATCGCAGCTAATTGAGTGGATTTGATAGAATTATTGCATCTGACCAAATTTTCTTTGTTTTAGCTTCATAATAATGAACCATTCAAATTGTGTATGTATGTAGCTTTATAGATTTTGGTAACACTTTATTTTACAGTGTCATTGTTACACGTGTTACATGTAGTTACTGTAGTAATAACTATAAATTATGCATAATTACATGCAACAAACCCTCAACCAAACCCTATTCCTAATCCTAACCCTGTAGTAAGTACATGTAGTTACTTAATATCACTCAGTACTTAAATATATAATTACACTGTAACACTAACACCTTAAAATAAAGTGTAACCTAGATTTTATAGATGTGACAAGTTACATTAAGCGTTTTAATGGCCATATCCAGCTGGAAAGGTGCGAAAGTTGGCACATCATGACATAATATATAGCGTACAGTACTGCATGACAGAGTCAAATTTGCCAGTTTTTTATTGAAAAAGGGGCATATATGAAGTTTTTATGGGGGACATTTGGTCAATGTGTCTTTGTGAATGTGAGTTAAAGTTTGATTCTGAAATGATAATAATAATAATGAATTAATTAATAATTTGTTGCTTTTATATAGCGCCTTCTAGGCACTCAAAACGCTTTACATGGAAGGGGGGAATCTCCTCAACCACCAACCAGTTGATCAAAATCTCTAAAAATAGCTTTCAGATTATGGATCCAGTATTATATATTGGTTGAATGGAAAATCTAGGAGATGTTTGACAAATATAATTCTAAATTTCTCCATCTATTCATTCTATATTTCCATATGATGTGAATGTGCTTTGCCTGCATTCAAGTCATTTTCATCATTGGTTACACTTTATTTTAAGGTTTCATTGTTGCAATGTAATTATATATTTAAGTACTGAGTAATAATAATTAACAACATGTACTTACTATAGGTTGCTTGTAATTATGCATAATTTACTGTTATTAATATGGTAATTACATGTAATATATGTAACAAGGACACTTTCAAATAAAGTGTTACCTCATCATCTGCTGTGTATGAAATTGATACAATGACAACATGATTATTTATTTTTTTGTCTATGGCAGGTCTAGATTTTGCTAATCAAATCAAATTTTTTTACTTTTTTTTTTTTAGCTAGACGATGCAAGTAATCTGTGGTCGGTGTGATCTGACCATGAATGAGCAGTGCTTTTGAGGACTGTCCAACCTGAGAATGCTTGCGTTCTGGTCAATCTCAGGTTCGTCAGCCCATGAAAAACTGCCTCGCTGAAACCCACACGGGAACCGGTGGTCCTCCAAACCACCTCAATGCTGCACCACCTCAAAATCACTGTTGCTTTTTTTCGTATCATCATGCATTGTCAGTGTTATAGCTTCAGATGTTGTGTACGTTATTTATTTCATTAATTCTGATGGGTTAAAAGACCAGTCATCATTTTATAACAACTTGGAAGCAGTTCTAGATTCACAAGATGTTAGATATTTCCATATGATACTTGATTTAGGACAAGAGATTCAAAAGAACAAATTAATAAATCTGTTCAAAACCCAACCAGGTGCAAATGAAAGTTATTGGGTAAAGCAGATCAATTCAATGTCACACAATGTTTAGTAATTGTATTAAGTACAGTTATGTTGTGAAAATGTGCAAACACTGATTTGCACAGTGTTAAAAGGCTGATAAAGATGTTTATTTTAAACTAAACCAATAGCATTTAAAATGCACATGCCTTATATAACTATGTTATAATAATTATAATAATGCTTAGTAATTTTAATTGGTTTTTGATTTAAAGCATTTTTCAACTCTTTATTATAGTTGTAACACTTGTTAATCATTTTGAAGGACCAAAAAAAAATGTTAAGGATCAGCCATTAAAAAACACATATTGGTTGACCACTAATCTGAATATTGATGTATTCCTTTTCAAGATCAACGGTGGTTGCAGTCCTGTTTTACTGTGTGTGTGTGTGTGTGTGTGTGTGTTCATGTTTTTCTATCCCGGTGGAGAATTCAACCTGAATGCACACTGACTCATGGGGACTCCTAAATTGAGGTCCCCATGAGGTCCACATGCAAAATGATTTTTTTTGAAAATGTAAAACTGCAGAAAGTTTTGTGTGATGGGTAGGTTTAGAGGTAGGTTTAGTGTAAGGGCAGAGAATATACCATTTGTACAGTATAAAAACTATTACCTCTATGGAGAGTCCCTACAAAAATAGATAATGATGTGTGTGTGTGTGTGCGTGTGAGTGTTTTTGTGATTTATGAGGACACAAATTTGTATAATGACGGGTATTACACTGGTATTACGATGTAAACATGAAATATGAGGACATTTCATGAGTCCTCATATTTAAAATAGCTTTACTAAACAATGTTTTATTAAAAATGTAAAAATGCAGAATGTTTCCTGTGATGAGTAGGTTTAGGGGTAGGGGATAAAATGTACAGTAAAAAACCATTACGCCTATGAAATGTCCTCACTAAGATAGCAAAACAAACCTGTGTGTGTGTGAGTGAGTGTGCGTGTTTTTGTGACATATCAGGACACAAATTTGTATAATGACATGGGTATGACACAGGTATTACAAGGAGAGGGTGACTTATGAGGACATTACCCCATGTCCCCATTTTTCAAAAGGCTTATAAATCATACAGAATGAGAAAGTAAAAATGTGCAGTTTCCTGTGATGGGTAGGTTTAGGGGTAGGGGTAGTGTAGGGGGATAGAAAATAAGGTTTGTACGGTATAAAAACCATTACGCCTATGGAATGTCCCCACAATTCACAAAAACAAACATGTGTGTGTGTGTGTGTGTGGAGGTACATGTGCACATCTGCTATGATGAATTATCAACTATTTTACATTGTGCCGTTCAAACCCAAAGCCAGCATCATCCTCGCTTGACACTTTCCATAAATGATGTCAGTCAGCTGGCATTATTTTTTAACAGTCTTTAATCAAACTGGTTCACATCTCTAACATTCATATATAGTTTAATATATTGTTCTTTTTTCTATAAAAAATAATTATTTTATTGCTACTGCGATTGATTTTTGTTGTTCTCCATATTGACATAATATATAGCGTACAGTACTGCATGACAGAGTCAAATTTGCCAGTTTTTTATTGAAAAAGGGGCATATATGAAGTTTTTATGGGGGACATTTGGTCAATGTGTCTTTGTGAATGTGAGTTAAAGTTTGATTCTGAAATGATAATAATAATAATGAATTAATTAATAATTTGTTGCTTTTATATAGCGCTTTTCTAGGCACTCAAAGCGCTTTACATGGAAGGGGGGAATCTCCTCAACCACCAACCAGTTGATCAAAATCTCTAAAAATAGCTTTCAGATTATGGATCCAGTATTATATATTGGTTGAATGGAAAATCTAGGAGATGTTTGACAAATATAATTCTAAATTTCTCCATCTATTCATTCTATATTTCCATATGATGTGAATGTGCTTTCCCTGCATTCAAGTCATTTTCATCATTGGTTACACTTTATTTTAAGGTTAACCAATCAAACTGGTTCACATCTCTAACATTCATATATAGTTTAATATATTGTTCTTTTTTCTATAAAAAATAATTATTTTATTGCTACTGCGATTGATTTTTGTTGTTCTCCATAGTTGTTCTCAACAGGTTTTGATCCTTTAAAGTTACCATGAAATCAAAATTGACAATTTGTATTTTTTACAGAATGCTGCAGTGCTCATTATAAATGATTTATCCATTAATAATTAAAAGTGCAGTAAGCAAATTCTGAAAAACGCTGTTGAAAGCACCAAAACACACTTGTAGCCAATCAGCAGTATACACTCATGAAGGGGGAGGTGCCTGTGTTGCATATGTGCTTGTGAATTTAGGGGCGGGGCTATCAAGATAGGGGTGTGATCCTTTTGGGTAGGGGCTTGTTTGTTTCAGTGATTTCAAATATTAACAGTGTTTCTCAGAAATCGCTTACTGCACCTTTAATTAAAAATGTTAACCTCCCCTCCCCCTCGAAACGCCGTCTGTTCTCTTCATGACGTGTGTCTCGGCGGAGGGTGGGACTAAATTTCCTCCACAACTGAACACCTCCACCTCCACAACAAACTCCGTTTAGTTAGCTTAGCAACACCCAGCTTCCTACGATCCAATCAATTCCTGAGGACGAAATCAACATTTTTCTCACTCCAGAAGCAGTTTCACTCGGATATACGTCACAATAGGGAAGAAAAGACTATCACAACTCGTTTCATGTCGACTTTAACCTGTCTTGAGAGAATGTGTCGATCAAGAGGGCAAGCATACAAAAATGAACCAGAAATGAACCCATAACCCACCAACCCTGATCTCCATTATGCCTAAAATGTGTAAATAATTCATAATGCCAAATGTACCGTACTGTAAATATATCTTCGCATTCTTTCTTATACAGTGTGTTAAGTATTGTGAGTTGTGCAATGCTTCTCAGATACCCTTTTCTGCAACATTTCTGCTCAAATCCTTATTCGTGACTTAAGGCCACACAGTCTTAACAGCGATCGGTGTGGCAATCTGATAAGGAACGAGAGAAACCCACTTAGAGTGGGTCACTGGGGTCAAAGGATTTAAACCTTCAACAAAAGACCTGAGCGGTGAAACAGCAATCCAGCTGACGCATGTGCCCTTAAACAAGCTTAATTAAATAGCTTTCAGAGTGCTTTAAAACGCTTAATGGTATAGTTTTATGCACATTTCCCCAAGCCTTAACCTTAAGCCCCAAAGTCTGTTAGGTGTCATTCTTGGAATCAAATATTCAAAATGTTTTCCACACATGTGGGGAGAGCGACACAGAGACAATTATGGGACAGTTTGCTGACACACTTGACAAGACAAAGTGGTTTATTAATAAAATAATTATTTAGCAAGAAAAAAAAAAGTGTGTGGGAAAGCCATTGCAGATTTTTATTTGGATTCCTGATGGAGCCAGATGTAGATCTTTGAATTGATCACTGAGCTAAATAATTTGCTTAAGTCTTCAGAAGGTTTTATAATATGTTAACTCAGGTAGCAGATAACATAAAGCAGAACCTTCGAGCACATGTGCCGCATCTGTTCTAACGTCTGCGTGTCTGCTCATGACACTTACACCTAATGCACCACTAGAGGGACCATCGTCCATGTATGATGATATGAACTCATGCTAACCAGTGAACAGCACTGCTAATAGGAAATTCGCCAACATTTTTTTTTTTTTATAGAGAAAAAAAAGAAGAAAAAACATTATGTTGATATAAAAAATATGTTTTCTGGTTGAGGTTTAGCAATATTGTTACCTCTGAATTAGAAAAAAAAACAATTGTGTGCACAGTGAAGAGTACAGAGACTAATTTAGTGAAATCTAAGGAAATGTATTTTACTGATTTCTGAACTTAAAGGGATAGTTCACCCAAAAAATGAAAATTATCCCATGATTTACTCACCCTCAAGCCATCCTAGGTGTATATGACATTCTTCTTTCAGACGAATACAATCAGCTCTTCCAAGCTAATGGCAGTGAATAGAGGAGATTTTAAAGCCCAAAAAAGTACATCCATCCATCATAAACATACTCCACACGGCTCCAGGGGGTTAATAAAGGCCTTCTGAAGTAAAGCGATGCATTTGAGTGAGAAAAATATCCATATTTAAAACTTTATAAGCTATAATAACTAGCTTCCGACAGATGGCCGTATGCATCGATTTACGGCGAAAGAGTAGCCCCTGACCTGGCGGAGGATTTCGATAAAAGAAGAGGAGCTTGAGTTTGTTGCCCAGCCCTATTTGTCAGGCGTCAAAGCTTACGCTACTCCATCCTACATCGCGCCAGGGGTTACTCTTTTGGCGTAAGTCGGCTTTGCTTTGGGGCGTTTTATTCGTCTGAAAGAAGAATGTCATATACACCTAGGATGGCTTGAGGGTGAGTAAATCATGGGCTAATTTTTGGGTGAACTATCCCTTTAAAATAAAAACATTTGTAATTTTGGAAGTGAATTAAGACATGAATGTGTCTCTTCGTGAAGCATTGTTATTTTTGAGGATGTAATCAACTTGAAATATGAAAATCTGTGCAATTATTAGCGGTTTTGCCCTCAATATATATAAATAGTTCCACACATAGGGGTATATAGGAGCAATCTGTATCTGTGCTTAGATGAGCTAAATATAACAAAACCTCCTTTTGTGGCCAGTTGGTGATGTACTTATTTGGAAAAAATAAAATGCTAAATAAAATAAAATACAAAATGTTAGAATAGAGTTGAGGGGTAGTCAGCGTTACTTTAATAGCTTTATAAAAAGACATGTAGGCCATGTCTTTATTTACATGGATAAACCTGACAGAGTTTCCATAAATGCGAGAGCCAAATGAAGGTGGCGTTTCTTCCTCTCCTATGTGTGGCACTCTCTGTGCTGAGTAAATCTTTCTCGCGTGCGCGTCAGGTTCGAATGGGGGATGACAAGACTTTTGCGGCCTTCACGTGCTATCGGAAATTTCCTACTTCCCACTTATAAAGTCGTGATTACGAATTCATTACATTCAAATTTTGACTTGAGAGGTCGTTCATGTCCAATTTTTTAACTAGGAAACTTATATTTACGATAATTCCGATAGCATGTGAATGCAGAATTTAAAGCCGCGGTCTGTTTTTCCACATAAAGCAATCGAAAACATTCAAAAGGCTTTGAATAACACCATCACCATCGTTACGTTTCACAGAAGAAAACATTTTTGTCATGAGGGTGAGTAGATTACAGTTTGTTTTGTATTGTCACATATTCTTTATTTATTTACTTCTGGGACATTATAACAGCCATATTTGCATGCTTACAAATGTTTCGTTCATTATATATATATATATATATATATATATATATGTAGATTAGGTGTGTAACGATACCCTCATGTCACGATATGATACGAAACTGAACTCACGATATGATATTATTGCATATGGTAAAAGGTTAACAAAAAATGTACTGTTGATTAAAAGGCTAAATTTGGTATTACATTGGGGTGAAATGAATAGGCCTGTACTTGGTGCTGGTAACCCAATGCACAGGACAATGGTGACACCAGAATAAAAATATTCATGATTCTGAAGCTGAAAACACAGAATTATTTTAGACGAATATGCTGCTTGCACTCTGTCTCTTCCTAGATATATTTAAAATAATGTAGGCCACTTTTTACTGGTAACATAAGACATTTGGCATTATCAGGACCCAGAAATATTCCCCCATTGCATTATTATACATTGTATTTAACATAAATAGTAGTTTAATGAAGTACTGACAGTAAAACTATGTGAACTTGAATTTTATCTCACACAGTAATTTTCATTTTGGGTGAACTATTCACAATACACATTGTCACTATCCAGGATGCATATTGTTGCATTCCTAATATATATATATATATATATATATATATATATATATATATATATATATATATATATATATACATATATGTATATGTCCAATAACAAAGGGTCACTGAGATGGAATAACTATTATTTGACTGGTTAGGTTATGTCATCCCAACATATCTGCCCTCATGAGGCGACCCACACCATTTAGAATAACACTGCTTTAAATAGGCTACTGATGTGTGAGGTGTACATCATTTGAAATAGATTTTTGTTTCTGTGAAACTTTTTAATGAGGTAAAAAAAAAAAAAAAAACTGTGCGCACCTTTAAATAATCCATAAGATACCTAAGACAAGGCAAGGTGCATACAGTATGCCAATTATCTAAATAAAATATTAATGAATATTAATGATTGTGTCAGGTGAGGCATTGTGTTGTTTCCACCCGGAGTCATGAATACAGACAATATACAGAGGAGCTATAGAGGTTATGAAGAGCAGTGTGTAGATCCTCTTTGAATTCAGTCGCTGTTGTATAACAATAGGCTTTATCCTCAGGGGGAAGAACCCTACACGACCGTCTATATGTTTCTGTGTGTGCGCTGATGAAGGGTTGAGTCACATCAGAGTGTTTACGGTTAAAGGATATTTGGGTAAGAGGTCTGTTCCTAAAGTGTATACTTTGGGTTAAAAGAAAGAAGGAGGACCATGTGTGTTTGCATGTGTGTGTATGTGGGCGGAAGGTTAAACACCATCTGGATAGATATGTTTGAGAGATCATGTGTGTGCACGTGTGTAACAGTGACCAACATTTCTACTTCTCTTTCTTCACTTCTCTGCGCTTCACAAACAGCCTCCACAAACCCAGGTCGAGGGGAAGAGATGGCCAATTAGTCTTTTGTTCTTTGATTTTGAAGGTTTTTCCACCAACTCTTTTCATCTTACCTCTCTGCACGCTTTCACGTGAGGTGCAAAAGGTTCTCTGCATCTCAAAAGGATTTTTAGGTCATGGGTGCCTCTTCGTGACAAGCCCTGTCTGATTTCATATCCTCCTCGCTGATGAGAAATAGCGTTTTGTGTTAAGAGGGCAGCAGTTAAAGTTTGTGTCGATCATGAATGGCTGAAACATTAGCTGCTCATGAAACAAATACATGTACAAGAGCCAGACAGTGTAACTGTTGAGTAAAACTGACTTTTTGCGGCCTGTGTTTATAACAGTTTAAAAGGCCATCCGAGTAGAACCCCTCCCCCACCCCCCTTTACTTGTATTTTCTCAGTAGCTGAATAGCAACACAACAACCAAAGCCCTTTTCTAAATGCCTGTTTGTCACTATCAACTGTGAAATTTCCTGATCATGTACAGCGAATAAGTAATTTGATTTAATATTTAAAGACCCCCTTTGGTGAAAATCATATGTTGTTTATTTATATGTCTATGTGGTGTTCTTAGTATGCTTTAAGACAAACCATGTGCAAATTCATAAGTCAACACCATTGCTGAGTATTTTAACCTTAAAACTTCTGTGAAAAAAAGACAGTCGCAAACTACCTTTAACCAATCACGTCAATGTGTGGGCGTCTGGGCGGGCTTTAGCATATAATTAACTATGACAACTCTGAAGCAGGAGAGTCTCAAGAGAAGCCAGGTTATCCCAGTATATTTTTCTGATGATATAAAAAATCGGGTACATTTAGCAATATAGCGGGTGGATTATATACACTCACCTAAAGGATTATTAGGAACACCATACTAATACTGTGTTTAACCCCCTTTCGCCTTCAGAACTGCCTTAATTCTACGTGGCATTGATTCAACAAGGTGCTGAAAGCATTCTTTAGAAATGTTGGCCCATATTGATAGGATAGCATCTTGCAGTTGATGGAGATTTGTGGGATGCACATCCAGGGCATGAAGCTCCCGTTCCACCACATCCCAAAGATGCTCTATTGGGTTGAGATCTGGTGACTGTGGGGGCCATTTTAGTACAGTGAACACATTGTCATGTTCAAGAAACCAATTTGAAATGATTCGAGCTTTGTGACATGGTGCATTATCCTGCTGGAAGTAGCCATCAGAGGATGGGTACATGGTGGTCATAAAGGGATGGACATGGTCAGAAACAATGCTTAGGTAGGCCGTGGCATTTAAACGATGCCCAATTGGCACTAAGGGGCCTAAAGTTTGCCAAGAAAACATCCCCCACACCATTACACCACCACCACCAGCCTGCACAGTGGTAACAAGGCATGATGGATCCATGTTCTCATTCTGTTTACGCCAAATTCTGACTCTACCATCTGAATGTCTCAACAGAAATCGAGACAACAGGCAACATTTTTCCAGTCTTCAACTGTCCAATTTTGGTGAGCTCGTGCAAATTGTAGCCTCTTTTTCCTATTTGTAGTGGAGATGAGTGGTACCCGGTGGGGTCTTCTGCTGTTGTAGCCCATCCGCCTCAAGGTTGTGCGTGTTGTGGCTTCACAAATGCTTTGCTGCATACCTCGGTTGTAACGAGTGGTTATTTCAGTCAAAGTTGCTCTTCTATCAGCTTGAATCAGTCGGCCCATTCTCCTCTGACCTCTAGCATCAACAAGGCATTTTCGCCCACAGGACTGCCGCATACTGGATGTTTTTCCCTTTTCACACCATTCTTTGTAAACTCTAGAAATGGTTGTGCGTGAAAATCCCAGTAACTGAGCAGATTGTGAAATACTCAGACCGGCCCGTCTGGCACCAACAACCATGCCACGCTCAAAATGGCTTAAATCACCTTTCTTTCCCATTGTGACATTCAGTTTGGAGTTCAGGAGATTGTCTTGACCAGGACCACACCCCTAAATGCATTGAAGCAACTGCCATGTGATTGGTTGATTAGATAATTGCATTAATGAGAAATTGAACAGGTGTTCCTAATAATCCTTTAGGTGAGTGTATATGATGTATATTATGATGTTATGAGGAACTATATGCCTTTCTCCACTAATGTTGTTGTTCAAAGCGTTTCCAAGGATGCTGATTTCTAGAAGGCAGGTGTCTGACTCTGTGATCACGAATTGTGTAACATTATCAACACATTATTAGCTGTTTGATAACGTAATCAAGCCAAAGGCTAATCATATTAATTACTGTTATGTGTCTGATGTTGTAGAGAGCGATTCATAAAATGCATTACCATTCTGATACACTATATTGCCAAAAGTATTGGGACACCCCTCCAAATCATTGAATTCAGGTGTTCCAATCACTTCCATGGCCAAAGGTGTATAAATTCAAGCACCTAGGCATGCAGACGCTTCTACAAACATTAGTGAAAGAATGGGTATATATACATAGCATATACACGTTCAAAGGTTTGGGGTCAGTACAATTTTATTGAAAAAATTAATTATTACTTTTATTCAGCATAGAACCACTAAATTGCCATTAAAAGGCGATATATTGCGTTTTTTTTTTAAAATTTTTTTAGGAAGATCTAATAAAAAACTGTCATAAAGAACACACCACCAACCTGAGCAAAAAACAGATTATTTAATCAAAACAGTGGGATCTGCATTTGCATTTATAACACTAATCTTTGTGAAATCTAAGTAAATGAAAAATAGTAGGCCTAAAATTGCTTGTGGGATTCTTTATGTATATTAGTTTTTATATATTCTTGGATCCTCTTATATTATAGAAAGTGCATAGTCCACTTCATATTTAATACTGTAAAGCTGCTTGCTTTAAAGCAATCTATTGTATACAGTGCAAATAAACGTGACGTGACTGGAGTGCTGAATTGCAGAGCTTGTGCAAACATATCCTCATCACTATGATCAGATGCTTTCTTAATTGTTTTCTCATCGCAGCCTTTTTGTTGTTATTGAGAGGAAAGCGTGCAGTACATGTTTACATATTCAATCTAAACACTTGGCGTCGGATGGCTCAGTACAGTAGCACAAAAGTGTTGTTTGCATCTTCCCTGCGATGAGGTCAGAACTGGAGTTTGACTACCAACACATGGAAAATATGACTGTTACAATATTTAATTTGTAACAACATGTGGGGAGCGCACATGAGAGCGGTTTCTGTGTGCCGGGTATGCCATCTCCTGGAAAAGAGTTTTTGCTGGGAGACCAAAAGGGGCCCTGAGTCATTTAAACCATTAAGCATGAGTAATTTAATAATATTAATTCTTGCTAGGTCTTACTAAGGCTTACTAGAAACCTTATAAAAAGAAAAGAAACTGGTGGTTTTGTAATACTAATACATAGAGGTAATCACTCAAATATGATTAAGGACACTTCTGCAGAGGAAAGGACCACTAAATTTTCTTCAGAAAATGGCATAATTAAATTTGCTGCATTGACGCTGGTATTATCGAAAGTACCACAAGCACACGCACGCAAAACACAACATTATCAATCTCACATAAGCCAAGTGGGAGGTAAATCTGTGTTTGCATTATTACATTTCACTAAACATCTTCTGCTCTCCGTTTTGACTCTGTTTAACAGTTTGTTAGAATAGTTGTGCTCAGCTAAGCCATTAAGCCATAATCATACACTGTCTTACAGTCACTGAGCTGACTAGAGGCAGGATGCATCCCACAATGCATAGAGTCTCCCAAAAGTCTCATATAAAGCCATTGGGGGGTTGTGGGTCTTGGATAGGTAGTCAACAGGGGTCACCACCTCCTCTCACTCGCTCTCTCTCCCTCCCTCTCTGCATCTCCCTCGCTCACTCCTGTTCTTCTGCCATTGTTTGACCCACTTTCTCTGAGTCTGAGCTGACTGCTCATAGTGACTGTATTGATTGGGATTTCTATTTGCTTCTCCCTCTCAGCATTCTTTTTCTCGGTTTCTTTCTTGCTCCCCTGTGAGATGTGGTACTCATTTCTGAAGGTTTTTTTTTTATAAATATGATGAGATGAGACAGCTGTATCTATCTCTGTCTCTCTCTTCATCATATGTGTTGCTTACAGTTCCTTGTAACTTCTCCATTTAACATTGCTCTCTCTTCTTTTTAAATAATCTTCTGGGCATGCGTAATGTTCGTGTGAAACGTGATAAATTGAGGACATGGGAGACAAATGTTATGTGTAAACGTGTATAAATGTGTTTTATGTGTTCTGTGTACATTGGGTTCATTCATAATATCAAGAATTCAGCTTTATTTTTAGTAGAAAAAGTAGAAAAAATAGTTCTTGTTTTTTGTTATTTTGAACAAATTTAAAACATTTTCACATAATTCTGCTTTCAATATTAGTTCAAAAACGTATGAACATTAAAAGATTTTTTAACATCTTAATTAAAATTTTAAAGAGGATCCTGCCTTTTGTTTGACAATCTATATTTGATATTTGCTATTTACATTTAGGGCCCTATTTTAATGAGCATATGGTCTGAAGCGCATTTTGCAAGTTCACTTAGGGCGTGTCCGAATCCACTTTTGCTAGTTTAACGACGGAAAAAATGGTCGGCGCACCAGACGCATGGCCCAAAAGGGTTGTACCTAGTCTCTTAATGAGAAATGGGTGTGTTTTGGGCGTAACGCGCAATAAACCAATCAGAGTGTCATCTCCCATTCCCTTTAAAAGCCAGTTGCGCTTGCACCATGGCGGATTCGCTATTTACATGGCGGAATTTGCGAGCGGAAAGACTGAACGCTTCTCCAGAGAGGAATCATTTTATTTTGAATATTTGGCATGTTTTTGTTGTTTGTGTGCTGCTGCGCGTCCCTGTGTGCGTAATAAGAGTGTACGCGTGTTGTGCACCCGCCTATAGGTGCATATTTACTAATGCGCCCTTTAAATAACACAAAAATACTGCGCTATTGACTTTAGAACAGGTTTTTGTTGGTCAATGGCGCAGTCGTTTTCAGTTGTCTCAAAATAGCAACGCGCCAACAAACACACCTCGTTTTCAGACCAGCACACCCATGGGCAAACAGATGGACGCGAGAGCATTTGCTATTTAAACAACGTGGCGCTGGACGTGAAAATGATAACTGCATCAGGCTGAAACTAGCAAAAAATGCATTGTGGCGGGTGTATGATAGGGGCCGTTATTCACAATAATAATAATTAAAAAACTGCAGAGGCAAGTAATTTTCCTAAATATAATGATATTAATATTAATAATAATGTTAACACAGACACACACACTACTTATAATTATGATTTTTTTTATTCCAAGGCAGCATTTATTTGACCAAAAATACATTCAAACATTAATATCGTAAAATATTACTACATTTAAAAAGAACGGTTTTCTATTTTAATATATTTAAAAATGTCATTTATTCTTAGAAGAATAAATTCATTTTCACCATCATTCTTCAGTGTCGCATGATCCTTCAGAAATCATTTTATAGCCCAAGTGTAATTCCCCCCTTTTGTTATATACTATATTGTCTTTTAACACGCTCATTGATGTTTTTCTTGGGAGAGAGAAAGGAATGGGGATGAGTTGAGGTGAGAGAAGAAATGAAAAACTAAATTAGTGGAGCTGGTCAGGCGAGAAAGGGAGGGATGGATAGAGGAACTGAGATATGGAGAGATGGGGGAGGAGTGACCAAGTGAGGGAGTGTTTGCGTCTTCATCAGCACAAGTTTGCTGAGAAGATAAGACAAAATGTTCTTCTGTTTGTGTGTATGCATGTTTATGTTTGGGTGAGAGTGTATCCATGTGTCTTTAGATCTTTAAATGTGCCTGGTTCATTTGTAAGGTTAGGGAATTGAACAAAACCCCTAATCTTTGGTGCGTAACTGGTTTCACACTGTGTTCTACAGACATGAATGATACCGCAAGTCATGCCACTACTGCAACTTTTCAAGAGAATCTTAACCTGTCGTATGATAAAATGAGTGAATAATCCTTAAAGCTCCATCCCAAATGATGTACAGTACTATAGACTGCAGCTACCCTGTGTAGTTTGGCATAGAACATATTCATTTCAGAAGGGTATTGCCATAAGAATTCCACCAAAAGCTCCGTAGAACTTCCATAGAACCAACATCTGTCATTTATAATATTCTACACATTCCCTGCCCATTCTGTGTTTGTTTATGTGTTATATAATCCATTAAACGCAATTCCACAAGTTTCCCCTCAAAATAAGCACAGAAAATATGAGCCTCTAGATTCTGTCCACGCCTGGTTCTATCATTATTATGGCATGTGAGCACTTTTTGTGTGTTGACGATGCTGAAACTCTTCTTGTGTGTCTTGATCAGCAGCCCTACCCTTCAATTATGTTCTTTCCCTCCCTCAGTTTCTCTCTATCGCTGTTCCCCCTTTACTCCTCCTTTTCTGACCTCACTTTTTCTTTGTAGCCGCAAAACAGGCCGGACGGATAGAGCATCCCACGCCTTCCCATGATGCCTCTCCCTTTGCGTCCTTTAACCCATTCCATCCTGTGGGAGTGTGAAAATTATTAGGGTGGGTCTTCTTGCACAAGACATGGGGCCTAAATCTCTCATCATAACAAAACACACACATATACACACAACGCAGCTGGATTCTCTGTTTGACCCCCCCCTAAAGTGTGTAATCTGTCACGCTGACACTTTCATTCTGGATCTTGTCTTCATTAGCTTCTCTTTTATTCTCACAAACAGCCACACAAAGTCACAGGAGACACATCTGAAACGCATGTTATTACCAGGTGGAAACAGTAATGCCTCTCGGCTGACCACTTGTGATTGGATCACTGAAAACACATCTTAATACGTATTGCAATTCATTTTTAACATCCATGATGCATATTGTTGCACTTTGTTCCACGATATAGCATGGCAGGATGTTACCAGGGATGTCACAGTGACGAAATTTACACTGGTAAAAAAACTTGCGACATCACCGGTATTACCGAAAACACCAGGAATATTATCGGTAATACCAAAATCTCGATTACACATACACTCACCTAAAGGATTATTAGGAACACCTGTTCAATTTCTCATTAATGCAATTATCTAATCAACCAATCACATGGCAGTTGCTTCAATGCATTTAGGGGTGTGGTCCTGGTCAAGACAATCTCCTGAACTCCAAACTGAATGTCAGAATGGGAAAGAAAGGTGATTTAAGCAATTTTGAGCGTGGCATGGTTGTTGGTGCCAGACGGGCCGGTCTGAGTATTTCACAATCTGCTCAGTTACTGGGATTTTCACGCACAACCATTTCTAGAGTTTACAAAGAATGGTGTGAAAAGGGAAAAACATCCAGTATGCGGCAGTCCTGTGGGCGAAAATGCCTTGTTGATGCTAGAGGTCAGAGGAGAATGACTGATTCAAGCTGATAGAAGAGCAACTTTGACTGAAATAACCACTCGTTACAACCGAGGTATGCAGCAAAGCATTTGTGAAGCCACAACACGCACAACCTTGAGGCGGATGGGCTACAACAGCAGAAGACCCCACCGGGTACCACTCATCTCCACTACAAATAGGAAAAAGAGGCTACAATTTGCACGAGCTCACCAAAATTGGACAGTTGAAGACTGGAAAAATGTTGCCTGGTCTGATGAGTCTCGATTTCTGTTGAGACATTCAGATGGTAGAGTCAGAATTTGGCGTAAACAGAATGAGAACATGGATCCATCATGCCTTGTTACCACTGTGCAGGCTGGTGGTGGTGGTGTAATGGTGTGGGGGATGTTTTCTTGGCACACTTTAGGCCCCTTAGTGCCAATTGGGCATCGTTTAAATGCCACGGCCTACCTGAGCATTGTTTCTGACCATGTCCATCCCTTTATGACCACCATGTACCCATCCTCTGATGGCTACTTCCAGCAGGATAATGCACCATGTCACAAAGCTCGAATCATTTCAAATTGGTTTCTTGAACATGACAATGTGTTCACTGTACTAAAATGGCCCCCACAGTCACCAGATCTCAACCCAATAGAGCATCTTTGGGATGTGGTGGAACGGGAGCTTCGTGCCCTGGATGTGCATCCCACAAATCTCCATCAACTGCAAGATGCTATCCTATCAATATGGGCCAACATTTCTAAAGAATGCTTTCAGCACCTTGTTGAATCAATGCCACGTAGAATTAAGGCAGTTCTGAAGACGAAAGGGGGTCAAACACAGTATTAGTATGGTGTTCCTAATAATCCTTTAGGTGAGTGTACTCTGTGTATAGGTTTATAATATGTGGGGTACTGAAATCGCTTTTGAATGCCCACTAACCATCACGTGTATGCCTATTCTGTGTATAGGGAGAGGCAATACTGACTACACATTTTACAAGATAAGATATTTGTCCATTACGCTCAAGATCTGTTGCACACCACACACCATCATTTTGTCCATCAACTCTCCTTACTCTCGTCACATGATAAGTGATATCTGACTCTGCAGCTCGTGCTGTATGTAGCGGAGCAAACAGTTTATATTTGTAGTGTCTGTTATCCAAATGAACTAAATGATTTTGATTTCCATGAAAAAGCAAAAAGTAATGTAATCAGTGTATGACCAAACAGCGGTAACTCAGACAAGCTTAAAGGCCCCGATATACTCACTACAGTTCTCTTTCATTCTTCGTTTAGGGGTAAAATGATATTCGAAATACGTGACTGGGATGACTGTTAGAGAACATCTGACGCCGCCCACACTGCTGAGGGCGGCGTTTAGATGAATATGGATATGTGAGGTGCGCTTTCCTTTTAAAGGGTACATAACACACACAGTTTCTGCCAATCTCATGTTAATCTTGAGTACCTATAGAGTAGTATTGCATCCTTCATATCTCCAAAGAGTTTAGTTTTATCATATTTATAAAAGACAGATACGTTGTACCGATTCTTTCCGAAAACAGCCAAACTCACGCCTGCACGCCAGCTAAAGAGTCACGAGTGCACACATACACACACACACAATACATCATGGCATTATCTCTGGATAACTTTCGATTCACTATACATTCGTGTTGTTTACATTATATGCACTTATTAATGCGCCGATTGCCAACAAAACACAGACATTTGATGCAGTTTCACTCACCGCCTGCGGTTTCAACTCATAACCGTGAACAAACAAACACACTTGCAGAACTCCGTTGCTGCTCCGGGAAAACAAACTGCATCCACTGTTTTCTTAACGCTGGGTTATTTGAGAAGCTGAACAAAGTTATCTTTCCCTCACAACCAAAAGCACACTTCTTTAGTGACATTGTTGATTTTGTGGTCTAAAAACAAAATGACAGCGCTGCCGGCGGCTTCTGTAACCCGAACGAAGCTCGTTGATGGGCGCACACGCTCATACGGGAGAAGTGCCCATACAACGAATTCCGCCCTTTATAACATCATAAAGGGCCATACTCGGAAAAAACTTTTCAAAACTCGTTCGAATCCTGAAGGAGTGTATTTGGCACAGAAATACTCCAACATACGTCCAACAAATTTTTTGACATTTTTGGCCATGTTTAGCATGAGAATCCAACTCTTTAACAGCGTAAATAAGTCAGAATGCATGAAATAACATTAGACCCCCCTTTAATGAAAAAATAAACAAACAACAAAATTGAGAAAACAGCAATCTTTTTCAGATTTAATTTTGGCGATTTTTGGTTTCGCTTAAAGGCCACTATTATATACTGTTGCTTTAAATTCTCAGGCTCTTTAAAGTTGGGTTGGCTATCAATGTTGTTTTATCATTCATCAGCTGGAAGAATTCGTTCTGAAAGTGATTCCAGTAATATCGCTCCTCTGTGTCGTATAGTTGTGGTGTGGACTCCCTATTCTCAAAGAATTAGAATGATTATTAAAACTTCATAGATACCATTATAGTTTTCATCCTTCATGTTGAACAGTCCTTTAGAGTTTTGTTCACATCCCTGATCAGCAGCCCTAAGTATGAGCAATAATATTAGTGATTCTTTTGTTAGGCAACACCACTAATCACTTCCTCAAACTCAGTATGTCAGCAACTCTCACACACATTCATGGCCTAAGAACGGTCACTCCTGGCTCCATGTATCTGCCCTTCTGACACACATCATCCTCCACCAAGCACATACCCACATACAGCATCTGCACATGCCCCTACCCTTACAACCCACGCTGTGTGCTCTCTCTTTTTCTCTTTCTTCCTCTCATGTTAGTAAGCTGCTTAAACACCTACCAGCAATGACATCACAGGCTCTGGTGCCAGCTACTTTCCAATACATATCCCTCAGTGCAGGAGGGAGGAAGAAAAGGACCAAGATACAAAAAGCGAGAGTGGTTATCGGTTCTTTCTGCACTTGTGTGTTTTCTTCTCGTCCTTTCTCTTGTGGCAGAGGCTGGGGGCCTGTCCTCTCACATTAACCGCTGTTCAGACACACAGAGGCCTCCACCTCGCTAGTGTGGAAACGGGTCGTCAGCCTCTGAGACGATTATGAGAAAAAAATGTTTAAAAAAAAAAACTATTCTCCCCAATAGATGAACAGCTTGAGAAGAGGAGGAGTAGGCTGTGAGGGAGTGAAAGTGGAGGAAGAAAAGAAAAAAAAAGAAGAAAATTCATATTTCATCATTAAATATAAAGAAATATGGCATTACATTTTAGAAAATTTTACCTATTTTTATAAACACCATTAGTTTATTTCCATAACCTGCCCTCTATTATTCTCATTACTATAATACAAAAAATATATATATTATTTGACTTCATGGTAGTATTGTATTACAGTACTTTTTACTGTATTACAGTTAAAACTATAATACCGTAATAAGAACATCATTGAGAAGTATTGATAAATACTAAAACACTGTAAACATCTGGACACATTCAAATTCTGGGGTGAAACATGATCTAGACTTGTTTTGTGAGATTCACTCATACAGGAAAAGAGTAAAGCAGTGAGAAATAAAAGCGAGAGGAGAATAACATGACGAAAGCTTGATACAACAGGGGTGGTAGTGGCTTTTGACATTTGTATGGAGGAAGCTCTTAACAGCTCCATCATGTCACAAGGGTGTTTCCCTGTAAATGACATGTTCTTGTGGGGAAAAACACAAAGTCTGTCTGAAATTTTTTCTGGACTTTTACTCAGTTCCTCTTGTGCTTTACCCCTAAATAGTTTTCTACATGAAACCACACTGTAAAATCTTCAAAAACTCCTGGAAAATATTTTGTGCAGAATTCGCCCTGGGGCAAAAAGGAAAAAGTACATGAAACTACGCTGTGTTGATCCTGGAATGCATTTGTATTGTCTAAAGAAAGAATACACAATGCATTGATTTCCTGAGTAACACACTCATACATTCGTGTGTAATGCATTGTAGTTCCCATGCAGCCCAGAGCCGATGACCTGAGCACCCTCATGTCCGAGCGCTGCCCCTTCCCTGCGAGGTCAGGGGTAATTTGTTCTGGTGTGGGAGTGTGTCACGGCCCCTAAAGGTCAGGTAAGGTCAAATTAAATGGCTTGCTGCTCCGTTAAAGCAGGAGGTATTAACCCTTTCCTCCCCCACATTCAACACACGCAGCTCTCACTAGATCTTCAAACCACTTGTAAGGGTGGAAAGGTTGAGATTGCTGTAAAGAGCAACATGGAGCTCAGCAATGGTTATATATTTTAGATGTTTTTTTATATTTGTAATTGTATTTGTAATATATATGTTATTATATATTTCATAATAATATGAATAATATGAGTAATTAGATCTGTTAAAGGGTTAGTTCACCCAAAAATGTTGAGCTTCTGCAAGAACCAATGAGGTTCCTTCTCGTGTTACGCAGCACGTTTGAGCTTCTGCAAGAACCAATGAGGTTCATTCTCATGTTACGCAGCACGTTTGAGCTTCTGCAAGAACCAATGAGGTTCATTCTTGTGTTACGCAGTACGTTTAAGCTTCTGCAAGAACCAGTGAGGTTCCTTCTCGTGTTACGCAGCACGTTTAAGCTTCTGCAAAAACCAATGAGGTTCATTCTCGTGTTATGCAGCGCGTTTGAGCTTCTGCAAGAACCAATGAGGTTCATTCTCGTGTTATGCAGCGCATTTGAGCTTCTGCAAGAACCAATGAGGTTCATTCTTGTGTTACGCAGCACGTTTAAGCTTCTGCAAGAACCAATGAGGTTCATTCTCGTGTTACGCAGCACGTTTGAGCTTCTGCAAGAACCAATGAGGTTCATTCTCGTGTTACGCAGCACGTTTGAGCTTCTGCAAGAACCAATGAGGATCCTTCTCGTGTTACACAGCACGTTAAAGCTTCTGCAAGAGCCAATGAGGTTCATTCTTGTGTTTACGCAGCACGTTTGAGCTTCTGCAAGAACCAATGAGGTTCATTCTCGTGTTACGCAGTACGTTTAAGCTTCTGCAAAAACCACTGAGGTTCGTTCTTGTGTTACGCAGTATGTTTGAGCTTCTGCAAGAACCAATGAGGTTCATTCTCGTGTTACGCAGTACGTTTAAACTTCTGCAAGAACCAATGAGGCAGAAGCTTAAACGTACGCAGGTTCATTCTTGTGTTACGCAGCATGTTTGAGCTTGCACAAGAGCCAATGAGATTCATTCTTGTGTTACGCAGCACATTTGAGCTTCTGCAAGAACCATTGAGGTTCATTCTTGTGTTATGCAGCACGTTTGAGCTTCTGAAAGAACCACTGAGGTTCATTCTTGTGTTACGCAGCACATTTGAGCTTCCATAAGAACCAATGAGATTCATTCTTGTGTTACGCAGCACATTTGAGCTTCTGCAAGAACCATTGAGGTTCATTCTTGTGTTATGCAGCATGTTTGAGCTTCTGCAAGAACCATTGAGGTTCATTCTTGTGTTACGCAGTATGTTTGAGCTTCCACAAGAGCCAATGAAGTTCATTCTTGTGTTACGCAGCACGTTTGAGCTTCTGCAAGAACCATTGAGGTTCATTCTTGTGTTGCGCAGCATGTTTGAGCTTGCACAAGAGCCAATGAGATTCATTCTTGTGTTACGCAGCACATTTGAGCTTCTGCAAGAACCATTGAGGTTCATTCTTGTGTTACGCAGCACATTTGAGCTTCCATAAGAACCAATGAGATTCATTCTTGTGTTACGCAGCATGTTTGAGCTTCTGCAAGAACCATTGAGGTTCATTCTTGTGTTACGCAGCATGTTTGAGCTTCCACAAGAGCCAATGAAGTTCATTCTTGTGTTACGCAGCACGTTTGAGCTTCTGCAAGAACCATTGAGGTTCATTCTTGTGTTACGTAGCATGTTTGAGCTTCCACAAGAGCCAATGAGGTTCATTCTCTGTGTTACGCAGCACATTTGAGCTTCTGCAAGAACCATTGAGGTTCATTCTTGTGTTACGTAGCATGTTTGAGCTTCCACAAGAGCCAATGAGGTACATTCTCTGTGTTACGCAGCACATTTGAGCTTCCATAAGAACCAATGAGATTCATTCTTGTGTTACGCAGCACATTTGAGCTTCTGCAAGAACCATTGAGGTTCATTCTTGTGTTATGCAGCACGTTTGAGCTTCCATGAGAACCAATGAGATTCATTCTTGTGTTACGCAGCATGTTTGAGCTTCTGCAAGAACCATTGAGGTTCATTCTCTGTGTTACGCAGCACATTTGAGCTTCCATAAGAACCAATGAGATTCATTCTTGTGTTACGCAGCACGTTTGAGCTTCTGCAAGAACCAATGAGGTTCATTCTCGTGTTATGCAGCACGTTTGAGCTTCTGCAAGAACCAATGAGGATCCTTCTCGTGTTACACAGCACGTTAAAGCTTCTGCAAGAGCCAATGAGGTTCATTCTTGTGTTTACGCAGCACGTTTGAGCTTCTGCAAGAACCAATGAGGTTCATTCTCGTGTTACGCAGTACGTTTAAGCTTCTGCAAGAACCACTGAGGTTCATTCTTGTGTTACGCAGTATGTTTGAGCTTCTGCAAGAACCAATGAGGTTCATTCTCGTGTTACGCAGTACGTTTAAACTTCTGCAAGAACCAATGAGGCAGAAGCTTAAACGTATGCAGGTTCATTCTTGTGTTACGCAGCATGTTTGAGCTTGCACAAGAGCCAATGAGATTCATTCTTGTGTTACGCAGCACATTTGAGCTTCTGCAAGAACCATTGAGGTTCATTCTTGTGTTATGCAGCACGTTTGAGCTTCTGAAAGAACCATTGAGGTTCATTCTTGTGTTACGCAGCATGTTTGAGCTTCCACAAGAGCCAATGAGATTCATTCTTGTGTTACGCAGCACATTTGAGCTTCTGCAAGAACCATTGAGGTTCATTCTTGTGTTGCGCAGCATGTTTGAGCTTGCACAAGAGCCAATGAGATTCATTCTCGTGTTACGCAGCACATTTGAGCTTCCATAAGAACCAATGAGATTCATTCTTGTGTTACGCAGCATGTTTGAGCTTCTGCAAGAACCATTGAGGTTCATTCTTGTGTTACGCAGCATGTTTGAGCTTCCACAAGAGCCAATGAAGTTCATTCTTGTGTTACGCAGCACGTTTGAGCTTCTGCAAGAACCACTGAGGTTCATTCTTGTGTTACGCAGCATGTTTGAGCTTCCACAAGAGCCAATGAGGTTCATTCTCTGTGTTACGCAGCACATTTGAGCTTCTGCAAGAACCATTGAGGTTCATTCTTGTGTTATGCAGCACGTTTGAGCTTCTGAAAGAACCATTGAGGTTCATTCTTGTGTTACGCAGCACATTTGAGCTTCCATAAGAACCAATGAGATTCATTCTTGTGTTACGCAGCATGTTTGAGCTTCTGCAAGAACCATTGAGGTTCATTCTTGTGTTACGCAGCATGTTTGAGCTTCCACAAGAGCCAATGAAGTTCATTCTTGTGTTACGCAGCACGTTTGAGCTTCTGCAAGAACCATTGAGGTTCATTCTTGTGTTACGCAGCATGTTTGAGCTTCCACAAGAGCCAATGAGGTTCATTCTCTGTGTTACGCAGCACATTTGAGCTTCCATAAGAACCAATGAGATTCATTCTTGTGTTACGCAGCACATTTGAGCTTCTGCAAGAACCATTGAGGTTCATTCTTGTGTTATGCAGCACGTTTGAGCTTCTGCAAGAACCATTGAGGTTCATTCTTGTGTTACGCAGCACATTTGAGCTTCCATAAGAACCAATGAGATTCATTCTTGTGTTACGCAGCACATTTGAGCTTCTGTAAGAACCAATGAGGTTCATTCTTGTGTTATGCAGCACGTTTGAGCTTCTGCAAGAACCATTGAGGTTCATTCTTGTGTTACGCAGCACATTTGAGCTTGCATAAGATCCAGTGAGATTCATTCTTGTGTTACGCAGCACATTTGAGCTTCTGCAAGAACCAATGAGGTTCATTCTTGTGTTATGCAGCACGTTTGAGCTTCTGCAAGAACCATTGAGGTTCATTCTTGTGTTACGCAGCACATTTGAGCTTGCATAAGAACCAGTGAGATTCATTCTTGTGTTACGCAGCACATTTGAGCTTCTGCAAGAACCAATGAGGTTCATTCTCGTGTTACGCAGCACGTTTGAGCTTCTGAAAGAACCAAGGAGGTTCATTCTCATGTTACACAGCACATGAGCTTCCACAAGAGCCAATGAGGTTCATTCCTGTGTTATGCAGTATGTTTGAGCTTCTGCAATAACCATTGAGGTTCATTCTTGTGTTACGCAGCACGTTTGAGCTTCCACAAGAGCCAGTGAGGTTCATTCTTGTGTTACGCAGTATGTTTGAGCTTCTGCAAGAACCAGTGAGGTTCGGTCTCGTGTTACGCAGCACATTTGAGCTTCCATAAGAACCAATGAGATTCATTCTTGTGTTACGCAGCACATTTGAGCTTCCATAAGAACCAATGAGGTTCATTCTTGTGTTATGCAGCACATTGAGCTTCCATAAGAACCAATGAGATTCATTCTCATGTTATGCAGCATGTTTGAGCTTTTGCAAGAACCAATGAGGTTCATTCTTGTGTTACGCAGTACGTTTGAGCTTCTGAAAGAACTAATGAGGTTCATTCTCATGTTACGCAGCACATGAGCTACCACAAGAGCCAATGAGGTTCATTCTTGTGTTATGCAGCACGTTTGAGCTTCTGCAATAACCATTGAGGTTCATTCTTGTGTTACGCAGCACATTTGAGCTTCCACAAGAGCCAGTGAGGTTCATTCTTGTGTTACGCAGTATGTTTGAGCTTCTGCAAGAACCAGTGAGGTGCAGTCTCGTGTTACGCAGCACATTTGAGCTTCCATAAGAACCAGTGAGGTTCATTCTTGTGTTACGCAGCACATTTGAGCTTCCATAAGAACCAATGAGATTCATTCTTGTGTTATGCAGCACATTTGAGCTTCCATAAGAACCAATGAGGTTCATTCTTGTGTTATGCAGCACATTTGAGCTTCCATAAGAACCAATGAGATTCATTCTTGTGTTACGCAGCACGTTTGAGCTTTTGCAAGAACCAATGAGGTTCATTCTCATGTTATGCAGCACGTTTGAGCTTCTGAAAGAACCAATGAGGTTCATTCTCATGTTACACAGCACATGAGCTTCCACAAGTGCCAATGAGGTTCATTCCTGTGTTATGCAGTATGTTTGAGCTTCTGCAATAACCATTGAGGTTCATTCTTGTGTTACGCAGCACGTTTGAGCTTCCACAAGAGCCAGTGAGGTTCATTCTTGTGTTACGCAGTATGTTTGAGCTTCTGCAAGAACCAGTGAGGTTCGGTCTCGTGTTACGCAGCACATTTGAGATTCCATAAGAACCAATGAGGTTCATTCTTGTGTTATGCAGCACATTGAGCTACCATAAGAACCAATGAGATTCATTCTCATGTTATGCAGCATGTTTGAGCTTTTGCAAGAACCAATGAGGTTCATTCTCGTGTTACGCAGCACGTTTGAGCTTCTGAAAGAACTAATGAGGTTCATTCTCATGTTATGCAGCACATGAGCTACCACAAGAGCCAATGAGGTTCATTCTTGTGTTATGCAGCACGTTTGAGCTTCTGCAATAACCATTGAGGTTCATTCTTGTGTTACGCAGCACATTTGAGCTTCCACAAGAGCCAGTGAGGTTCATTCTTGTGTTACGCAGTATGTTTGAGCTTCTGCAAGAACCAGTGAGGTGCAGTCTCGTGTTACGCAGCACATTTGAGCTTCCATAAGAACCAGTGAGGTTCATTCTTGTGTTATGCAGCACATTTGAGCTTCCATAAGAACCAATGAGATTCATTCTTGTGTTACGCAGCATGTTTGAGCTTTTGCAAGAACCAATGAGGTTCATTCTCATGTTATGCAGCACGTTTGAGCTTCTGAAAGAACCAAGGAGGTTCATTCTCATGTTACACAGCACATGAGCTTCCACAAGAGCCAATGAGGTTCATTCCTGTGTTATGCAGTATGTTTGAGCTTCTGCAATAACCATTGAGGTTCATTCTTGTGTTACGCAGCACGTTTGAGCTTCCATAAGAACCAATGAGATTCATTCTTGTGTTACGCAGCACATTTGAGCTTTCATAAGAACCAATGAGATTCATTCTTGTGTTACGCAGCACATTTGAGCTTCCATAAGAACCAATGAGGTTCATTCTTGTGTTATGCAGCACATTTGAGCTTCCATAAGAACCAATGAGATTCATTCTTGTGTTACGCAGCATGTTTGAGCTTTTGCAAGAACCAATGAGGTTCATTCTCATGTTATGCAGCACGTTTGAGCTTCTGAAAGAACCAAGGAGGTTCATTCTCATGTTACACAGCACATGAGCTTCCACAAGAGCCAATGAGGTTCATTCTCGTGTTACACAGCACGTTTGAGCTTCCGTAAGAACCAATGAGATTCATTCTTGTGTTACGCAGCACATTTGAGCTTCCATAAGAACCAATGAGATTCATTCTTGTGTTACGCAGCACATTTGAGCTTCCATAAGAACCAATGAGATTCATTCTTGTGTTACGCAGCACATTGAGCTTCCATAAGAACCAATGAGATTCATTCTTGTGTTACACAGCACGTTTGAGCTTTTGCAAGAACCATTGAGGTTCATTCTCATGTTATGCAGCATGTTTGAGATTTTGCAAGAACCAATGAGGTTCATTCTCGTATTACGCAGCACGTTTGAGCTTCCATAAGAACCAATGAGATTCATTCTCGTGTTACGCAGCACATTTGAGCTTTCATAAGAACCAATGAGGTTCATTCTTGTGTGACATAGCATGTTTGAGCTTCCACAAAAACCAATAAGGTTCAGTCTCGTGTTACGCAGCACATTTGAGCCTATGTAAGAACCAATGAGATTAATTCTTGTGTTACGCAGCACCTTTGAGCTTATGCAAGAACCAATGAGATTCATTCCCATGTTACACAGCATGTTTGAGCTTCTGCAAGAACCAATGAGGTTCATTCTTGTGTTACGCAGCACGTTTGAGCTTCCACAAGAGCCAGTGAGGTTCATTCTCGTGTTACACAGCACGTTTGAGCTTCCGTAAGAACCAATGAGGTTCATTCTCATTTTACGCAGCATGTTTGAGCTTCTGCAAGAACCATTGAGGTTCATTCTCATTTTACGTAGCATGGTTGAGTTTCCACAAGAACCAGTGAGGTTTGTTCTCGCACATCAAGCAGGTTCGGTTGAGCTTCTGTTTATTTCTGCTGATTAATGTTTATACATAAATAAAAAAAAACAAAATTAAATCTATAGAATCTGTTGAGTGATCCAGTCTCTTCAGAAAATTTTGACTAAACCGCTCAATTCATATGAATTAGTTTTACAATCTCTTTGTGAACTTTTTGAAGTATCAATGTAGCAAATTAGCTCAGAGGGGAAATATTAATAATTATTCATAACTCATTATGATTATTCATTATGATTAATTATGAATATTTGAATCAGTTAATGAGATTAACTTGATGTAGCTACATTAACATTACAATCAATCAATCAATCAGTTTATCCTTTGAACACTCAGTATTGATTATTAATTAATTCTAAGAAAAGGTTATTTTTCACAGAAAAATAATTCTTCCTTTTTTATTTACAGCACTTAGAGCGCATAACAAGATCGATCATTTAAGTGACTATTGTTTGCAGGCAGGGAGTCAGAACCAAACATATATTGTGCACAAACTTTATTAACTAAATCACGGACAATCTGTGCGTCTCTCTTTAAAGTCTGCAAGAAGTCACCACCTCTTAGGCCAATCGTATTCAGGCTTTCGGAAGAAAAGTTTTACGATCCTTTGTCTCAAGCAGATCATTTGCAGATTGGTTGCTGATGAAGGAACTATTAAAGATTCTTGTAATACTGATATGTTGCACAGGTATCAACATATCATATACACAATAATTCAGATCTTTAAATTACAACTTCGTAGACAAACATGCCATACACATGATTTTCGTTAACCATAGTATGCAATTCTGAAACATAAATCCAACAGAGATTAAATTAATACATAGACCCAACCCTATAAAAGAAAAATCATGAGATGGATATATGTTTATATATTTCTCAAGTGATTATATATAGGCTATATGAGTTTAAGATGGTTTATTTGTAAAAAAAAAAAAAAAAAAAAAAAGAACTGAGTGGGAGTCACAGCTCTCTGCAAATTCTTTCTGGTCGTAAACCTTATCAGTTCTCATGTGTCCTGTAACCAGAGGTCTCTTATGGGTCTTTTGGGGGATGGGTCCATAGACCTCAGAGTGAGTGAGTTTTAAAGATTATTTGTTAAATTGGACAAATAATTGTGTCTGATTTGTCTCAGTCGCTACATCAATATGCCTGCACAGTGGTAACAAGGCATGATGGATCCATGTTCTCATTCTTTTTACGCCAAATTCTGACTCTACCATCTGAATGTCTCAACAGAAATCGAGACTCATCAGACCAGGCAACATTTTTCCAGTCTTCAACTGTCCAATTTTGGTGAGCTCGTGCAAATTGTAGCCTCTTTTTCCTATTTGTAGTGGAGATGAGTGGTACCCGGTGGGGTCTTCTGCTGTTGTAGCCCATCCGCCTCAAGGTTGTGTGTGTTGTGGCTTCACAAATGCTTTGCTGCATACCTCGGTTGTAACGAGTGGTTATTTCAGTCAAAGTTGCTCTTCTATCAGCTTGAATCAGTCGGCCCATTCTCCTCTGACCTCTAGCATCAACAAGGCATTTTCGCCCACAGGACTGCCGCATACTGGATGTTTTTCCCTTTTCACACCATTCTTTGTAAACTCTAGAAATGGTTGTGCGTGAAAATCCCAGTAACTGAGCAGATTGTGAAATACTCAGACCGGCCCGTCTGGCACCAACAACCATGCCACGCTCAAAATGGCTTAAATCACCTTTCTTTCCCATTCTGACATTCAGTTTGGAGTTCAGGAGATTGTCTTGACCAGGACCATACCCCTAAATGCATTGAAGCAACTGCCATGTGATTGGTTGATTAGATCATTGCATTAATGAGAAATTGAACAGGTGTTCCTAATAATCCTTTAGGTGAGTGTATATATATATATATATGTGTGTGTGTGTGTGTGTGTGTGTGTGTGTGTGTGTGTGTGTGTGTGTGTGTGCATATTTACAGTATATTATATATGACTTCTTATACATAATGATTTCCCAGATTTAAAAAAATTGGCAAAGAGTGTAAGGAAGGGTTTTAGTATTTCAAAAGAGAAAAAAAGAGAAAGCAAAGTACTGGAAGCTTTGTATGTTCCCTGACATCATTAAAACAAGCAGTATAGTGTTCTAACATGGAGAGCTGTATCAGGAGGGTGACCTCTGCTATAAGATGTTTTTGCTTCGGGGTCGTTTTGTACTCTAATACTCCCCCCTGCAAGTACAGAGGGAGTAAATGAGATATAAGGTGAGAAGAGAGACAGCTACAAGGGTTAAGGAACATTGGTCTGGTTAGCTTTCGTTTTTATGTTTCAAAAACACTGACACTGAACGAGAGAAAAGGAAAGAAAAGATAGGAGCTTGTTAAAACTAAACAGGAGACGAGCCTTCAGTCTATGTGCTTGTAAGCTGGGGAAGGTCACCTCTGACTGCAAAGAGCTGAGCAGCAATGAAGCAAGGGAGCAGGAGAGAGAGAGAGAGAGGGCCTTGAGTGATTTCTTAGATGGGCAGGGGCAGAGGCGGTGGGCAGCAAGGGGGGTGGTTAGTGATGGTCAGCCAAGGCCATTCGGTGCTACAAAAGAAATGAGAGAAGAGGAAATGGAGTGGGTGGAGTGGGAAGAGAGAGGAGAGAAGCCCGAGTTCAGCCCAGCTCACAGCACAGTCTCTACATAAAGGGCTCTAACTGCAGTAAAAACCTTGTTTTAACTCAGTGAGTCTAGGCCAGTTAGCACACTTGGTTCGATTGTCTGTTCTGAACCGTTCGATTCCACCTAGGGATGGGCATTTTTGTAAATTTCTCATTTTGATCATCAATAGGTCTCAAAAAATTAGTACTGGGGGGGTTGGGCAGGGCGTGTGCAGGGGGTGGGGTATGTCTGTCATGGAGATAATGAAAATACTGTTGCGAAAATTATTGTTGACAAATACAAACGTGACATGAAAACATGTCTATGAAAACATGAACATATGACTAGAAAAAATAACTGCTAGATTATGATGCATCAATGTTTTTGAAAAAGAAACATCTAAAAACACGTACGTAAACTTAACCATGCTTGATAGTTTTTACAGTCGGGTTTGAAAGGGAAACTCATTTTGAATGTGCTTAACAACAACGCTGATAACTAAAGCACAGATCATTTACAACATTCTATTACAATATTGTTCTCATTATAATGCTATGTCAGATTGGCGCTGCACATCTTGCACTTAATTTTATTTTTCATGATCAAAGTGATTACAGACATCACTGCGCGTTTTCAAAGCCATAATGAGTCAATAATGTCGTGCATTGCATTTGAACTGAAACTGAAGAGTGAATGAACACCAGCCGGTATAATGGCAGCAATTTGTTAGCTGGTTAATAAACTCAACCTAACGCGTCCAACCAAACTTGAGTACTCTTGCACTTCCCTAATTCCACCCCCCTCCCCCTGCAGGGCTTTTTTCAAATGTTAGTATGTAACCCTGCTACTTTTGCATCATTAACAGAGTACCTCTGTGTGAGTATTAGCAGCTGCTGTTTACTAGTAACTAGTAACTGAGTAACGACTTAAGACAAGACAAGAAGATGCCTGCATATTTTACTTGTGTATTTGTCTCTTATTTTACAACCAAAACATGCATAGATTGAGATATGCGGATTGATTGAATGCAAAGAGTTGCTTGCTAAAGGCAATTTCTTTGGAGCTGTGTCACAAATGACATACTCAATGCACTTATACTATGCATTATGTACCCAACTATAGTGTATGAAGGTTATTTTGTCATCCAGCATCAGAGTCTGGGTGCCCCTCCCTCTCCCCTACGTAAGGAAAGCTGCGACAGTTAAATGCATGAAGTGTCCAACATTCCACACTTCCACAACATTTCCACACCTTTGCAAATCATTTGAACCAGTGGTTTGGAGCATGTATCAAACTGTAACATGAAGTCAGTAAACGAGGCTTCATTACATCATAATAGCTGTTTCGACATTTCAGTGGTTCTGAATAACCATAAAAAAATAAGCCCTACAAATTAATAAAAGCATATTTTACAGCCACTGCACATTTAAGGTTACTTGTAATTCACATTTAATACATTACTGTATACTTTCAAGAACACATTTGCAGTTTGTAAAAGAATGTTTTAGAGTTGAGTTTACATTGCATTTACATTGTTTTGATCAACAGGATTGAGTGCTTTGAAACAGTGAATAATTTTGCAAAAAAATTTTTTGAAAAGCTTTGTCCCATCAGTAGCTCAAACTGTTGCTCATAGTGCAATAGCGTCCCTTGTGGCAACACTACGGTGGCCGAGAGAGCTCAACGCACTGCAACTGAAGAAAGCACATGCAAATAGAAAAAACACCAGCAAATTAAGAAAACATCTTCATTAGTTTGACAACACATGTGCTGAAAATACTCACAATGTAACCAAATACAGAAATGTGCTGCAAATACTCAGAACGCAACCAAATATAGAAACACGCTGCAGATACTCAGAATGCAACCAAATACAGAAAGGCGCTGCAAATACAACGCAACCAAACACAGAAACGCAAAATACTCACAACGCAACCAAATACAAAAAACATGCTGAAAATACTTAACGCAGCCAAATACATAAACATGCTGCAAATATTTACAACGCAACCAAATACTGAAACGCAAAATACTCACAATGCAACCAAATACAGAAAAGCAAAATACTCACAACGCAACCAAATACAGAAACGCGCTGCAAATACTCACAATGCTACCAAATACAGAAACACGCTGCAAATACTCACAACGCAACCAAATACAGAAACGCAAAATACTCAGAACGCAGCCAAATATGGAAACACGCTGCAGATACTCAGAACGCAACCAAATACTGAAAGGCGCTGCAAATACAACGCAACCAAACACAGAAACTCAAAATACTCACAATGCAACCAAATACAGAAAAGCAAAATACTCACAACGCAACCAAATACAGAAACATGCTGAAAATACTCACAACGCAACCAAATACAGAAACACGCTGCAAATACTCACAACGCTACCAAATACAGAAACACGCTGCGAATACTCACAACGCAACCAAATACAGAAACGTCTCGGTTACATATGTAACCCTCATTCCCTGAGGAGGGAACGGAGACGTAAAGTCAGTGACTGACGAATGGGGGTTTTGCCTAGAAGCCTATCATCTTCGAGATCTTAGAAAACGCCCAATGGCAGGCCAATGCCATGGGCATGCGGAATTTGCCTGAGGAGCCAAGACTGAACTCCCGGCCGTTTCAGCGGTACAGCGAAAGTGGCAGAGGGACGTTACGTCTCCGTTCCCTCCTCAGGGAACGAGGGTTACATATGTAACCGAGACGTTCCCTTTCGTACAGTCACTCCAAGTAACGTCAGTGACTGACGAATGGACGCCCCTGCGTCTGGTAAGCCAAGACAATGGCGTCCATTATCCAGTGAGACAACCTTTGCTTGGAGAGAGCCTTTCCCTTCAGCTTCCCACCATAACAGACAAAGAGCTAGTCTGAGGTCCTGAAACACTGCGTTCTGTCTACGTAAGCGCGGAGGGCGCGTACTGGACAGAGCAGTGCCAAGGCTGGGTCTGCCTCCTCCAAAGGCAGCGCTTGCAGGTTCACCATCTGGTCCCTGAACGGAGTGGTGGGAACCTTGGGCACATATCCAGGCCGGGGTCTCAGGATCACGTGAGAGTTGGCCGGCCCAAATTCTAGGCACGCTTCGTCAACCGAAAATGCCTGCAGGTCCCCTACCCTCTTGATGGAGGCCAAAGCGATCAGGAGCGCTGTCTTCATTGACAGGAACTTAAGCTCGACTGATCGCAATGGCTCGAAGGGAGCCCTCTGCAGAGCATCTAAGACTACTGAGAGGTCCCAAGAGGGTACGAGGAAGAGAGCGAGGAGGATTCAGTCTCCTCGCTCCCTTCAGGAACCTGATGATCAGGTCGTGCTGACTTACCTGTTTCGTCTCCACAAGGTCGTGGTAGGCGGATATCGCGGCCACATACACCTTGAGGGTGGAAGGAGACAGCCTTCGTTCCAACCCTTCTTGGAGGAATGAGAGCACGGACCCGAACAGGCATTTCCAGGGGTCTTCTTGGCGAGAAGAACACCAGGTGACGAAGAGGTTCCACTTCAACGCATAGGCGTGTCTAGTAGACCAGGCCCTAGCGGAAGTGATGGTAGCCACCTGAGGTGGTAGGGTACTCAACCCTACCGCGTCCCGTCCAGGAGCCACACGTGGAGGTTTCAAAGATCGGGACGCGGGTGCCAGAGGGTGCCCTTAGAGGTATGGACCAGGGAGGGGCTGTCGCAAGGAGTACGAGTTCGGAGAACCAGGTCCGGCCGGGCCAGTACGGGGCGACCAAAAGGACCTGCTCCTTGTCCTTCCTGATCTTGCACAGTACCTGTGCGAGAAGGCTCACTGGGGGGAACGCATATTTGTGGAGGCCCCGCGGGCAGCTGTGCGCCAGAGCATCCGTGCCGAGGGGGCCCTCGGTCAGGGTATAAAACAGGCGGCAATGGGAAGAGTCGTGGGAGGCAAACAGATCTACCTGTGCGTCGCCGAACTGTTCCCAAATCAGCTGAACCGTCTGGGGATGGAGTCTCCATTCTCCCGGAAGTGGCTGAAGCCTTGAGAGCTCGTCGGCTGCACGGTTCAGGGTTCCTGGGATATGGACAGCACGAAGGGACCTCAGATGCTTCTGACTCCATAGAACGAGATGGCGGGCGAGTTGAGACATACGGCGGGAACGTAGACCACCTTGATGGTTGATGTATGCTACTGTGGCCGTGTTGTCTGACCGGACTAGTACATGTTGACCCCTGAGCAACGCTCGGAAGCGGTGCAGGGCGAACCGTACTGCCAGCAACTCGAGGCAATTGACGTGCAGAAGGCGCTGGGGTCCTGTCCAGGAGCCCGCGGCAGCATGTCCATTGCACATGGCACCCCAGCCCGTGGTGGAGGCATCTGTTGATACAACAATATGCCTGGAAACTCGTTCTAAGGACACACCGGTCCGTAGAAAGCTGAGGTTCGACCACGGGGTGAGGGTATGCAGGTAGGCCCGAGTCACTGGGACCCGGAGCGTGCCCGACTGCCATGCCCATCTCGGGACTCGATACTCACAACGCAACCAAATACAGAAAAACCTGCAAATACTCACAACACCAAATACAGAAACGTGCTGCAAATATTCACATTGCTACCAAATACAGAAACACGCTGCAAATACTTACAACGCTGCCAAATACAGAAACACACTGCAAATACTCACAACGCAACCAAAGAAACACGCTGCAAATACTCACAACGCAACCAAATACAGAAACATGTTGAAAATACTCACAACGCAACCATATACAGAAACGCGCTGCAAATACTCACAACGCAACCAAATACAGAAACGCGCTGCAAATGCTCACAACGCAACCAAATACAGTAACACGCTACAAATACTCACAACGCAACAAAACACAAAAACGCAAAATACTCACAACGCAACCAAATACAGAAAAACCTGCAAATACTCACAACGCAACTAAATACAGAAAAACCTGCAAATACTCACAACGCAACAAAACACAGAAACTCAAAATACTCAAAACGCAACCAAATACAGTAACACGCTATAAATACTCACAACGCAACAAAACACAGAAACGCACAATACTCACAACGCAACCAAATACAGAAAAACCTGCAAATACTCACAACGCAACCAAATACAGAAAAACCTGCAAATACTCACAATGCAAACAAGTACAGAAACGTGCTGCAAATACTCACCACGCAACCAAATACAGAAACACGCTACAAATACTCACAACGCAACCAAATACAGAAACTGTATTTGTCAAACTGATGAAGATATTTTCTTAATTTGCTGGTGTTTTGCATGTGTTTTCTTCAGTAGCATCTCGTTGAGCTCTCTCAGCCACTGTACAACACTGAGAATACAACGCATACTTGTATTTTGTACTTTGTGGTTTTATTTCATAGCACTAAGATACTTTGAGCTTGTGTAGCTAGAAGTGTGTGTTCATGTATTTGAGTAAAGGATGTTTCGGGCCTAACAAACTAATAAATAACCAATAGCTGTTCACTTGTGCAAGTTAGGCAAGATTGTGTTCATAGCAAATTGCATGTCCAAATGAATCGTACACTAGTTCAACATTTCAAAATAGACTCAGGTGTGGTTTGCTGGTTCACACACAATTTAGAAAATGCTTTTACATCAACAAAACGAACCGAACCGAACCCTGACGTCAAGTGGACCTGAGTCCACAACAAAAGCTCTGGTGTGAAACTACTTCATGTTGACAAGATTAGACTTGACCAGACTAGACGATGATGGACATGCAGACACCCAAGAGCTGTTATATTGTTTGATAGTCTGTCACGTATCTACTACTCTACAGTACAACACATCTCACTCTCACTTCCCTTTCCTCAGTTTATCCACCTTCTTTTCCATTCACCCATTAATGTCTGTGAAGGTGTCATTGTTTTGCTGTCATTCCGTTGTTGTTGTTTTGTTTGTTTTTTTTGAGAGAGAGTGTGCTAGTGTAGAAGTCGGTTTTGTTTTTTTTTGTCAGCTGCCATTATCGTCACATTGCACCTTTAGATGGACACCTCTTCCCCGCACTCCCCATAGAAAACCGCGCCGTCGCTGAATAGAACAGACACACACCTGGTCTCCCTTCGCATCCACTGACAGACTGGCAGAAACAGAGCACTATTCAGCTCGCTGGCAAATTGATAGTGAAAGGTGGGGGGACGGTGCTTTGAAATCCATCCATGCTATTTTTATGACAGTTTATGTTTATATATATATTTTGCACCCGCTTGTTTGACGTGAGTGATTATAGCGCTTCACGGTAGGGGGGCTAGAGTAAAGACGCAATTCATTTCAGACTTCAGAAAGTTTTTAAGGATGCTATTTATGTTTCTCCTCCTGTTGTCACGGTTCAAACACATGTCAGCACTTGGACTCCATTCTCGTTTCCTGTGCTGACGTTTACGGGAGTGTTTTCTTTTAATTACACATCTACGATGTGTATTGGTGAGTTAAAATGTGTTTGTAGTGGCCTAAATAACAAAGTTGTGAAAAAGAAGTGCACTTAACTGTGTTGAACATGCACTTGTAGTGTACTTCAAATCTTATAAGTATATTTTTTTTTTAAAATTATATTGCAAATAATGTAATAATAGGCCAGCTAAGTGTACTTAGAGGGGCACTTTCAAGGCTATGTTTATTAACACTCAAATACACTTTTAAAAAGTGCATTTTGTAATTATGTCAAATTAAAAGTTTTACTTTAAAAAACATTTTAAATCATCGTTTTAACAATATTTTTTCATACCTTGAAGAAGTATACTTGTTTTTGATGTGTTGACTAACATATAGTACTAAAGCACATGTGAAGTACTTGAGTATAATTTTAACGGTAGTGTGTTATTCTTTATTACATTTAAAGTTAATATACTTTAAATGTAATTAATACATGACATACAAGTTTAAAAACAACTGCCATTATTTTAGTTTACTATAAGTGCTTGTCAGTAGATGTGGCATTAACCATATTTCAAAGATAATTGTGAAATTACATATAAATATATACTTAAGTCTTACTTAAGTGATTTAAAAATGCATGTTTAAGTTCAGCTAATTGCATTTAATATACATTTTCATTCAATTGCAGTTAACATGCAATTAAGTGTTCGAAAACATTCCATTCAGTTCCACTAACTTAAGTATGTTCTTTTATTATTGTTGTGATAAGTACTCTTTTTGAAAGTATGCTAAAGTGCACTTCTTTTTCACAAGGGTAATTTGTCAAAAAACATTTTTTTCTAGCCTAGAGGTTTTAGGACTGCCTGAGCATTTGTTGAGAGGTTTCGAAAATAATATGATTGCTATGTTGTCTGGACACTTCCCTATGCTTATGTGTATGCGAGGCCTTCCTTGGCCCTTGTCCCTATGGCCCGGCTTTGATGAGTGCTCATGATATGAATGAATAAATACGTAAGAGGACTAATGAAGTTTGAGCCCCTTTGCTGGATGGAGGGGGATGGTGTTTAAGAGGTGCAGGATAAAAGGGGGCGTAATCAGGCAGACTGTGTTGTGTCAGGCAGTTTGGCAGACCGTCGTTGGCATACATGGACATGCAGACGGATAGAGCAAGGGAGAAAAGCAGCTTGATTTTGACACGGATTGCGGATGCGGAGAGTGGCTAAAGAACATCAGCATTACACGCGTACAGGAGACTAAGACAGGAGCCCTGCCACAGGTCAATAGGTTTAATCCACACAATCCACACACACCCTGCCTGACACATTCTGATCCGGCCAAAGCTCTCAAATACACACATGTGCAATACAAAATCCGAGTGTTGTCAGATTAAATGGTGAGAGACAGCATTCAAATAACAAAAACTGGTGTAAAGCCATGCAGATGTCATTGTATCTCTAAGAATATGCAAAAGCAACCACGCCTCCTGTGGGTTACATTTGTCGGTAGGTGATTGGGAATATTGAGAGCGTGATGATATGCCCGCGTTGGCGAATTCGAAGCGCCGTTCTCACCACTAGGGGGCGTGTGTCACTCTCCACTCACTCGAGGACGCGCACAGTGGACAAAAGCGTCTAGCAGCCGCTCACTCACGCCTACACGCGCATATACGCACAGACGCTCCCTCATGCAAATTCAGCAGTAGCCACCGGAAAAATCATCACATGCTTTATGAACTGGCCATTCGCAGCTCTAACAGACGATTTTTAAAATTAGCCATTCATGTTTTAAAGAAATCAATGGGAGAAAAATAAAATAAGAATATATATAATTTATACATAATATATTTTATAATACATGTTGCTATTTTAACTGTTGGAACACATATATGTATATATATATTCTTCGTATTATAATATTTATTTTTAATTAAATGTAATTATTTTATTGTATTTTTTTATTTGAATCAACTTATTTTTTTTTTATTGATTGATTTTGAGGTTGCAAGGACGAAATTAAATTCAAAATTCAGCATTCGTATTCCACCTGTCATATTAGTAGGATAAGCATCTTTATAATAATAAAGTGGGCGTGTTGCCCTCTGTATATTCATAATTGACCTCGAGGCTTCATGGCTGTATGAGTTCAGCTGGAGCTGTCCAGGGTTTGATGGTGAATGTGAGCGTTTATGTTGCCTCATTTCCTGTATTTGACTCTCAGTCGAGCGAGCGAGCGAGAGAGAGAGACACACACACACACAGAGGGGGAGGTTGGTTCCTGATACCGAGACACGGAAAAGCAGGGGAGGGAGAATTACAGAAAAAGAGGAGCGTGGAGAGAGGGAGACAGCGAGCAGGGGAATTACACTGACCGACACACGCGCGTCTCCCAGCTGACTGCTGACATTGTTGACGTGCTCACTCTCTCAAACCTGTCACGAGCAAATACTGGAGCTCCAACGCATCGACATCGCGCTCCCCCCAGAACTCATGGGTTAACAGGTATGCCTCTCTCACCTTTCCACACTATCTCTAACAGCACTTCCTCCCTTCTGACCACCGCACAAGCTTCACTCTCAGTCCTTTTACAATTATACTTGACATGTCATCTGGATGTATGGCAGAGACATGAGCTCGCGCCTCAACACAGGTATTCAGGTAAGTTCAAGTTGTGAGTTTCCGCGAGACCGGTGCGTTTGTTTGTTTTTCACGTCATTGACTGCGTGACAGCAACCTGTTTGACGTCTCCAGGTGAGAACATGTTCATGACAGATGATGCACACGCTGCGAACAGCTGTCAGGTGTGCAGTCATTCATTCAGGATACTTTTATTGGAGTGATGGGAGACTTTCTTTTTGTCTGATTACACGGTGCTTCATATTTCACCGTTGAGAACTTTATACTATTCACGTTTGCTGTAAGTTGTAATCCTTAAATCATGTCCTTTGGGGGTCAGTACATGTGCTGGTGGGGGTATTTAAAAGAAAAGCTCAGCTTTGGCAGGCAAGGGCTTAACCCCACTCTCTCCTCCCCTCATTTAACCTCCAAAAGGGGAATTTCTCCAGCTGGAAATTTCTGCTGCGTCAACACCCTAAACCTACTACCAGAAAAGGGAAGGGGATTTTTTTTTTGGACACACTTTTCTATTATTTTATTTCCTGCATAATTAAATCCAGGGGCTCCGAGCCTAACACTTCCCTCAACTTAGGGAGAGCGGAGTGTATTCGAGTCTTCCCTGAGGAAAGCGTTAGTTGACATGAGCGCTGCTCTTCGGGTTATTGTCTTTTTCCCCCCGTCTGCCCCCTTAAAGCTGGTCAGTTCCGTCTTCCTCCATTTTCTCTTCGCTGACGGGTTGGTTTTAAGGGGAGCAACCCCACTTGTTTGACTCGCCGACGGCGGAACATATGCGGTTTTACACAGAGACACGTCAACAAATAAATTCGTACGCGCGTCTAGGAATTGATACATTTGAGTCGAGCGTTACGCGAAACAATGTATCGTTCAGCGCGTCTGTCAAAAGAACGTACCATTCTATTGATTATTATGACGCTTGTTCGCGCCGTTGTTTGCTACAGGTGCACCCGATTCTGATTGGTTTGTTGGAAATATTTTATAACTGTAGGCGAAAATGTCGAATGCAGACAGTTAAAACAATAAATGTTGAGCTACTTAACGCATTTATGCGTGCATTTAACATGTATAACTACATATAAGAACGTAAATATTTGTAAACGTCTTGTTTTTTAAAGTTACATTCATATATTTGTGGCATTGTGACTATCTGCAGTGCAAAAATGAGTCAGTTGAGCAGAAGAACTGCTTATGTAAGGAACTGTCCTCATGCCCATCTACACAGAATGAAGCCAACATGACAACTTCCCTTGCAAATTAACTTTTATAGGTCTTCTCCATCTCTCTGACACCCATAACCTGCATTTCGATTAAACAATGAGTTAATTAACATGACGGTGGCATTATTTATTCTTAACGTCTATTGTTGATGTAAAGATTGTCTTGATGCTAGTGGTGTGTATGTCTAACAGTGCTGTCAGGTACACCCCGTCCACCCATCTCTCTATCTCTCTCTCTCTTGGGATGGGATACAGTCATTCATAGGGTAGCCTAGAATCATTGAATGACACCATGTGCTGACTGACCGATCCAGGGCAAGAGATCCTCATACAGTCGTTGGATCTGTTATATACTCTGATAGTTCCAAACTGTTATTAAGCACTAAAAGGTGATGCTTTCCTCGTCTTTTCTTTGCCTTCTTACTTGAGTATCAAGTGTGTAGATACAGAAAGTCCACAGAATTATAATGAAAAGCACTATCTAACTCTTATTCTTGTGGATAAAAGTACAGTGATTGTGTTCCTGTAGTTTGACGGGTAGAGCACGGTGCTAACAGCAGGGTTTGATTCCCATTGAGTGCACATACTGATAAGAATACATACCTTAATAAGTATGCTTTAAGGCACGTTAGATAAAAGCGTCTGCCAAATGTGTAAATGATTGTTCTTAGATACGTGCACACGCTATATATATGTATTCTTTAGCAAGAGGGCAATGTTGCGTGTCAGGGTCGTGTCCAGGTGTTTTTGTTTAATGGAGGATCCGCATGTGTGTGTGTGTTTGTGTATAAGTGGGAGAACAGGAGGGGGGCTTCGGTCCACTATGCATATTGACTTCCTCACAGGTGTGGCTGTATTGTGTCAACAGAAAGCAGGGGAGGGGAACTGGTTCCCACTGCGTGGGGTAAAGGGAAGAGAGGGGCTGAAATGAGAGTAAAGAGCAGCACCGTGTTATAGGAAGTGTTTTAATGAAGCCGAAATATCATACCGGTCTACATCCAGCACTGTTAAAAGAATATTAAATACAAGTTAAACTCTACTGACGGTTTGATTACCTCAGAGCATCATTCAACATAGGCTCACTGGAAAAACACGCCTCTGCCTTCATTTTGGCAAAAGTCCATAAATGTACCTATACATACAATTCGCTGCATTTTCTAGCTGAAATGAACACTAGAGGTAGTAAAACACCAACAACTTTTATTCCTTTTCACTAGGTTTGTCGGTCTTGTCGGTCTTATCGGGTTTACACAGCTTTAAAAAAAAGTAAGTGTTTGCTCTGCTCTATACAGCACGAGCTGCAGAGTCGCAGTCAGATTTCACTTATTACGTGACGAGAGTAAGGAGAGATGACTGACAAGATGATGGTGAAGGATTTGGTGCGTAACAGATCCTGAGCGTCATTGACAAAATGTGTGGTCTGTACAACCGCTCCCTATACACAGAGTATGCATGATCGCTAATTCTAAAGCGATCGTGCATTCAAAAATCGATTCACCCCCCCTCCAGGTGTTATCGGTAATACCGGTATTGTGCCGAAGTCTATGACCCACTGAATTATGTGACGTTTGCATCACATAACTGCATATGTGTTTTCTGACGTAGTAAAATTGCTCTGTAGCTCATCTGGTACAACATTGTACATTGAATCCTGTAGATACAAGTCCCGATTAAAACAGCTCAAAGACTTGTTGAAGCAGCTAAAATGCCATTGTCACTTCAGCAAATGTGTTTTTATCCCACGTTTGCTTTTGTTAACACTAGGGTAAGGTTTAGTTTAGGTAAATGTTTTTCAAACGTGAAGAAGCTTTAACTTTGTAGCAATACGTATGCTAGTAAACGTTGCTAGATTCACATTAATCTGTTTCGGATCAAACTGCAAACCAGCCTCTCACTGGAAATTTCACTTTAAAAGCCATGAAACATGTAAGAATCAACGTAAAATCATTTTGCAGAAATATCACCACAGGCACATTTTTCCAGAGAGCCTGGTTTGGACTAATTATGCCTCGGTTTGTAAAAAACAAACAAAACAGCAAATGAATGCCCCATAGACTTCCACTGTAAGTGCACTCTGTCAACACAGTTTTTGTACGACTCTACAAACCAAAGTTGACATTTTCTATGGAAATCGATAGCATAGATGCTTCCAAAAGTGCAGAGCGTGTATTTAACCCCGAATGTTATATTTGTGCTGAATTATGCATGGCTCAAGCTGTGTTCATTTAATTAAATTCAGTATATATGTTTCTTAATTTTCTTTGAGGGATTCCACAACATTGGAGTTTGTTTTAATTGTTTGTACTGTTATAATGTTTCAGCATACATGTGTAACATGTGTGTGGATGTGCAAGTGGATCTTGAGGGAGGTTCAGGCAGTTAGTTGAACAAGAAAGTGCAGTGCTGTGTTTATTCAGGGTGGTTGCGGTTGTTAATCTGAACATTTACACAGAAAGGCAAGATATGGGGGAGGAGGTGGCTGATGGTGCAGAGGGATAGAGAAACGTAAAGAGGGGGTAGTTCAACTGGCCGTGTGTGTATGTGTGTGTGTGAACGGTGGAGAAAGGGTGCTGATGTGGGGGGTTATGGGGGTGCAAGCTGACACGACACACAGCTGAGTGAGTGTGTATGTGTGTGTGGGTGGAGTGTGTGGAAGATGGCTGCTCTCCCCGGGCTGTGGGCTGTGTTGTGTGGGTAACAGGTTAGAAATCATGAACCTGCTACAACACTGGGGACTGGCTTCTCCCCCTCACTTTAAGACCACACAAAGCCCGATATTATATTTATCAGCTTAGAAACACACTCATGAATACTGTACATTAAACATCTGTATGGTACGGGTCTTGTATGATGCCTCCCTTTTGATTCACATCAATATTTAAAGCTAAACACAAACATGACTGTTGTACACAATTGTTGCATTTTAAATGTTTTCTTTTATTTTTACACCCTCACACCATATGTGTTATCAATAGGGATGTGTACCACAACTAATTTAATTACCTTTTAAACTGGAATTTTGTAACCAACTAGTCGACTATTTAACAAACCCCTAGAAGACAAATTACATTTTGTATAAGCAAGCCATTTAAAACAGTCTATTTAATCTATGAATCAAACAGTCAAATACCATACTGAGACAATATAGACATATATATTAAAATCAGTGAATCAACAGGCCATGTGCATATTTAATAGCCTATTATACAATTCCTCATCTGGGTTTGAACGCGTTTTTTGTGTATGAAAAGAACCTGGACAGATGACAGGTGGCAAAATCGCAAGAAAACCTTGATGTGTACCAGCAACTATTCTGTTTGTTAGGATATTGATATACTGTAGGATCTATTGTTGTCAATTAAGTTTCATTCATAATGTTTCCCCTTTTAACCCAGTATAAAATTTTATATGGGTATTGTCTAGCAAGCCTGTAAGCAAGCCCCCCTTCTTACACACTACATAGCCTACATAAAGCAAAAAAGTCAAAATACTCCTTCACCATGCCTATCTTCCGATTGGACATTTTTCTGAGCCCGCCACGAGTGACAAAAAAATGCAAGGTCTGAGTTAAAATGAAATGATTTTGCCTCCAGATATACACTTAGTAGATACACACAAAATAGTGTATCATTTTTAAATTGTAACATTAACATGACTGTAATTTAAACATAGCTTTTGCAAAAAATTAGGGCTGTCAAACGATTAATTGCATCCAAAATAAAAGTGTGTTTACATGAAATATGTGTGTGTACTGTGTATAATTATTATGTATATATAAATACACACACATACACATATGTATTTAGGAAATATTTGCATGTATATTCTGTAAATCATTGTTTATATTATATATAAATATTTAAAAAATCTTAAATATATACATGCATGTGTGTGTATTTATATATACATAATAATTATACACAGTACACACACATATATTATGTAAACACAAACTTTTATTTTGCGATTAATTGTTTGCAAAACATAATTGTGCAAAAAAAAATGATGTAACAACGACATTTATTTTAAGTGCTGACTAGCAGCAGCAGTATCGTTTAGTTGACTTGTCTCACACATTCCTAGTAATCAAACCAAAAAAATAGATTGTGGAAGTTCTTTTGTGTGAGTGGGGACGCATACAGGTGCGCTTTGCTCCCTAGAGCTGTTTGGGGGCCTGTGTGTGTGTGTGTGTATAGAGTGACAGCTGTGCTCATCAGCCACTTAGATGTGTTCATCCCCCTAGATTAGGCACTCGTTGTGTGGGTTAAACCGGAGCCGACCTCCCTGGAACCGCCCCACAAAGACCTGTGTCCTCAGGTGCCTTGTGAATATTTCAGAGGGGGCTCTCAGGCTGTGTGGAAAGCCCTGGGGGAGGAACCGAGTGAAAAAAAAGCCCCTGGAAATGAGATAGCATACCCTGGGCAAGCGCTTAGCAGTGGGCTTTACACTCCCAGGCTGAAAAAGAGGATGTGGTCATGAGGTTTTTGTTTCAGTTTTTTCTATTTCTCCTTATGCTTGTCCACCTTACGCTGTGTTCAATAATATCTTAGGTAATTCTGTAACTCTCTTTCTCTGTCTGGTTGTGTACACTGGGGTGAGATATGGTCCAGCTTAGTGGGTCTTAAATCGTTGCATACTCCAGCGCTGCTTTTGGGTTTGAAAAGTAAACACAAACACACACACACACACACACACACACACAAACCCGCCCATGTCGCGCTCAGTCGTTTCTGGCTTACTTTCTGACCACACGTGGTCTTAAATACAGGATGTTTACACACAGGGAGGTATGCTAACCCTCACCAGTTAAAACCATACTTGTCTTCATCCTCTTCAGCCCCTTTAACGTGATGATTAGGGATTTAGAGTAAGACTTTATCTATTGTACATCCCTGCTAAGCTTCATTGAGTATTGAAGGAAGTTTCACGTATTGTATATATGAAACCTACTGGCATGTATTTGTGACACTTTATAACTTTTCCCCACATTTAGGTTTTGAGGACTGTGTGGCGTCATATTCAAACTGACAGATTCAAATTGGCATTTGAGGCGACCCAAAAAAAACACACTCATGCAATATGTCAAACTTTTGAAAAAAAAATTCCACAGTTATGGCAACCCTGACTGATAAAAGTTTATTGTTTATATACATATTACACAAGCATAATGTCTAAGTGCAATTTTCATTCATACCAACGGGTTATGTATTCTTTGCATGCTTTCACACTTATTTTGCCTCACGTTATAGTAAAACTCGGTATTGGGCTCATAATATCCTGTAAGTCGGTCCCACTTTATATTAGGTGGCCTTAACTACTATGTACTTGCATCAAAAAATAAGTACAATGTACTTATTGTGTTCATATTGTATTACAAAACACTTTTGCTGATATTGAGGTGGGATACGGGTAAAGACAGGTGTGGTGGTATGGGTAAGTTTAAGGGTAGGGTTAGGTGTAAGGGAAGGGTCAACAGTGTAATTATTATAAATGTAACTACAGAAATGAATTACAGATGTAATTACATGCAGGTAATTTTTAAAATGTAAGTACAATGCAAAACGTGTGTACACAATAAGTGCATTGTATCAAATGATTAATTTAAATGTTAGTACATAGTAGTTAAGGTCACCTAATATAAAGTGGGTCCATTTTAACAAACCCCTAACCCTAAAAATATAAAATATTTAACTGAGCCAGTATTACTGGGGGTTTTTTCTCTGGAGAGAAGCCTGAGGAGCAGGAGAATTAAAGCTGAGGTAGGTTATTATTTCTGAATCATTTTTAAATTATTTTCATGCTCCCAGCATTCCATAGTTTGGACAAACAGACAGTCCTGCCCCAAACTCACGCCATTGGTTGAGTCAGTGTTGCTGTGTTGGTCTGGGGTGTCGTTAGCCAACTATGGAGGTTCTGTTGAATTGTGTTGGTAACGACAGAACTTGCGGCCATAGTTGGCTTTGGGAAACACACCCTTTATCGGTATCCTCAAACAAACAGAGCAATGTTTTGACAGACATAGTGTTATACTTTACAGGGAAATCTACCTAACATGCCATACTTACAGCTGTCTTCGTGTATTAAGCTGGAATAAGGAACTATTTGAACAAATTTGACACACAAATGTGCTCTTCAGTGAAATTTAGTGAAAAACCATTTCTTTCTAGAAGTAACATGACAAAAAAAAACTAGCAAACAAAGAAAACGGCTTTATGTTAGCATTTAGTTTTGGACAGGAAGGCCATTACCATTTCAAACGTTCTCAGGTGAATGGGTGGACAGTTGGTTGTCCACTTTTCATAGCACTTTTGTCTGTCTCTTAAAAGCTCTGTTTATTTTTCATAAGATGGTTTAGTCTGTCTCTATACTTTTCATCCCATCTTGTCTGCCAAGAGCTAACCATTAAGGGAGGGTGGAGACACTCCTAGTGCTAACACATTTACTCCACAATACCACAGAACACTTTTCCTTCTCACTCTGAATTTTAGAAAGCCATTGCAATCATTGTTAGGGTGAAGGTTTCCTTTCTTCAGAACCATCTTGAACTGTGTCTAAATGCTAGCATAGAACATTCCCAAACCAAAAGTCAAAGTTGGTATAAGTTCATTTTGTACAAGTTCCCAAATCCCCAAGTCTATCAGATCTACGCCGCCTCATTGCTTAGGAGGCAGTAGATATGTCATGGCCACTGGAAGGCCTCTGTTTTTTTCCAAATGTATTGTATGATGTGCCGATCTGCATTAGTCCATTATCAAGGGTCGGTGTAATCCTGAGAGGAGTTCATCGCCAAGTGCTAAAGTGCTGTTAACAGGGCCTGTTTAACATTCAGCACTTCCCCCTCAACATACAATTATTCCGCTGCTCCTGCTATTAGCATGTAGCGTTTGCCTGCGTGCTTTTAATTGAACTGATTTAACGTATGCCAGATCAACTAGTTTTCGTTAATTAGTTCTGTCTTAAAAGTGCCATCAGAACATGAAATATTCATCACAGTGAAGAGGTACATTTGCGGCAGACGGATAAGTGTTCCTCATATGGGGAACTCTCAAACGCGATTGCGCGGGCAGAAACCTGCCTTCACGCTCTGGCGTGTCGCGGGACTGCCGCTTTCACTGTAATTTTCCTCTGTCTTGTCAGTTGTCAAAGAGCTTCAATAACAACTTGGATCTGCATACTGTGACAATACACAAAAATTGCAGTTGGTAGAACATCTGAATAATATACGGCAAAACTAGTGTTGTCACTTTGATGGACGATGTCAGTCAGTTGTGTACTGTGTCCTTCATGCTTGACTCCTTGATCACCAGATCTGGCTTTCCGGCTCCCTCCAATCCAGAGTGTACTTGATTTTGAAAATAGTACAGGTGTACCCTATGGCCCCATTTTTCTTTTCTACCTAGATTAAATAAGAGCCCCGGTCTTGCTCTGGTTCCAGCTTCCACGCCCTGCTTTCCGATTCCAAGCTTGAACACCCGCGCTGCCAGGTGAGCGTGCAGCCATGCCAAGCTGCATGGAAAGTTTGTGCAGCCATTGTGTGGTTTAGTAAATGTTTATTTTATTTCTTTTATTTTATTTGTCATTATTTTATATTTTTATATTTTATTTTACTAAATGTTAGCATTTAGTTTTGGACAGGAAGGCCATTACCATTATTTTATTATTATTATTATTTTATTACTTTTCAGACCCCATAACACCTCCACTGACATGATGAATTTGAAAAAAAAAATAGGTTTTGGATTTTAAAATGAGACTTTGGATTTAGTCATCATGGTTAAATACACAAAATGCCATCACAGTATTTTGGACCTTTTTACTAAAATGACATGAGAGGGAGGAAAAGAAATGGTGGAGGTCCCTCCCAACCCACCCAAGGGGTTGATCAGAGAAAGTGTTGGTTGGACACTCAATACCGCCACCTCACAACGTGGGAATGTGTGACTTTCTTTAAAATTAGGTTTGTGAGGTGGGCGGTGTCGCAGAATGATCGTGATTACCAGAGCAACACGCTAGCCCTGTTATTCTTACATGCTTCATGATGTATATCACTCGGATATTTTATCCGTAGTTAATCAAGCGTTGTTAGCACCTGCAGTTCAGCAGGTGACACCTGAGCCATTCTGTCAAGGCATCGTTTGGCGAAATGTACAAAAGAAGGAAAAACAGGCAGTATGGGACAGGAGCGAAGCGTGTGGTGACAGGGTTGACTCTTGGCCACACTCGTGGTTACCATGGAAACACAAGCCTGGGTAAAAACACTGGCTATTGTTAAGCTATACATGATTATCAAATATGAAACAAAAGAAGCTCTTAGAGATAATGAATTATTTAGTAGGGTCATATCAGCCTTGAGGAAGTTGATACATAATGTTTTATGGGTTAATATAAAGTGCATGTTATAAAAACCATACGGTCACTAATCTCCTGGCCTCTCATTCTTACTCTTTTTCCTTTCTCACTCATTCGCTCTCACTTCTTTTTCCATGTTGTGATCACAAACTGTCAAACTGACTAAGTATAGCCACAGTTGTGTTTCTCTTCAGCTTTTCCCCTTTAGCCCTCAGCAGACAAAGGTGTGAAAATGCCCCTGTACGACAGAAACACTCATCATATAATATGATAATATGGGGCTTGTTAATATGGTGCTCGGCGATAAAGATGGCACGGCGACAGGGTGAGAGTGTTAAGGGTACTGCCCCTTGCATCAATGTTTTTAAAAATCTTTTTCAGTAAAATTATCTGAACATACATGAAACAAGGCCAGTTTATGTAAGATTGAAGTAATGGGTTTTTTAAATTTTGAATTATTATCTCTAATAACATTTAGTGAGCTTTATTCTTAGAACTTAAAAAATCCCTAAAGGGATATTCAACCAAAATTGAAAATTCTGTCATTATTCACCCTCATGTCGTTCCAAATCCATAAGACTTTCGATCATCTTCGAAACACAAATTAAGATATTTTAAATGAAATTTGAGAGCTTTCTGCCCCTTTATTGACAGTCTACGCAACTACCACTTTGAGGCTTAAAAAAGTTCATGAAGAGATCGTAAAACTAATCCATATGAATTTCTGAAGAGACTTGATCGCTTGAACCGAGCCTGCTTGACGCATGAAAACAAACATCACTGAGTGTTGTCAAACATGCTGCATAACCCAAGAGAATGAACCTCATTGGTTCTTGCAGAAGCTCAAACGTACTGCGTAACACAAGAATGAACCTCATTGGTTCTTGCGGAAGTTCAAACGTGCTGCATAACATGAGAATGAACCTCATTGGTTCTTGCAGAAGCTCAATAATGCTGCGTAACACAAGAATGAACCTCATTGGTTCTTGTGGAAGTTCAAACGTGTTGCGTAACACAAGAATGAACCTCATTGGTTCTTGCGGAAGTTGAAACATGCTGCGTAACACAAGAATGAACCTCATTGGTTCTTGCAGAAGCTCAAACGTGCTGCGTAACACGAGAATGAACCTCATTGGTTCTTGCAGAAGCTCAAACGTGCTGCGTAACACGAGAATGAACCTCATTGGTTCTTGCAGAAGTTCAAACGTGCTGCGTAACAAGAATGAACCTCATTGGCTCTTGCAGAAGTTTAAACGTGCTGCGTAACACGAGAATGAACCTCATTGGTTCTTGCAGAAGTTGAAACATGCTGCGTAACACAAGAATGAACCTTATTGGTTCTTGCAGAAGTTTAAACGTGCTGCGTAACACGAGAATGAACCTCACTGGTTCTTGCTGAAGCTCAAACGTGCTGCGTAACACGAGAATGAACCTCATTGGTTCTTGCTGAAGCTCAAACGTGCTGTGTAACACAAGAATGAACCTCATTGGTTCTTGCAGAAGCTCAAAGGTGCTGCGTAACACAAGAATGAACCTCATTGGTTCTTGCAGAAGCTCAAACGTGCTGCGTAACACGAGAATGAACCTCATTGGTTCTTGCAGAAGTTCAAACGTGCTGCGTAACACAAGAATGAACCTCATTGGTTCTTGCAGAAGCTCAAACGTGCTGCGTAACACGAGAATGAACCTCATTGGTTCTTGCTGAAGCTCAAACGTGCTGCGTAACACGAGAATGAACCTCATTGGTTCTTGCAGAAGCTCAAACGTGCTGCGTAACACGAGAATGAACCTCATTGGTTCTTGCAGAAGTTCAAACGTGCTGCGTAACACGAGAATGAACCTCATTGGTTCTTGCAGAAGCTCAAACGTGCTGCGTAACACGAGAATGAACCTCATTGGTTCTTGCAGAAGTTCAAACGTGCTGCGTAACACGAGAATGAACCTCATTGGTTCTTGCAGAAGCTCAAACGTGCTGCGTAACACGAGAATGAACCTTATTGGTTCTTGTAGAAGCTCAAACGTGCTGCGTAACACAAGAATGAATATCATTGGTTCTCACACGTCAAGCAAACATGCTTGAGCTTCCGTTCATCACAAATGATGTGCAAGTTGATGAATGTTTTTATGTGAATAAAAGCCTAAATTCAATCTGTTCATTGTATAAAGTGATTGTGTCTCTTCAGAAAATTTGGACTAAACCGCTCAATTCATATGGATTAGTTTTACGATCTCTTTATGAACTTTTTGAAGCGTCAAAGTGGTAGTTGTGTTGCTGTCTATGAAGGGGTCAGAAAGCTCTCAGATTTCATTAAAAAAAACCTTCATTTTTGTTCTAAAGATGAACAAAAGTCTTACAGGTTTGGAACGACATGAGGGTGAGGAATTAATGACTTAATTTTTATTTTTGGTTCAACTAACCCTTTAATGTTGAGAACTACGGTATCAACTACCCATGGAAGTCAGGACCGATGGGTAAAGTTTGGCTGCAACCATTCAGGTGAAACATAACTTTTGGCAAACATTTTATAAAGTTTTGCCAGTGTCTTTTCCCCCCCTCACAATAGTTGAGTTGCTAGAAGGACCTGAGAAATGTGTAATTTTTTGGATGTTAAAACGCTTTTCTTAATATGCAGAGTCAGCTATAATTAAGGCATTTGTAAGTTGATTCGGTGGCTCCTTATGCTGCTTTCAAAACATTGCTCTGTTTGTTTGAGCCTTCGACCAGCCCGACACCGCAACAGTGGCTTAACACATGACTTTAGTTAGGGGCGGAGCTATGAATTTGATTGACCAATGGCAGAGGGTGGAGCCCTCAAGGAAACCTGTTTGATGTGTCATTATTTTCAAAGATCTCTTTCTGTGAGGTCATGCCGTTTTCCTCTCTCCAAATACTTTTTCACCGTCTATCTGTTTCTCTTCCCTGGCACCCCCTCCTGTTCTCTCCCCATCATTTTAGTATTTGGCGAGCTGCTAGTTTGGGGTTATCCAGTACGGATGGTTTTCAGAAGGATGCCAATGTTTTGTTGACAGCCCAGCAGTCACGCTACAGACACCCCCTCCTTTCTGTCCACCTGCACCTCTCTCTCTCTCTCTCTCTCTCTCTCTCTCTCTCTCTCTCTCTCTCTCTCTCTCTCTCTCTCTCTCTCTGAGTCATTGACAGGAGCCAGTGTTCCTGATTATGACAATTAGCTTCCTGACAGACACCTCATGCCAGGACATGTTTGTGTGTGTGTGTGTGTGTGTGTGTGTGTGTTAGTTTGAATCTGGAATTTTAAAAGCCTGTAAATCTCACTTTTAAAGAGATCCTTAGAGAACAAGAATTTGAGAATTCGCTTTCTTGATAGCTGGTGCTGTTAATATCTATCTATCTATCTATCTATCTATCTATCTATCTATCTATCTATCTATCTATCTATCTATCTATCCAACTGTTCGTGTCTATCTATCTATCGTTCTATCTATCTATCTATTTATCTATCCATCTGTCATTCTATCTGTCCATCCGACCGTTTGTCTGTCCTGTCTATCTGTTGTTCTATCCATCTATCGTTCTATCTGTCCATCCGACCATTCGTCTGTCTATCTGTCTGTTGTTCTATCCATCTATCGTTCTATCTGTCCATCCGACCATTCATCTGTCTATCTATCTGTCGTTCTATCCATCTATCGTTCTATCTGTCCATCCGACCATTCGTCTATCTATCTGTCGTTCTATCCATCTATCACTCTATCTGTCCGTCCGACCATTCGTCTGTCTATCTATCTGTCGTTCTATCCATCTATCGTTCTATCTGTCCATCCGACCATTCGTCTGTCTATCTGTCGTTCTATCCATCTATCGCTCTATCTGTCCATCCGACCGTTCGTCTGTCCTATCTTACCTGTCGTTCTATCCATCTATCATTCTATCTATTGTTCTATCTGTCCATCCGACCGTTCGTCTGTCCTATCTTACCTGTCGTTCTATCCATCTATCATTCTATCTATTGTTCTATCTGTCCATCCGACATTCGTCTGTCCTATCTATCTGTCATTCTATCTATCTATCGTTCTATCTGTCCATCCGACATTCGTCTGTCCTATCTATCTGTCGTTCTATCTATCTGTCATTCTATCTATCTATCGTTCTATCTGTCCATCCGACCGTCTGTCTGTCTGTCCAGTCGTCTGTCCATCCATCTGTATATAAATGCATATGTATGTTATATATCTTAAAGCCTGCTTAACAAATGTCAGAAAGGGTAGACATTGGACATGAAAAACTAAATTGCGACTGCACAAAACAAGTGCAATGCTAAAAATATATGTTTTATTAAGTTTAAAAATGAAAAGCAGCATTCAGCGAATCATTCTGTGAAGTTTGCATTCGTGGACCTTATCTGGCGGTGATGAGCCTTCCTGTTGTGATAATGGCTTGTCACAGCATGGTGTGTGAGGTTGTGTGTTGGTGTGTGTGCACACAGGAGTGTGTGCTTACAGGAACGCCTTGCTTCAGTGCAGCGTGACAACGCCGGTTTGTTGTGACACCTCTCACGGCGCGAGCTCCAGGAAGGTGTTAAAGATGAGTCGTCGATTCGTGAGTAGCGGCAGCCGAGCTTTAGGGAGTCATCGGCACACCATTTGGTGGATTTGAAACGATGACTCTCTGTGTGTGTGTGTGTGTTAATGTGAGTGTACACTCATAGAAAAAAAAGAAATAAGTGGGAGAAAGCAAGACAGCGAAAGAGAAGGAAGAGGTGGAGATCGTGCTGGAATTTGACTCCCACTCAGTAACTAGCTTGTCATCAACCTCTCAACCCTGCGCTTAAGTGAGTCCGTCCCTCAGCAAAGATGATCAGATGAAGATACGCAAACACATTCATTCAGCAGTTTTTAATGTCAAGACTACACTGCAAAAAATGTTTCCTGTAATCAGTATTTTTTCTCGTTTTTTTTGTCAGGTATAGAAACATCCTTAAAACAACATACACTCACCTAAAGGATTATTAGGAACACCATACTAATACTGTGTTTGACCCCCTTTCGCCTTCAGAACTGCCTTAATTCTACGTGGCATTGATTCAACAAGGTGCTGAAAGCATTCTTTAGAAATGTTGGCCCATATTGATAGGATAGCATCTTGCAGTTGATGGAGATTTGTGGGATGCACATCCAGGGCACGAAGCTCCCGTTCCACCACATCCCAAAGATGCTCTATTGGGTTGAGATCTGGTGACTGTGGGGGCCATTTTAGTACAGTGAACTCATTGTCATGTTCAAGAAACCAATTTGAAATGATTCGAGCTTTGTGACATGGTGCATTATCCTGCTGGAAGTAGCCATCAGAGGATGGGTACATGGTGGTCATAAAGGGATGGACATGGTCAGAAACAATGCTCAGGTAGGCCGTGGCATTTAAACGATGCCCAATTGGCACTAAGGGGCCTAAAGTGTGCCAAGAAAACATCCCCCACACCATTACACCACCACCACCAGCCTGCACAGTGGTAACAAGGCATGATGGATCCATGTTCTCATTCTGTTTATGCCAAATTCTGACCATCTGAATGTCTCAACAGAAATCGAGACTCATCAGACCAGGCAACATTTTTCCAGTCTTCAACTGTCCAATTTTGGTGAGCTTGTGCAAATTGTAGCCTCTTTTTCCTATTTGTAGTGGAGATGAGTGGTACCCGGTGGGGTCTTCTGCTGTTGTAGCCCATCCGCCTCAAGGTTGTGCGTGTTGTGGCTTCACAAATGCTTTGCTGCATACCTCGGTTGTAACGAGTGGTTATTTCAGTCAAAGTTGCTCTTCTATCAGCTTGAATCAGTCGGCCCATTCTCCTCTGACCTCTAGCATCAACAAGGCATTTTCGCCCACAGGACTGCCGCATACTGGATGTTTTTCCCTTTTCATACCATTCTTTGTAAACTCTAGAAATGGTTGTGTGTGAAAATCCCAGTAACTGAGCAGATTGTGAAATACTCAGACCGGCCCGTCTGGCACCAACAACCATGCCACGCTCAAAATAGCTTAAATCACCTTTCTTTCCCATTCTGACATTCAGTTTGGAGTTCAGGAGATTGTCTTGACCAGGACCACACCCCTAAATGCATTGAAGCAACTGCCATGTGATTGGTTGATTAGATCATTGCATTAATGAGAAATTGAACAGGTGTTCCTAATAATCCTTTAGGTGAGTGTATATTTACTTGAAAACAAAAATTGTGTGAGATATTATTTAGTAGATTTAATTAAGGTATATTATTTACCTTACTAAAAAAAATAATCGCAGTAAAGGAAAAACATTTGACAATAAAGATGATTATGATAATAGTTTTGCTGTTTTATCAGTACTAACAACTCAATTTGGTGCACTGATGCTGAAATAGTGAGGGTTCAGGAGTTTTAAAGATTGTTTCTCTAAATATATTTACTCTTTCCCCGCAAAACAGAATTTTCCTGGTTTCCGTGTTTTCACTGTTTTACGGTAGGGGACACTATGGCACATGTTCTGAAAGAGTACTGAATCTCTGGATCAAAGCACATGCAAAGAAGACGCGGAAACAAGCGCTATCATATGTAATCATATGCATATGTCAAATAACGCAATAATCAACATTAAACAGTATATAAATCAAAACTGCCTAATGTTACTGAATGAAATGTCCCAGGACGAGCTATAGGACTGTGAAGCTTTAGGGTGTTGATGAACTCAATTTACTCCTTCTATGTTTTGATCATCGTTCTGAATATGATCCAGATGTAGTCTGACAAAAACGATGATTTTCTCAGCTTTTTGCTTAAAATGTTTTTTTATGTAACCCCACATTCAGATGTTGTTAAAAAAAGAATGCATGAAGCTAGAATAAAACAGTTTTTTTGTTTTGTTTAAAAACAGAGGGTCTATTCTTACTTTTGATATATTGCATGTTCAGATATTTATACAACAAAATATTCTGGGGGCCATGACATTTTTGTGAAAATGATCAAAAATGCTGGCAATGGCTGGCAACTCTTTTTTTTTAAGCGCTGGCGGGGAAAGAGTTAAGATATATTAAAATATATTCTCCATTGTGTTAAGATATTATCTTAAAATCTTATGCAGTTTTAATTTACTTTAAGTAAATGTATCTTATTTTAAACATCTTTATTGGAAAACAAGACAAAAACACTAATTATGGAAATTATTTTTTTACAATGTATGATTGATTAAAAAAACAAACAAAAAAAACAGTCAAGAACAGGTCTGGGTCAGATTTCACCCCAAATGAAAATAAATAATTAATTATACTTAAAGAGCATAAAGAAAATGAAGCCTATTTAGGCCTATTTAAGCATATTTTTATGACAATTAAGCACTTTCCCCCCCGATTAATGCGTCGCAAAATATTTTAATTCTCATTACTGTAATGCAATATTGTCTTATTGGAAATAATTGTTCATGGTAGTATTTGTTTTACTGCCTTTATCCTAATCACCAATCTCCAATGAGAATAATGAGAAGTAAAACAACACAAAAGTAAAACATCAATGTATTTTAATGAGAACTTGGTTAATTGTCACAAAAATAATGTCCCAGTGCAAACATCTTACTGGTCATAAAAAATTTCTTCAGTGTCTTTGTGCACAATATGTTTTTTTTTTCTTCTCTTCTTTTGATTGTGGGGTGAAATGTGACCTGGACACGTGGACATGTTCTTGACAGGTGTGATTCACCCATCCATGGCCTTGTTGCTGGTAATGGGAGAAGATATGTGACAACCAAGACCCCACACAGAGGTTTTAGGACCCCCTAGGGACTCTCCCACCCGTCTTCTCAAACTCATGTGAACGCTGAATATATCCAGTATTGGTCAGTTAGCTCCCGCATCTCTTGTGTGTGTCCTCATGCCATCATCGACCGTAAGTCACCCCAGAACATTACTCCAGGATCCACCCCTGTTTATTTTACTGGCAAATCCAATCTTGACTCCCTCCGTAACACCAGCTCTGGTGAAACAAAAGACACTCTGTCAGGTTATCTCCAGCTAACCTCCCTTCTCTCTCTCTTTTCCACTCTCCCTCTATCTTCCCCCTACCATTTTCTCTTTTCATTTTCCTACAGTGGTAATGAGATGTTTCATTATTTGCATTTCACAGCTTTTAATAGCGAGAGAATTTAGGCTAAGCCCCGGGTTGTCAGAGAGGGAGCCTCCACTGGAGACACGGTTGGCTTCAGGGCCTCCGAGGCAGTGAATAGCCCAGAAATACACTAGGACAGAGGGAAAGAGGGAGGGAAAGAGTGAGAGAAAGATGGAGGACAAAGGCCAGATAGCTCACGCTGCAAGGAGTGCCTCTGCAGGTACAGTTTTAAGGGTTAACAGGTTAACTGCTTTTTGCCTGGCATGAACTTTTTCCACTGCTTTCTACCCTATCCATTGGTTAGAGGAAAAAGGCGTTTTTAAGGGAAAAGGCATTAATAAAGGTGATGTGTTATGAACTGTGATTCTGTGATCATTCAGAGACCAATGCAGTGAGAGAAGTGCAGTGTTTCTGTAACGCACAGGCATTGCCAGCATACTTTCTGGGGAGGGAGTTTGTCGCAGTCTTTCGAGGTAGAGATGAATGGAAATGTTTACCAGGCTTTTGGGAAAAGTGTGCCAGAGCATTACTAAAGAGTAGAGATAAGGCCTTTGTGTGCCTGTGAGTTTGCATGGAAGTATGAGTATCCAAAGTACCTGTATGCCAGTTGATACTAAAATGGAAACATGTTACAATAAAATAGCTATAGAATATCCAACCACATCCAAACTTTATATTAAGGATGAGTGCATTGCCAGCTTGCCCATTTCTAATCATACTGGTTCTTCTGCTGTAAAAGTAGCAGCGAGCCATATGAATGATGGGAAAAATTCATGTTATGGTAATTTTGCTTATGAATATTAATTAGTCATGATGACACATCCAAATTTTCTTATTAAAGCCACAATATGTAATTTTTAGCCGCTAGAGGTCAAAACAAAGGCGTAGCTTGATGACGCCTGGATTTCGCGGAGCTTTTATCTTATGCCTATGCATATGTGGGGTAACGCAGCGCTGTTTTATCATATTAGATACATTATTTGAGTGTGTTGAAAGTTATGTTATAATGCTACTCTGTGCGTTCACTCTGCGACTACTATGAGACACTTGTTCACACTGCAGTAAGCTAGATGGATATTAGGCATGGTAAAACATGGTACTCGCGGTAAATCAAGAAAACCAGATTCAAACAATAAGACTAACTGTGTTGAGCTATGACAATGATTAGTTTTCTGTCGTTGAATGTATCCAAACAGTTGCTCGCCTGTCTAATAAAACACATCATATATTAAAGCGTCTTTGGTGTTTCCATGGTTTCTACAAAATAAAACCGGAAATCGAGGATAACGCAGGTATGATGTCATTGATAGGCGACGCACAGACTCGATTCTAAAAGCTTTGCTCATGAATATAAACTGCTATGTAACCTTCCTGAAATACTCAGCAACTTTTTAAAAATTAAATATTTAGTGTTTTAAATGACTAGGTACAACCCTTTTGGACCATGCGCCGGCTGCGCCGACCGTTTTATCCGTCGTTAAACTAGCAAAAGTGGATTCGGATACGCCCTAAGTGCACTTGCGCCATGCGCTTCAATCGCTAAAACAGGGCCCCAAATGTATAAATGTATGTGGCAGTTGTAAAATTGCTCTATTGTTACTACACAAGAACAAAACTTGTCATTAGTGTGAGAGGGAATACCTGAAGCTTACCACTAAGTTTTAGCAGGCAAGCTCAGGGCAAAGTCTCATTGAGAAGTTTCGGATAAAACCTTGTAGGACCTCAGTTTAGCAGAGAGCACAGAGGGACAAGGCCTTGATGTGAACCGGTAAACACTACAGTCTCTCTGTCCCTGTTTCACACCACTCACCCGACACTCTGACCTATCCAGCTTTTCAGCACGGACTCACCTTCACTGCTCCGGCTTAATGCTCAAGAGGAGGTAAAGGAGGACGTGGGTGGGGAGGGAAGAGGTGCTGAGCCGGGTGGAGCTGAGCGGAGGGTTAAGACTCTCAAAGCCTTTTAGATCCGCTCTTGTCACATTCTCGGTGGTGTGACAGGCTCTTGTCACCTGGGCCAGCTGGAGTCTGGCCTAAAGACAGACACTGAGATAGTGCTGCTCAGTCTATGCAAAGATATGGAAAGGAGAACTCTAGGGCTGTGTTTACACTGGCACAAAAAAGATCGGATCTGCCTATAGGAAAAACGCAGCCATAGGATTTTGGCTTAACAAATCCAACATTTTCTTGTTTGTAGTGTATGTGTGTGTGTGTTTGTATATATTATATTATATATATTTTAAAATTAATTTATTCCTGTGATCAAAACAAAATTTTCAGCATCATTACTCCATTCTTCAGAGTCACAGATCCTTCATTCTAATTTGCTGATTTGATGGTCAAGAAACATTTATTATTATTATTATCAATGTTGAAAACAGTTGTGCTGCTTAATATTTTTTTTGTGGAAACCATGATTATTTTCTGGATTTTGTTAAAAAGAACAGCGTTCATTTGAAATAGAAACCTTTCATAGCATTATAAATGTATTTAATGTCACTTTTGATCAAATTACTGGATCTGCAAAATCTTAATTTCTTTGAATTCTCTTTATTTTGGAAGCTTTTCTCTGCAAATATTGATATATGCAATTAACTGCAATAATTTTAATTAGTCAGCTTATTATACAATTCATTCTATTAAATTTTAATTGATTGGTGGTCCTAAATAAACATTTAAGTGCTGAAAACACCAGCAAAATGGCAGCACATAAAGTATCTGAGATTCGTAGTTCACCGATGTCCCACATGTTATTTAGGCCTATACCTAGAACAGATTGTGCCAAAGAACATATAACTAGCTTCTACTTATCTGCAGCTATAGCTTTGAGAGTAAAATAATCAAACTTGGTATGAAACGTACAGTATTTTACTTTTATCAATGCCATTTATTTAACATCCATATTTTATTTTTAAACACTTTTATATCACTTTCATTGTCAAAACGTTGTTGCATAATACAGTATAACTACTGCACATTCAGAAATGTCAACTTTAATTTATGTATTTTAATATATTTATATTTTAATGTATATGAACAATTTGATAAGCTTTACATTTGCTCATTGATTATCAAACTAAATAGAAACCATCTAGTAAACTAAATATTAACCATCTATTTATCAATGCAGTGTATCCAAAGCCAAAACACCTTTTTTATCCTCCTCATTCGCTTGTGTCTATTTATATTGCTATCCTAATAGTTATAAATAGCAAGACTAAATGCATCCACCTTTTATCCTCAGCTCATTTATCTCTGTATTTGTTGTAACACTACATTCTTTTTACATTCTCTTAGATGCTTTTAAGCGATACCCCAGCATAGCACTTGTGACCATATTTATTTAAAGCTGTGCTTAATTCTCATTTTCTGTTTATTTTGTTTTATTTGGCTAATCTTTTAATACCAATACTCCTCGTTTAATGAGTCATTTACTCGGTCAGACCACATTTAAACAGCTGTTTGTTGAGTCAATTAATGATTTTACCACCATCTGGAAAGCCAATTTAAGGGTACGCTTGTAGTCTTTCCCTAATTAAATCTTGCTATTTTATGGCGTAAAAAGCAGCTGAGCATTGTAAAGCCATCATAAAACTTTCATGAACTTCTGAAAAAGTTTCAAACTTGCCTTTCTTTTTTTTCTTATGTGTTGGCCACAGTTGTAGCATAAATGTTGTGCTATTTTAAAGGGCTGCACTCTTTTTGTTCCACTTTTCCTGTTGCCAGCTCTGTGAAATTGGGGATTAACCCCACGGATAATGGCCCTGATGTCCAGTTGAGTGGTTTAAAATGACTGGCTGCCTGAGAAACACACTGACGCATACATGACTTACACCCTCTGAGCGCTCGCTGTCTCCTTCTTCCTCCCACCCTTCCTATTTCCACCACCTCCTCGCATGTCACGACTGTCCTTCCCACCATCATGAACAGAAACGAAAAGAAAAAGAAAGAAAGATGGCCTTGTTTCCCCCATCCCCTCCAAGAACATCAGAACCAGCCTCAACAAAAATAGGGAAGAGCCTAGATGTATATGCATGGGTGTTTGTGTGAATGTGTGAGTGAGTGTGTTTTCTTGGCCGGAGGAACCCAGTCACTCCAGATCTGAGTTTTTGCGGGTGACAGGAACTGTAAGCGGTGGTGGCACTCTTTAACACTCTATCCTCTGAGACTTAGGCTGCTCTGGCCTCCATTCTTTGCACATTTCTTCCCTCCAATCCCATTACAGGCCTAACCCTAACCTTAACCTTACTACTACCACTTCTTACACCTTCTATTTTGGTGTGGACAAAAGCTGGGCTGCAGTGAACTCAATAGTTAGGGTAGATCATATCATGATGTTGTGCTCCTGGTGGTGAAACATTGTTGGATAGTGGTTATCGACTCTTATTAAAGCAATTGCTTCCAATCATGTATAATCATCTGAACTACACTGTTAGATGATGCTTTACAGGGCTGTTTTTGTGTGTATGTGACAATTTCTGTTATTGAATGCAGTCAGAGAGCTTCATTTAAAGCCATCAGCCTACTTTTGAAGAACATGACAATCCTTTTTTTAAAGTCAACATCAAAATTGACCCTATGACGTTCCTGGTCATGCGGCGAATTGGTGCACATTATTTCACCTGTTACTTCACTTTTCACTATCCAACTAATTCCCAAAGCATAAAATAAAGTCCCGCCCTACAATCCTGCTTCACTCAGCAGATTAGAAAAGCATGTAATCTTTAATTTGATGGTTATTGCAGTGGGCATTTATGGACATTTTACATTTTTTACATCTCAAGTATTGCTCTGGATTTCAGACCTCCCTCCTCGCATAGCCTTTTACAAAAAAAAATGTAAAATATGGTCTTGCACCTGCTCTTTTGCTTAGGGCTCTGTAGGGTTCACTAAGGTTATGTGACCCTTCTGTTTCTCTTTTCATACTCCTCATTTTTGTCTAATAAGCTTCAGATCCTTCTACTTCCAGTGAAGCAGAAAATCTGATTAGCCCAACTGCATTCTGTCTCATTCAGCGTTTAGCCGTGTTACATGTCTGTCAATTGTGTTGTTTATGTTTATTGTTGTTTTGCACTTGATCGCCCAGATTGCCGTGTAACTCAGTCGGCCAACGAAAAGATATTAATATTCATTGTTGGTTGCACAGTTGAAGTAGTTCTGAATAGTCTTCTGAAAGAACTCACTAATTTGGTTTGCCTAGGGTGCAAAGTGCCGTTATTTACTGAGCGTATCCTCATTGTCAGAGAAAAATTAATTGGTCTTAAGGGTTAAAGTGGAATAGATGCAAAGATTTTCGGATGTTAAAAAAATCTGTCATCATTTACTCACCCTTATGTCGTTCCAAAAACGTATGAAGATTGTCCTAAAAAGGACAAAATGAACCGTAAAAGTATCATAAATTGGTTTATGCGACTCATATTCCAAGTCTTCTGAAGCCATCCAGTTTGTGTGAGGAAAAGCGTATCACATTTTAGGTGAACTATCCCTTTACATTGGCAACATTGTTCAGCTTTTGTTCTTTAGAACGAGTCGAACTACGGCATTGTAGGCAATCGAATCAAAAAAGCCTCAAGCGAAGCAGTTGAAGGCTAACTTAAAACTATTAAAAAGAGAAAAAAAGTCACTTGTCACTGTCAGTCTCTTCTTCTTTCAGTCTTCCAAGTAAGGTGTATTTGTACAAGTGGACATGGGAGAGGCAGAGGATTGATTTGATCTTACAAGCCATCAGGTTGAGAGGAACTTTCCTAAACATGACCTGAAGTGTGCCGGCCCCGCAGCAAACGCTGCTGTCACTATAGTGAACGGGAGCTGTCACGCTGCAGTCGGGCCGATGCGAGCTGACAGCCTGAACGCTCACAAAACAAATCATGGCCCCATTTGGTAACACTCCACGTCCCTGCGATTTAGCCCCAACCAGGACGGCTTCTGTGCTGCTCATAGAGGATGCTAGTGGGAAAGTGTAGCCTATTGGGGATATCTGTGTACGTATGTGTGCATATGTAGGTGCATGTTCTGTAGGAAGTCCTGTCCCAAATGGTACACTTGATGTGAACTTGTGGTCTTGTGGACTTACAATGGCCAAAGCGTGCATGTGTCTGTTAAGTCCACAAGACCATAAGGTGTCCCATTTGTCATTTTAGGTTTTGGAAGGGTGATTGCGATATGCGTCCTCAATGCGCACCTTTGCCAAGCCTGCAAGCCAGCGAGCTCCGCAGCAGACTTCAACCTGAAAGTGCCATTATGTCATGAAAGTGTGCACTCGGAGGAAGATTGCGAGGGCTTAGGGTTCCTTTTGGGACAGGGCCTAACTGAGTGCCAGTGAAATCATGTCTTGGCGGTTAGCGAGAGATGCTAGTATAGGAATCTGCTCTCATGAATCAGTCTATGGGTGAATCTTACAAAGACTAGATAATATTTGCTAAAATGCTAAAATCAAAAGAAATTAAACAAGAATTTTGTATAAAGAAGATCAAGCTTAATTTAATGACCATTAAGACAATTTTCCAGCCCAGCCCCCGTTACTGTAATGTGGAAAAAAGTCTAATTTTCATTGCTGTGATTTAGCTATTTTAAATAGCAAGAATAGCAATTCAGTGTTTGTGTGTTTAAACAGACTTAATTCACTCTCAACTGATTTAATCAAAACCACTGATTCGTTTAGGAACAAAACAAGTGACTGTCTTTATGAACGAGTCATTGAATCATTCACTCAGCCGATATCTGAATCATTCATGGGGACAAAAAACAACTTTATGTTGCTTGGTTTTACAACTGTTACAAGGTTTTTTGGAGTGATTTTTGTTTGTGGAGCAAAAATAGACAAAGAAACTGTCAATATTATGTCTAAAAGATATATATGCAAATATACGTTTTTTAATAATTATGCAATTTTTTATTGCATTGCAGTATTTTTTTCATTACTCAAGGCTACTGAGAATTGTGACTTAATGTGTTTAACTGACATGAAAATAATGTAATGATGCAAAAATTGCCCTAAAATTTTTTTAATATATTTTAAAAATTATTTGTATTATATGTTTGATTTTGGGGTATAATATAACCCAGACATTTTTTGACAGTTTTTGTGAGATTCATCCCTATGCTTTCCCCCATCTCCCAGTTGAGTGTGTGTTTTGTGTTTATAGTTTCTCTCTCTTTCCTCTGTGCACATTCAAGAACAATGCATTGCCCCATCTAGCTCTCCTCCCCCATCTCTCTATCTTAATGATTATAGCAGAGATGCTCAGGTGTTCACTGTTCAACCCTTTAATCATGATGTTTCTCTCTGTTCGCTTTATTAGCTGCCAAATAAAATTACCCAGTGAGTGTGTAAAGCACTTCAACACAATCATCGCCTCTCCTCTTCTTACTTTTCTCTTTTTTATTGCTAAATTGTTTCATTTAATTACCATTTTGTGAGTTAGTTGAATAATAAAGTGTAAAATGGAGCTGGCAAACAGATAATTAATTTTTAGAGAGGAAAGGTGATGTCTGTAGCCCAGAAGACAATCAGCCTCAAGCCATCAGAGCTGGCCAATGCATGTCACCTGCTTCAGCTGGCATTTTAGTGACATTTTGTGCTTAAATGACTTTTTACAGAGATAGAAGACCTCAGTAATAACAACTCAAAGCTATGGCCAATTTTTTCTGTCAGGTTTTGTGCTGGTAGAAGTCTTTTATGAAGGCAGGTTTTCGATGATAAGTGATCATTTCTAGATTTTGATTCTATGCTCCATGAAAATGCAATTCTTCACTTGATTTAATATTAATCTTAAAGTTTCTTCAAAATGCATTAGAGGTTACCAGCAATGTCAAGGACTGTCAATTGTCACACTACTTAAAACATCTTAAAGTTGTTTGCCACACAGATTTGGAAACCTTAAAATGAAGCAAAATGAAGAAATATTTCCTGATTGCCAAGCCCACATGCAATCTGTGCCCGCAGAACTCTGCAGAATTGTGTTTTTCGTTTATTAAAGGGTACATAACACACAGTTTCTGCCAATCTCATGTTAATCTTGAGTACCTATAGAATAGAATTGCATCCTTGATATCTCCAAAGAGTCTTTAGTTTTATCATATTTATAAAAGACAGATACGTTGTACCGATTCTTTCTGAAAACAGCCGAGCTTGTGCGTGCAATGGGTAGGGCTAAAGACACACACACACACACACAATACATCGTGGCATTATCCCTGGATAACTATTGATTCACTATAAGTTCGTGTTGTTGACATTATATGCACTTACGTGTGCCGATTGCCAACAAAACTCATGGCCGGGAACAAACAAACACACTTGCCGAACTCCGTTGCTGCTCTGGAAAAACAAACTGCATCCACTGTTTCCTTAACGCTGGGTTATTTGGGAAGCTGAACAAAGTTATCTTTCCCTCACAACCAAAAACACACTTTAGTGACATTGTTGATTTTGTGGTCTAAAAACAAAATGCCAGCGCTGCCGGCGGCTTCTGTAACCCGAACGAAGCTCATTGATGGACGTGCTCTTGCTCTCGCTCTGGTCGATGTGCGCACACGCTCATCCGGGAGAAGTGCCCATAGAAGGAACTCCGCCCTTTATGACGTCATACAGGGCCATACTCAGAAAAAAAACTGTGTGTATTTGGCACAGTAACACTCCGTCATTAATTCCGTCAAACAACTCGTTTTTTGAAACGTTGGCCATGTTTAGCATGAGAATCCAACTCTTTAACAGTGTAAATAAGTCAGAATGCATGAAATAGCATTAGACCCCGCTTTAAATATTCAGACTAATTTGATAATACTGTCAGCTACCAATAACATTTAAGTACTCTCAGCTCCATTTAACAAATTTTACCATTTTACCAAATACATTTAACACAATCCTGCATATTTCTCCCTCAAAGTACTGCAATGTGGGGAAAAAGTCTCCATTTGGGCCTCCAAGGGGTTAATCTGGGCCTCTTGCTTAGTCATTGGCTGTGTTTGGATTAGCATATTAATATACTACTATACTATTCCTGCAGTATGTATGTATACTGTGCATTGACTGTATTTATAGAATACCAGGATTGCCAAAATGTGCAGCAAAAAACAGAGCACATTGCACACAATAATATATCCCACAATGCAGTACTCTCAATCTGATGTTCCATTTCTAATGTGGCAAATTAACTGGCAGATGTTAGCTATTATTTCTCTTTTTGATTTTTGATTTGATTGAATCAGCAAAATTAAATTAATATTCCGGGATCTGTCAATACAAGCTCAAAACGAAATTTGCTGTATAATGTTGATTACTGCAGAAAATTATTTGTATTGAATATAAGTGCTTTAACAAAAATATGACCTTCATGGTGGATTACTGTATGTTTTTTTGCTTAGTATAAGTCAAAATGTTTTTTTCTGTGGTTATCATCATTATGCTGGAAATAATGTTCTGTTAAGTTTAATTTTTTAAATAAAGTCTTCAAAATAACAGGTTTTATTTTTTAAGATAATGATACCTGGAAACCAATCACATGGAACATAATGTGGTCATAATGATGTGTAAAAACAATGTGGCATACTACTGTATGTTTATTGCTGAATTATGCCAACTGTTTACCAGTAATCTACAAAGTTGAAAGCTGTAGGAACTGGTCTATTTCCTGCATCTACTGCAACTGTACTAACCAGGGTTTGTGTATTGTATGTTGTCTTCCGCCAGACTCTGTTCAGGAGAAGCAGCCACCCGTTAGTCCAATGAATAACCGGAAGGAAGACATGGAGATCACGTCGCACTACCGGCAGCTCCTGCGGGAGCTGAACGAGCAGCGGCAGCACGGCATCCTGTGCGACGTGTGTGTGATCGTGGAGGGCAAGATCTTCAAAGCGCACAAGAATGTGTTGCTGGGCAGCAGCCGCTACTTCAAGACACTTTATTGCCAGGTGAAGAAGGGTTCAGAGCAGCAGGCCACCATTACACACCTGGACATTGTCACAGCCCAAGGCTTCAAGACCATCCTTGACTTCATGTACTCCGCCCACTTGGCGCTCACAAGCAAGAATGTGATTGAGGTGATGTCGGCCGCCAGCTACCTGCAGATGACCGACATAGTGCAGGCATGTCACGGCTTCATCAAGGCAGCGCTAGACATCAGCATTCGCTCTGAGCTCGCAGATGAACTAGCGGATATTGAGATGGGAAACGTGGTGAACTCTATCGGAGGCGGGGCTGGGCCTGGTGTGGGCGGAGCCTCTGAGGCACTGGCGTCCATGATCTCGGCCCGCAGCTCATCGCCGTGGTTGGCCAGGCGCACTAGCCCAGCAAATTCATCTGGAGACTCAGCCATTGCTAGCTGCCATGAAGGCAGTAGCAACTATGGCAAAGAGGACCAGGAACCCAAAAGCCATGAGAGCCAGGAGGATGCTTGTTTGCAACCCTTATGGCCTGCTGATTACCGTTCTGTCCAGGTCAAAGAGGAGCAGGTCTCCCCCTCCAATCTGCAAGACGGGGCTGGCCGAGGGGCACAAGGCACACTCGGAGAGCAAGGTGGAAGAGGAGAGGGGGGCTGGCAACCCCCTGGCTCGGGTCGCAGGAAGAACCGTAAGAACAAGGACACAGTCAGGCACATAACCCAACAGAATGAAGGGGACAGTCGGACAGCATCACCACTACCTTCCATGCTCTCCACCCCTGGCTGGAGCTACGGCAACCAGGACATTCCAGGTAGGATTGCTGTATTGGTTGCTTTATTGCTTACTTTATTAGTATCATTATATCAATTACATTCAATAACTGGAAAACATTTAACAAAATTGAGCCGATTGTTGACCTTTCATGAAAGGATGTTTGGTCTTGCTACAGTTCAATGAAGAACCTTAAACATCCATGTAATCTTTCCATTCCACAAAGGTGGAAAAAAGGTTCCACTATTTGGGAACCCAAAATGGTCCTTTAATGGCATTGCTGTAAAAAAAGAACAGAAAAAACTTTTAAACCTTTATTTTTAAGAGTGTAGGCGAAAAACAATACGTGTAATGAGTAATGTGTCCAAATTTGTAGTATTCATAAAACAGTAGGCGAAAAGTACCCTGATGACCTACTACTGTCAGGGAGATTCTGAAGTGTGCATCCGATGGACACTTTACTATCCCATGAGGAGAGGATTTGTTAATGGCAGTAAAGCACACTACTGACGCTGTGGGTGGCAGGTGTAGTACATCCGGATTACATTCATACCACACACATTCATACTATGTACAACATACTTTTTAACACTCACAAAGCTCATTCCTCATGAAATGTAGTGCCTTTTAGACAGTATGCGATTTCGTACGCAACTTTAGCACATGCAAGCACTGCCTCATCGATCCCGTGAGAGTCAGATCTTCTGGAATACTTTACCACCGTGTTTGATTGTATAATTCAAACCCAGATAGAAATAGAACTCTGATGAAGATGAAAATTATTGTTGTAACACTAATAGTATAGCAGCATGACAAACTACAGATTGAGGTGGGGAATTTGGGGTTGAAAAAACTCATTTCCTCATTAACGACGGAAAGACACATGGGACGCGAGGCAGCCTCATCAACCTAAAAACAAAATCCGTGCTGAGGAACAGATCACGCTAGCAAGCGGGGAAGAGGCCCTACCTGTCTCGGAATACTGTTGCTTATAGGTATGTAGATCATTAAAAGTGTGGCAGCTCTAATCTCTGGTGTATTTGTGCAGGCCGACTGTGAAATGGGCACACACACACTTTAAGAAAACAGGATAATTGAATTGACCTTGGTGGCGGTATGAGGATTAAATTGTATGTGTGTGTGTGAGTGTGTTGGGATGGGGGGGGGTGCCCCAAGGTCTTCTGAAGTGTGGAGAAGAAGGGATAAAGTGAAGGAGAGAGGGAGGGGAATACGCGGAGATCTGCATCAGCTTAGAGCGAGTTTACCTACTTAACTCTCGAGGCACTTTCTCATCCTCTGTTTGCCAGCCCTGCTACCTGCGGCTCCAACAGAAATAACTGCACTTGCTGACCCAACCCCACAGATCAAATATCAAGTGCAAGACTCCACACATCTAAGTACACACCGGCTCTCTGTACTGCGTACACACACATGCTCACTAAAGTCACGCCCGTTCCTTTGTGTGCAACACAAATAGTACACATTTATATTCCTCATGCATTGGCCCCTATAAGCCAAACTAATATTCTAGTCAAGCTTTTGAGGTCAATTTAATTACATTGTAAATGGAATCGAAACATTTTCAAATCTAAAATCATCCCTCTTAACCGTGTGTAAATCTCAATCCGCTAAGGAACCGAGGACTTGCAAAACGGCAAATTGCTTTGGATGTCATTTGATAATATGGGCCGCATCTCGCTGCTCAGTGAAGATGAGAATATTGCTTAATACACAATACAGGCTCAGGCTTGGACGAGTCACATCCGGGTGAGAGAAAGAGGACGTGTTGCGAAAGCCCTCATGTCCTGCTATGGGTTTTGGACTCAGCTATAATTTTCCTACTGAATTAGTGGTTTTGTGAGGAGTTGAGGCAGACAGGTTTGTCCTCAAAACCCAAAACTTAGTCGCTAAGTGCTAGGTTTTTTGTAGCTCCATATGGTTTTGTTTTGTTTAAACTATGGATGTCCCAATTAAGTTTTTTTGCCCCTGATCTGATCAGTCATTGAATAATGAGCACCTATTGAGTACCTACTATAATGAGAACCTACTATATGTTCAGTAAGCAGAATAATTGCAACAAAAAAGGGGAAAAAAGTGGATTTAAGGTTAGAAAGCATTGAGCTTGCGGTGTCAGAATGCCAGTCAAGTCTGAACTCATTGCAACGGAAAGATAAAAATAAACAGTAAATAAATGACTTTCAAGTGATTCTTTACAAAATTGCGCCTAGAAACCGATCTAGCTCAGCCATCTTGAAAGACATTCAAGATGTCTCAATTCTCTAATTGCACCACGATGAGGTGAGGAACTAGGAGTGAGGATGCTTCCTGAGGAGTCATGAGCGAGGATACACGGGTGTATCCTTCCCTCGCTTCCCAAAGGGGGTGGAGCTAAGTTGCGAGGAAAGGAAGCGAAGAGTATACAAAAGCGAGGATATACAAATAAGAAATGAGAAGCACCCATTAGTTCTCGCAATTCACGCACGTGTGATTTTTATTTTTTCCCCCCAAACCACTTCACCAGAAATACTGCCCTGCAGCTAATTTCATTGGTTAAGGTTATAGTGACTGGTAGGTTTAGGGATCAGTGTTTGGTGTAGGCAATCAGTACTGTGATTGACATAAAATCTTAACAATCGACTGCAGGGCGGAGTTTTCGCTGAACAGGTTTGGGGGGGAAAAATCACGTGTCACGTGCGCACATTTGAGCTTCTTTTCCTTTTAATTGTTGTTTGCAAACCCACTTGAAGGTGCATACTGCCACCTACTGTACAACACCTGCATGACAGCTGACGTAAAAAAAAGGGTTGGGCTTAGGATAGCCAATACTGATAAAAAAATGCTTAATCGGCCCCGATACCTATCTTCAAGGTCGGCTCGAAACATCCCTACTTTAAACCTAATAGCCTAATAGCAATAGCATAATGTAGTTTTTCACTGATTAGGTGATTAGCTCTTTCACTAGTCATTGCATCAGTTGTGCTTGTCTGTATTAGTTATATTAGTTGTTTAGTATTACCATGATATTTGCTTTCTATTATGACCTGTAGCAACCAAATACATTTCAAGCTGCATGAAAGTTGCATTCAACGAAGCATATTATTAGCAAACTTGGTTGGTGTGATAACCATGTTAATCGGTGAGGCTGCATTTGTGTTGTGTGTCAGACATGCTACGTACTGCTGAAATCTTTGTGAAAGGCCTAATTGTTTGACATACATGTTATTTGACTATAAATTCTATATATAACTAATAAATAAGTGATTTTAAGAAAAGTTACCTGCATTGACGTTTTATGAAATACTTATTTGTCATTGTGACTTTGAATGACTGTACAGAGTAAACAAAGATTATTTATTTTTGTGTATTTTCTGTTATAGTTCACATAAGCATATTGAAATCTCGTTGAGATGAATAGAAGCTTTAGAGCTTCAGTAATTAGTAGGATTCTTTATAAATGCCTTCATAAGTGATTTCAGCTTCCATGCAATCTGTGTCTGTGTTGACGTCCAGTCACCAGGTAGAGTTTTCCAGATTTGGTTAAAGGGCACAGGAAGTGTCTAGTTGCAAGGGTAATGGTTTGCACGGTTAAGGGTGCTGTTTGCTGACAACACTAAATGGGATCTCAGGATGCTGATGTCCAAGTTGCATTGTGCACAGACTAATGGTTTTAAGAAGCTTGTAATTGGTGGTTGGCATGTTTATAGAACTGTATATCTAAATTACCATGCTATTGGTATGAAGTTCTGGCTAGCAGCAGGATATTTCTCAATCTGCACTTTGCAAAGTGCGTGTGTGTGTGTGTGTGGATATGGTTTTTAACATGATTAAGCAGCCAAGACCAAAAAGACAGTCAGGACTGCTGTGTAAAGCTTATAGCGGTTTCTCTCATCTGCTAAAATGTTTTTTGTTTTAAACATATCAATTCTTATTGATACTGTTTTCTGCATGAATGTTGTAAGATAAGAGTCAGATAATGCCATTGGGCTGATTTGCATACCAGTTCTTCTTTGCATACAGAATGTCCTTACGTTTCACTGTGCCCTTGTTTTAAGCCCCTGTTGAATGGATTGGCCATGACTGGACATTCCCTTTCAGAGCATCTTACTGACCAATGGCAAACATGAGGCATCAAGCCATCACAGTTCTAGAGAGGGGATGTGAGGTCGAACTGGATGTTTAGCAGATGTTTGCAGGTGTTGAAACTGGATATAGAATATGCAGGCGTCATAATGGGCGTGTTTTCCCGGAATGCAGATTCCCAAACTTTGAAGAAACATCACAATATTGCAATCAATATGTTTTGTTTGTTTGTTTGCATTCTGCTAAGTTTAAATGAGATGTACACTTCTACATGTTTCTAGGCTACATGTCAGACTAGGATATGCTAGGTGAATCTGTTTAGATAATATTAACATTGTAGTCCCGTTGTAAAGTCGAAAGTGCACGATAAATATAGTTATTGTCTCCCAAAAGAAAGAATTTACTCAGAGCCGCCTATACGAGTCGTTTGTATTTCGAATCCCACTGCGTTCTATGTCACTAGAAAATACATTTTCGCCTGTGTTGTACGTTGTCCTCCCGCAAACAACTTGATCAGCCCTCAAACACATCATTTTACTGATGACTGCTTCTCAAATCTCGGAGTTCAACCCAAAGCGCAAAATGCTTGCTCTTGAAAGATGGGTCAGTAACCAGTTTATTTGGACCAGCTTGCTCCTCAGAATCACAACCTGTAAGTATGATTAATTATAGATGTATATATTTTCTACCGGGTGTTCAAAATACGTAGTTTTGTGTTTTATATTGTGTACGTTTCTAGCTAACTCATGTTATTATTGTCTTGAAATAGTTCTGCTAATCAGCTGTGGGCCACTATTACCTAAACCTGTCTATTAATGCAGATTGTCTGTTGTTCTTTCCACTTTGAGTAAAGATAAAGGATTGAGCAATATTTGTTGTACAAACGTTTCTGTTCCATCAGTCATTCACGTTAGTGCTCAGCTAAAGTATGCACTGTTATGATACAGTTATTGATACAGTTCCTGCATGTGCACCGCAATAAATTAGAAAAATACACATGGGTTTGTTAATGGTGAGGAATAACAGTTGAAACATCTCATAATGTACCTCAAAATGAGTAGCGTATCACTGAGAAACGTCCTGCTCAAGTCGTCCTTGCGATGGAGGTTCGGGTTGAATAACTATTTCTTCCAATGTTTTATTATCGGACTCGCACTCGGATTGATATGGTAAAATCGACACCATCGTTACAGTCTTTATAGTGTGTACAATCGCTGAGCTTTAGGAAGCGTAGCTGAAGTTTATGGTAATGGACATTTTGTTTCCGAAATGTGATGTAAGCGGTAGACCAATCATAACAGACTGGGCCGTCTGGCCAATCAGAGCAGAGCAGGCTCTCTGGAAGGAGGGATTTAGGATGTCTGATTAATCCATCGAGTCGTTTGAGAATCATTGAAAAATGTGGTGATGTGCAATGTATATTATGAGAAAATGTGTTTTTTGACATTTGATGCATGTAATCCTGTTGTAGGAGACCTCCAAAACAAAATTACGAACCATTAAAATAGCGTAATAGGGACATTTTAAATTATTATAATCATGTGGGGTGTCCTCTTATAGTGAGACTGTAGATGCTGAAAACACAATAAGCCACATGTACTTGAGTATGTGTAGTAGTAGATGAATCTGCGCCGCTCATTCACACAGAGACACACAAAGAGAGATGCAAATGTTCAGCCAGCATATTTAATGTTCTTGTGTTAATGTGGCAGGAACAAGGGGGCGGTGGAGTTACCCTCAAATGGCAGTGCCATTTAAATGTGTTGCTTATGTACTGCTTTCTGAAATAAATCGTAACACTTTTACATTTTGGCTAATTTGTACGAACTCGTGCAATTTAATTTGTACGTTTTTATATGATATGCTTACGCCCCACGGAGTTTCTAAAAATCATACATTTCCGAATTCATATGAAATCGCCACCTCGTAAAATAGTTATGGGTTGTAAATAGTGCATGAAATCAAGCTTCAGTAGCTACTAGAAGTGTTTTTACTTTCATTTATTTGTGTAAGGTGTAATTAAGAAACTTGATTCTACAGCAAAGTGCTATAAAAGATGCATGTGTTCATTTCTTTGTCATATAGTGCTCATCTTTCTTCTTATCATCCTACAGTTATTTGTTGTATTAATAGTAGGTGTATCAGTTTTTCCCCACCCATTTACATGTGGTATGATTACATTACTCATCATCAGTAGTAGTGTGTGTACACTCTGAATGTAGAAGCTCAATGCTCTTCCGAAACCAGACCACTCCTTTGATCGAGCAGCAACGCTCTTCACTTACAAACAAACACACAATGGTTGTTACACAGACCTGAGTCACAGCTCGCTGTCTCACAGACCCTTAAAACAACAATCCTTATAGTGCTAGTAGACTTTCCACAGCCTGTGTCTAATGCTAGAGGCTACTACAGTATGCATTAGCTTTAGCATTAGCATTGGTACTCGCTTTTCAGGTCACAAAATTACCACCATAGAGTGTTTCAGAAGGAAATTTACCCATGTGTCTGTGATGTGATGTCATGGTATCTGTGTGAAAGTGGCTTGTTCATTTCAGTGTTGTTCATGTTTCAGGTTTACTCCCTGTTGAAAAGGGGGGTTTTTGTGGTTGGCTTTGCTGTGAACTTCACGCTATCTTCTGGGGGATTTTTTGTGGCTGGTCAGGAAATGGTCAATGATACTTTATTTTAGATGATCTTTTCATGAGCAAGGATATCGCTTGATCAGAAAGAGATTAGGAAAATGAGAAGAAGTTCACCTTGGCCTTCCCCTTCCACAACTTATAAGACAAAACAAAAATCCCATGTTTAGATCATTCACTCGTCGTCTAAAAGGTGTACTGTTAATGTGCTATTCTGTTTTTACATTGTGAATCTTTGTCAGAAGAGAAGTGTGTGCTTTTGAGGTTTCTGTATTTATTTGCGAACAGATGTATTTGATTTCTGAGTGTTTTGTGAAGAAAACACACACACACACAAACACACACACACACACAGTCATGCAGGTCACTTGGCTCATTTGTTTACTTTCTGACTCATTTACTCACTCACTCATTCATTCTTATTGACTCTTCATTTGTTCACTCACTCGCTAATTAATTTATTCACTCACTGACTCACTCATTCATTTATCCACTCACTCATTGACCCATTCATTCATCGATTCACTGACTCACTTATTCATTCTTGCTGACTCATTCATTCACTAATTTTTTCATTCACTCACTGACTCATTCATTTATCCACTCACTCATTGACCCATTTATTCATCCATTCACTGACTCACTTATTCATTCTTGCTGACTCATTTACTCACTCACTCACTCACTCACTCATTCATTCTTACTGACTCATTTCTTCACTCACTCGCTAATTAATTTATTCACTCACTGACTCATTCATTCATCCATTCACTGACTCATTTATTCACTGTTTCAGATTCATTCATTCACTCATTCATTCACTCACTGACATTTATTCATTCTTACTGACACATTAATTAATTAATTCATTCATTCATTCACAGACTCATTAATCCATTCATTCATTCATTCATTCATTCAGTGACTCATTCATTCACTTAAATACTCCCTCCATTCAATCATTTATTCATTAATTTACTTGATTAATTAATTCATTCACTCACTTGTTCGTTCATTTATTTACTCACTTATTCATTCACGTAATGGCCTTTGATTTGCGTCTTCATCCTGCTCTCAGTCCTGTCTTTTACCCAGCTCATCAGCTCTATCTCTTGGTTTTTACACTCGCTCTCACTTCTCTCGCTCTGGGTCTCTGTAGTCAAAAGGTGTGCGCTTGAAATAATGAGAGTGAGGCCCCTTTAACCCCCATCCTCTTACCACTCTCCCAATAGTATTTACACCTCATTAAACCTGAAATAGCTTTAATATTTAAAACATTGTGAACAGATCTCAACCCTCCCACCCTGAACACCTCTGGATTTTCCCCCTCCCTCGTCGCATTCTCCCAGTTTAAAAATCTACTTTCATATTTCCTCCCTCTCTATTAAAACCAAAATAGATTTCATATTTCACAAGCTGAACTTTTACAAAAGAAGTTTAACCACCCTCTTCATACCTCTCCTTCCTTCCTTTCTTTCTTTCTCTCTTTCTTGCCTTTACTCACCGCTTATAATATTTTTTGTTTTGTTTTGTTCAGTTTTCTTTCTCCCTCTCATCTGATGTGCCTCCTTATTTTCTTTTGATTGAGACTCTCCATCCCACCAGATGACCTTCACAGCACTCTTCTCTCTCTTGTTTCTCTCTCTTCCTCTGTCTCCCCCATGGCATTCTGGGTTGCCCCTCAATGTAGCTGAATGCTTGTTTGTTCTGGGGTAAGGCGTCATGTCGGACTGTCAGACAGAGTTCTTGTGTTCTGCCTTGCTCTATGCCATTCTGTCGCCTCGCTCTTCAGTCTCCCTCTGTTCCTCCCTCGCTTGAACAAGTCTTCAACCACAATAAGGTTAAACAGGCCACATTATTAGGTATTAATTGGCCAGATCATAGCATTTTTAGTAATACTTGTAGAGACAATATATCCAGAGAATCCAGAGACAATATAATGAGGAAACCGACCACTTTGGAAGGAATGGAAGAAATACATATACATTTATACATAAATAATGCAAATCTCAAAATAGTTTTGCAAAAACAAGGTTTACCATCTAGACATGACATTAATTTTTTCTGATTTGAACTGAAGAAACTAATTTAATCTTGACTGTTTTGCGGTCAGATGTTATTGGTGATATGATAAATGCAATTTAAACATAAGCTTGGCAAACAGTTTTGGAGGTTTAGGACTTTCCTCTTTCATGTAGTAATTGCAACATTTAGAAATAGATGCCCCAGGGAGTTACCAAAATCACCACTAAGTCAGCTTATTTGCCTGATTCTGAAAGGGAATACTCTGGGTTTTTTCTCAAGTTTACTGCTTGTGTGACATAGACTACTGTTAATTACCAAAGTCAATAATTTCCTAAACTTTTCAGACAATAATCACTTAAAGTGTTGTGAGTGTATAGCAGGATATTATCTTCCTTTAATGTTGTTGGTCAATTTATAATTGATCAAACCTTTATTTATTTATTTGTTTTATTTTTCGGGTTCACTAACTGCTTTTAGGTTCCCACTGTCCTTGTCTCTTTTTCACTCTCTCTTCTTGGAAATGACATGTCTGTCACTCCTCCACACCTCCCACCTTTGTGTCTCACTGTCAGTCTCTTTGAAAGTGAACACTCTGGACTTTATCATAGACAGAAAAATCCAGACTTCCTTGTGGTGGAGTTCCCTTCTGCTTCAGTGCTCTGGTCTCTGAGTATCGACCCCTCCCAGAATCCTTTACACATGCACTATATATAGACACTTTGGCCTCTAAAACTAAGAGGTGCCTCAAGCCAGGACGCACCACGGTGTCTCGGCTTTGGCCAGTGAAGATGACGATGATAGCAATGTCATTTTCCAAAACGTCAGCACCCCCTGCCCTTGAAGCAGAATGCCTGGAGCTACTGAGCAGATCGCAGATCTGCCCCTTCCCAACACCTGAGTTGTATATGTAACAAATGTAGCCCAATGCCCATCTTTGCCATCTGGGCTTTATCCCAATCCCATGGGGCAACATATAGTATACAGCACAACAGCACTTAGATGACCTGAGATCAAGTCCCAGCTCGTGGTCCTTTCCCGATCCCATCCCCTCTCTCCTCCTTCATCGCTTCCTGTCTCTCCTCCACCGTTGTCTCAAGATAAAAAGGCAAAAATTAAAAAAATATAACTATTAAAATATAAAAAAGTAGAATTGGATCAGGACACAACACGGCAGACTAAAACTCTAATTTCCAATGATCACCAAGGCTTAATGAGTCTGTGCACAATTGCTCTAGTAACCATTAGGGGTGTAAATCAGAAAGTCACGATACGATCTGACATCGATTCTCAAAGCCGATACCTCAAAAACTTTTGTGATAGGATTACAATGACATTTGATTCAGGGGTATATTGATTGACATATCAATATTATGATATGATGTGCCTATTTTACACAGTCAGTAAAATTTTTATTAACTGACAAATGCAACCAAAATATATAACATGAACATTTATCTGAAAATTGCACATCCTGTACCCCAATTTGGACATCCACAACAACAACAATACACTTTTTTTTTTTTTTTTAAATAATAAAGAAAAATAATTGTGAATAAAAAATCAAGTCACACTGTTGACAGCTTATGACATGACGGCGGTCAAGAAAGTATTTCAGGCTTCTGTGATAAAATGTACAATGTGTAAAATCTAGTCCTCATTAGGAAACAACAAAAATAGTTACCCTAGTTGTAGAAAAAATACATTAAAAAACAATAAAACTTATTTTTATTTGAGACTTTTTTGGCTGCTACTAGTACATGGTAATCTGGGGAACATGCAGACATGCAGGGCTCAATGCTCAGAATCTTTTCTACAGATAACCAAATTACAAGCAATAGCACAAATAAATACTATAGAACAAAGACACAAATGAAGTAAACAGTGCTTTTCAAGTTTTTCAGGTAGGTCTAACAGAAGTTTTCAGTTACAGAAATTGAATAAAGTAATCAAATGTAAAATAACACTGCACTGTATAAATTAAATATAGATTCATCTTTATTAAAGTTTCAAAAGTCATTCAGTCAAGAGCTTTGAGTGATTTTTTTTTCTGTCTTTTGTTGTTTGATTAACGTCTTTAAGACCGAATGCACAGACCTAATATACTTTTCTTTCTCAACTGTTTACATTCACTTAAGATATAACCAACTGTGTTTACTAGGATATTCGCCAAGACATTCATGTTGATGTCATTTTGTCTGTATTTGTCTGTTTAAGCACAAAAAGAAGCGAAAGAGAAACTCAATTCAGTATATGCGTGCACAAGTTTGCTTTCACATCTTCTTGCGTTTGAATGATTAAATTGGCTTAAAAACACGTGCAAATGACAAACCTTTGTGGCGATGCAACACTGGCCACCGTCTTTCACACTTGCCCTGGGCCATCAGGCATTCCTTATTGTCGAGCCCTGACAGGTGAGTTTAAACGAGAATGCACGCATTGGTGGTAATGCATAGATGGACATTGTGTGAAAATGTGGAGAGTGGAGAGTGTAAAGATGTATATACAGGTATCGATTTTACGTGTTGCATTGATCAAGCACCAGCACTTGTTTGAAATCAGTCCAAATCAATCTTTACCCACCGTAAAGATTTCCTTACATTAACCAGTTTAACGGAAGACCATGCTCAACTGGCTTTTTGGAAATGTATAGACATCTTGAGTAGAAACACAATGAGACAAGCCTCTTAGTATCGTGGTGGGCTGTTTAATGAAGGATAATCCCACTAATCACAATACATAGGGTGGGGGAAAGTGCTTTGCTCTCACCGCTTACCATCAGACTCTCCGGATGCAGTTGGGGTTACGGGGATTGTCCTGCTATTATTCAAAAGTTATTTTTGTGTTTCTTACCTTTTTAATGGCGAGGGCCTGTCCACACTTATGACAGACATGGTGTGATCAGTTAATGGTGTTTCGAGAATGGTATTAAGCTTGAAGCACTGGATTGATAGGAATGCATAAAGGTTCATTTTGAGAGTGTGAAAAGTGATGGATCAGTTTGAAATCAACAAGGAAAATGGCAAATTGGATTTCTGAAAGCATAGCCGGACCCATTGGACTCCTCGACTCTGGACACCTGGACATAAAGTTTTTCTTTATGTCAGTGATTCCCAACGTTCCAATAGTAGACATTTTGGAGGTTTATATTATCTTACCCAATCATTTCAGATCTTAGGGTCTCTAATAAGAGTTGATGAGTTTGTTTGATCAAGGAGACATCCAAAATGTTTCCTGTTGGGGAGCTTCCTGGAACAGGGTTGGAGACCACTGCTCCGCTGTCCTTGAGATGCCCTCACAGGAGTGTCCTGCTCCTGGTGGGCCACTTTCCTGCAGAGTTTTGCTCCAATCTTAATTAAACATAACTGAACTAGCTAATCAAGGTTTTCAGGATTACTAGAAACTTCTAGGCAAGTGTGTTAGGGCAGATTGGAGCTAAATTCAAACGTTGGCTCTCCAGTAATAGGATTGGACACCCCTGCTGTATCCCATTTTGAAATCAGTAGATTTGCAGTGGTCTGTGATGACTATAGCTGGTAGCCACTCTAAAAGCTGATCACTGAGAGACACAGGGAGTGAGAGGGGAGAGCATTCTGGGACATGATTATAGGCCTGACAGGATATATATCGTTTGACTTGTCTTGTGTTTAGACACTCTGAAAGACTTTGGTTGCAAACGGGTCCTTACTGTACTTCTTGTTGTCGCTGTGCACTATCTCCAAGCACACTGCTGTGGACAGAGAGGGTAAGAGGTGCTTGTGTGTGTGTTTGAGAGTGTGTGAAGGGGTTAGAACACCACCAAACTTCCCTATTCAGGGCAGACAACGCCCTGCTGTTTGTTTTCTTCTGCTGTACTTTACTCCGTGGCTTTTTCTTCCTCTTCTGGTTTTACGGGGGGTTTCTGTTCTTTATAGACAAACCCCCACCCTCTCCTGTTCTCTACCCTCCAGTCAGACTGGTTTGAGCATAGAGAGAGAGAGTAGAGAAGAGGAAGAAGTGAGCTGTTTGGACAAACGGACGCCCCGGGCAGGATGTGGAGGTTCGCTGCCCTCTGGGTGTGTCGGATTGGCCCTGCTACACATACACACTCACAAAACCGGCGTGGGAGGGCAAAATCTCCCTTCCTCACACACACACTCATTCTTCAACCCCACACCCTCTCCAACTCTTTTCGATCCTCTTGTCTTGCCCTTCCCTTGCCTCCTCCCTGTGGCTGCACCCTGCTCTCCCTCGCTCCTAAATAAGGAGAGGTTTAGGGGAGAGGGCGTTAAAGGTGCAAGGGGAAATTCCTATGTCTGTGTGTGTGTAAAAGTGGGCAATGGCTGAAGCGTGAACTGTAGCTACAACACCACAGCTGTGTGTGCACAGAAGATGATGCCATTGGTGTGTGTTGCAAGATGTGCTAAATGCGCGTCTTATGTGTTCACAGGTGTGATCATGGAGCAGTGGAGTATGTGTGTGTGAGGGGGGGACCTATATTTAGTCATACAAATTGTCCCTAAAAGCTAGATAAATGGGTGTGCCTTTGGTAAACTACAAAGTGGATCATACATAAATAATGTAGTATATAATAACATAAAATATGTAATATTATGAATATTATTATTATTAAAAATGCTAAAAAAAATGTTTTAGGAGGAATACGTTTTGGGTTTGGGTTAGTCACATGTTCATATGATTATGGTTTTTTTCTAAGTAAAAAGTAATAATATACCTAAAAAATAACTAAATTCAATAACTAAAAAAAACTGCTTTGCTGATTATACAAAACTGTTAAATATTTAATGTATTTTAAACAAGTTTTTCTAAATCCAGACAAACATTTAGATTCATGCATTAGCATCTTTCTCCATTGATGGCTGTTCAAAAATTTGCTTGAATAAAAATAACATATTTCATTAGGCAGTTAGGCAGTGTATACCAGTTTTACTCAGATGACTGGTTCGAAAAAAGTGTCCAGAACTGAGTACCCATGAACAAAGATGGCAGATTTCAAATGATGTACTTTCTACACCAGCCAAGCAATTGCATCTGAGATAAATGGAAATGCTAATAGGTCTGCACTCATTACAATTTGCTTTATGTAAACATGGTTGAAGTCTACGTTATGTCTTCATGTAGATATCTAGGTAAATGTGTGTGTGTGTATGTGTGTGTGAGGGGGGTCTTAGTAGTGATGCATGGAGTGTACAAATCTCTTGTATGTCCCCAATTGTGCCCCACCAATTCAGTGTGTCACTTCTGTTTTCGTTCAAATAATGGACTGCAGCAAGTGTGTGTGTGTGTGTGATGGTATGCCCTTGAAGAGATGCAGTATGTTTGGGTGTGAGCTTCACACCATCAGAAGCTTTCCCTGGCTTCTGTTTCATGCCCACCAACACACACACACACACACACACACGCGCGTGTGCACGCACACACACACACACACACAAACTCAAACACACAGGAAGAGCAGCATTGTGGTTTTCGTTGTGAATACACTTGTACCGAAGTGGATTTTTTGGACCTGTTCACTCTATGACAGCGGTATGAAGTTAAAGGCTCCTTTTTCGGAGAAATCGGCAGGAAGCCAGCAGATTGCCCCCCTCTATCTCTCTCTCTCTCTCTCTCTCTCTCTCTCTCTCAGAGGTATTGTGTGAGGTGAGAGAGAGAGTGAGAGAGGTGTCACCGTCCTTCCCCTGAGGCGATCAGTATGGAGGGTCTGGGCTCATCACCAGCTTGGCTCCAAACAATCAGGACCTCACGGCAGGAACTGCACACACACAAACACACCCTTTTCCACCGAAATAGTGCTGGAGCCAGGCCGGGGGAGCTGCGGACCACTTTCAGAACTGGCTTATCTGTCAAATGACGTAACTAAGTTACTACATCACAGTTTTTTTTTTTTACAAGTTGCAGATCTAATGTTAAGAACACATTTTACTATTTACTTTAAAGCTGCAGTACGGAAGATTTGGCCCTCTAGTGGTTTAGGTGTAAAACTGCAAGTTACTTGTGGAGGAAAATTGTATTGGTAATTCTGTGAGCTCTGGCTCAGCTCTTCATCGTGGATAAATATGATTGTTTGAGGCTTAATGGTGTACAAAGTGAATGTCACTATTGATGTCAAAACTTGCCAACTTGCACTTCCAATGAATAGACATGAATTATTGATTTGAGTTTAAATAATTATTTGAACACATAATTATTAACTATTTGATTAAGTAAGACAAAATAGACCACAGAGTGATAAGAAACTAGCACAGATATGAAGGAAATCGGTTGCCTGGGACAACAGTGATAACTTTATGACTGTTGTCCCAGGCAACCGATTTCCTTCATTATAGAAGTTACAGTGTCATAGAAAAACTGCCCTATCAGAATAGAATATTTCAGATGGCCATGCACTAGAATATAGAAACAGGATAAAGATAAGTCTGATTTCTCTTTCTGTTCAGTGTTTGGCTTTGTAAAAGAATTCAACACAACCTTGAAGCAGTCTCACTTCAAGGTTTGCCTCCTCTCACCTCTAGTTCACTCTCATTCTTTTACCCCACATCCTCCTTGTTTTCTTTTTTTCTGCTGGCACAATTATGCAGAAAGAGGGGCAGAAGGAGGAGGATGTGAAAAGAGAGGACTGGAAAAAAGGGAGGGGGAAAGAAAGAGAGATAAAAGTTGGGACATCCCGGCCCCTCTTTCTCTGATAACTGGCTCCAGAGTCTGTGGGGGTTAAGGATTCCTGTCTGGTCTATCGGGCAAACACACACACACACACACACACACACCAGAACACACTCAGATCCACCCGTCCTGCATTCCTGAGACCGCATGAGGAAGCGGCCGTTACTGTCCTCCCAAACAGTCCATTTCTTTCCCTTTCTCTCTCCACATCCATCCTCTCTATCCTTCCCTATCCCTCTATTTTTCCACCACTTTCAGCCTCCATTCCTTTTCTTCTGAGGAATTACAACTATGAGGTCAATTATGTCTCCTTCCTTCATTTGCTATTTTCCTCATTTTACCCGCTCCTCTCCCTCGTTTTATTTCTAACCTCTGGTCCCCTGCACTCCCTCAGTGTATTTCCATCTCCCTTTATACTGTCTTTCTTCTTTTCTCTTATGTTCATTACCAACATCTAGTAAGGCTTACTAGATTTTATAAGACATTTTAAGGCATTGTAGGTGCACAGCCAAAGCAAAGGGTGGTCCAAAAGTTAGACCGCAACATTAAGTTAAGAAAAGGGAAAAACTCAAGATGGCAGACAAAGATGAAGTAGAAAGGACTATAAATGTACATATAGACGGTTTCATCGGATGCACACGCGTTGCCACGGTTACGCGCCTGGCCCGAAGTTAACTTTCGGTCTGTGTTTGTTTATCGGTCTGGCTAGTGGATAGTATGGCGCACTACTCAGTAGAAACACATTTTTGACGTACTATTCTTGGATAACATGATATAAATATTAACGATCAAGCAGAGAGCATATGACACCAGCGCAAAAACAGTGTGTGCGGCTCACCAAAAAGCCTTAAATGCTTCATAAATATCCAGTCTGACTGCATACGAAAGCAGCGTCTAATGTAATTTAGACTGTTTGTCTAATGTAATTTACTTGTTATTTATTTAGCTTGTTATCAGAAATAATCTACTCTTAATAATGTAACTTATTCTGGCTGCGTTTACACTTGGCATTAACATGTGATCACCGTGATCTGATCAAGCAGATCGGCTCATCAGTTTACATTTGTTCACATCAAATGGTCGCCATCTGGATAACTGATCAGATTTATGTTTCCCGCAAAATATTTAAATTAGGTATGTAATAGGCCTTTATCACAGAGTGTAAAACAACTTTCGCTTTATCCTCTATTAATGGCAGTGCCCATAGAGCACGGGATTTTTGTGATGCATTCATATACGTACAAACAATCTCAATGTTGTTGCCGTTGAAACCGTCTATACAACGGGGCTGTTATATGCTTGAATCTGATTGGTTGATGAACGTTCAAAGGTGTGCAGTTATTTTCAGGGAAACGCATAGCTGACAACTTAAAAGCTACATGACATTTCTCACTAGCGAGGTAATAAGGACACTGTTCTTGAAGAAGACAAACTTACAGTTTCACTATTAGTAGAAACGCTGCTGCCGGACACTGTTGAGAGTCTCTCTAATAACTGCATTAATCTGCTATCAATGGCTCAAGCCTCCGTTACTAGCTCTAAAATCCCGTTTTGGAATTAGCACTGGAGGCTTGGGATGAGATGCGTAAGAAATTAGTCCTGCACACAAAAGCGTTTTAAGGACGAAAACCTGACTGTCTTGAAATACATAATCTTAACAATGTTTTGAGGTGTGGTAACCGTAGTATAGGCAGAATAATTGACTCCAGGCCATTGATTTATTGAAAAATAATGCACACCTGCTTTGTGGCCGCATTACCACCTCAGGTGTGCATTATTTTTCAAATAATTCAGCGGCCCGTCGTCAATTATTCCTTACTAATTTGACATTCAATACTGAGAAGAATTGACAAAAATAGTTCAGTCTAATAAATTCATAGCTATTTAACCCATATTTCTGTGTGCTGTTTGCATGCTTATTTGCTTATATAATATTGAAAAACTTTTTGGGGGGGGGAACTAATATTAATAGCAATCACAATTAGATTTTTTCCCCAAATCGTTCAGCCCAAACAGCTGCCTAAATAGAGGGTAGACAGCACAGCAGCTCAATAGATTTTGGAACAGAGCTATTGTCATACATTTCTCTCATCCCTCTTTTCTAGCTCAGTTCTCTGCGTTCATGCCCCAGTCTTGTTCTCTCCTCCACACTCTGTCATTAGCTCTGATGCGTTTTGATGAGTGAGAGAGTGTGTGTAACTGTGTGGCGTATTACCCACATGTCAACGGGGCCAGCTCTGTGGCCCCCGCCTCAAGTGGAAGAGGAAGTGACACGTCAGCTAGCTTAAATAAGACCTAGAGACTCTAACTCTCCGTCCATCATACTCTAGAGGAGGGCACCTCCTTAATCTGCCTTGATTCTGCTGATTTGATCGCATGCAATTAATTTCACTGACCCAACTCTCCTCTGGCGAGAGGGAATAAGAAGCTTCCGATTCTCTTTTGCTTTCGTCCCCTCTCTTTTCTCTTTTCCACTCTTCCCCCTCCTGAAAACCTCCTTATTGTTCCATTTTAGATTGGCACGTCAGTCACAGTAACCTTGTACAGAGTTATATTAAGATTCCAGCAGATCACACACAATTATGCCGTATCTCATTGTTCTAATGAACTCTTGCGTTTATTTAAGAAGCATCTACATGAGATGTTGTTGCCATGGAGCTCCAGTGACCATGTGCGATGGGCGCACACGTTTGGCGTGAGGTTGTATGGCATGTTTTGAAAGCTGCGAGATTACCTGCGGAAACCTTGCGTGGAATTGTATTAAGATTTCAAGATCACATGTCATCCCGTCATCTCTCATTGTTCATTGTTGGCTCTCGTGCTCACTTCAACTGTGTTGAGTTGAAATGTAGAAGCCTCTACATGAGATCCTGTTGCCATGGAGCTCCATTGACCATGTGGAGCTGCAGACTGCATATCGGTCACATGGCGGACATGCTTGGTGTGAAGTGTATAGTGTGTTTTGACAGCTGCAGAATTACCTGCGGAACCGGGAATATATGCATGGTTGATCATTCAACAGAATCATTTCTATTAAAATGTTGACCCAGTCGACGCTGCTGCTGATGAGGTTTGAGGTTTTGTATCATGTGTCAGATAATCTGACATTAAGGACTCTGTCTGATCGTCTTATACGCCTGAAGTCCTGGCGTCTCCCTCCTGCTCATTTCTCCTCATGCTTTCCATTTGGCCTCATACCTGGAGTCTGTCTACACTCTTATGGCGGACCTTTACGTCTGTACAGACCACTTTACGTCTTAATTCTCACTGTCTCTCTCTCTCTGAGCTCTTTCTGCTGGCTCCTGTGTTCTTCATTGCCCAAGACAAAAGTTACCAAGGATACAGCCATACAGCTGAGCTCATATAGCTCATGATGAGTCAGAAATACAGTAAACGTGGAACGGGACGCATACACACTTAGGCCCAGTTTACACCTGGTATTAGAGTCAAAAGTTGAAATATTGGTTTCGGAAAATGACTAAAGCTACAATCAAACTTGTGAATTGGCTGGACAGAAATGCACTGCTAGGCCATGTCTTCAACATTGCTGTCAAATTTACTGTAATTTAACCTCATTCAAAGTGTCTGTCAGCAGACATTCCTCACAGGTACAACACAATCCAACGTCTATCAGCTGTGTGGAAACTTACTGTGTGAAAATTTTTGTGATGTGTATGTTCAGGGTCTTTAAGAGCCAAATGTGAGTAAAATTGCCTTTGGCTAGTTCCATTTGGCTGGTAGCTTTATAAGGGTTTGCAACATAATATGTGGCTTAAAATGAACTTTAAGAATGATAGCCTGACTTTCACTGATGTAAGAAACTCAACGACGTAGGCCTATCAAAGAAGACTTTTTTCCTCATTGAAAAATGTATCATCAGAGTTTTATCCAGAACTCCAGTGTGGCGAAACATACTGTATGTGGAATATCCCTCCCATTAAGCTATGAATACATTAGGGGGAAAATGCATATTCATGTTTGGAGTTTTAGAGAGCGAGACAGAGACTCATCTCGTATATGATGCTGTAAATGACCTGCGCTGTTTGTCATAAATATACAAAGGAAGAAATAGCTTTAAAATTCCATTATATACCAGTTAGTTAGTCTAACTGTACTGGGACTTTTCAATGTTTGTATCGCACTGCTTGTCTGTGTTTGCACATTTCAGACTGTTCAAAAACATTGATTAATTCAGGAACGAAACAAGTGACTGTCTTTCCAAGTGAGTCATTGGGTCATTCACTTAACCAATTCTGGCAGATATCCAAATATCCATACCCCCTACTATATAGTAGGTGAAAAACAGTTTGTCAAATGATTAGTATGTCCGAATTCATAGTATTCGTAAAACAGTAGATTAGAAGTTACCCACATGACCCACTACTTCCGGCGATATTCTGAAGTGTTCATCCATTTGACACCTTTACAATCCCATGTGGCTACGGGAGAGGAGTTGTGAATGGCAGTGAAGTGACAGAACTGATGCTGGTAGGTCACATAACAATGACAACATGTGGTAATGCATTGTAAATGGAGCAATAGTTAAGAACTATTTGTCTCAGTTCACCATCAGGTTTACTTTAGACCATGTGTACGTGTGTTTGGCTCTCAGAGTGGACGTCTAAAAAGGGCCGGTCCTGCTGGCTGCTCTTTAAACCCTGATTTCTGGCCTGTGCTCTGGATTTAGCGTCGGTCGCACCCTCCCCAGAGTCGTGCTTTTAGCACAAAGCCCTGCGTGTTTGCTTCCCCTCTCCACCCAGCATTCCATTTTCCCCAAGATCTCCTCTCTCCCACTCTCTCCGGCCCTCCCTTTCTCTCTCCGTCTGTCTTTCTCTGTCTCTTACGCCCTCTCTCTTTCTGCTGCTCTCACTGTCTGCCACTTTGTGCTCCCTCTCTCTCTGCTTTGCTAAGCTGCATTAACTCCCCAGATTACCTTGAGCCCTGCAATCCTCCACTCCCCCTCTCCACCTCCACCCCTGCTCGCGCTCACCCTCTCGTCCTCTCCGTCGCCCACTCAGCTCCCCCCTCCATCATTACCCACACTTCTCCTCTCGTCTTTCCTCCCTCCTTTCTAGCCTTCAGGGTTTGTTTGATTTATTCTTCCTCTATCTCTCTATCTCTCTCTCTCTCCTTGGAGGTTGTGGCCCGACTAGTCCCTAAAAAACAACAGCGCAAGAGAGAGAGAGAGCGAAAAATAACAACCTCTCTTTTACTTTCCATCATGCCTCCTCTTTCTTCTTTTTTTCCCTCTCATCCCCCTCTCCCACACTGCTTTTAAATTGCCTCTGAATTCTTCGGCTTTTTTAGTGCCTCCCTCCCTCCATTCCTTGGAAATTACTTTTTACCCTTTCAAACTCCAACCACGCTGAGGAAGCAGACCTGACCTTCCCCTCCCTACCTATACACCCACTGGACACATGAGTGGCATGTGTATGTTTACATACATGTGCGTTGGGTGTCATGAGGGGGCGTTTATTGTGGCTAATGAGTGTGTGTTACTAGTTCTGATGTAACGATGTAGCAGATAAGAGTTAAACATGACAGCTTAAACAGCTCTCTGTGTCTTATCACTGAACAGAAACAAACTCCACGCTGTGTGTGCGTAAACCTGATCTCTGTGCGAGATGGAGAGCGTCCAGGGACACCTCGAAACCGGCTGAAACAAAAGACAGTGTTGAGTTTCAGCCGGGGAGGGTCGTAATCGCCACAGCAGCTGGAACAGAGGGTCACAGGGTCAAAGCCCGTCAGCTGACCCTTTTCTCTCTGTCTTTCTGTGTCTTTCTTTCGTTTATTGTGCTTTAATAGACATTCGCCCAACCCCATCCCCTCCAATAACTATTAACACGCACAGATCACACACTCTCAATGCTCACAAAAGCTCTTTCAGAGACGAAGCGTGCATTTGGTGCCGCACCACAAGGTCTTACATTAGCCACTACGCACAATTTTTACACACTTGTTCGTGTTTCTGAATGCATATTCTGTCATGCCGAGAGTTTACATTCTAGAACACGACAAACAGAAACAGTTCAAACCAGCGGACGCCCACACACAATCACGCACGGACACAAAGCCAACACCGTGGGTCCGCCTATTTGTGTCTACTCTTAAAAGGGTGTTTTATTTAGCATAAATGTTGAAGCCAAGAGTGCCTGGCTGCCATGGCAACCACATTAAACTGAGATCCCCTTTGCAAGAAAGAATCAAACTGATTCAGGCATTCTCTTATGAGGGGAACAGGGGACAATACGTACCATTATTCCCACTGTAATCTCACTTGGTGTGACACAACACTTCAATCAGTGCCCATTAAAGCTTTCGGATTACACACGTGAACAAAGATTCCACAAGCGTTCCTCAATCACTTAAGCTGCTATCAGAAACGAAGGCGCAACAATGCCTCCTGTATCTCAATGCGCCGTCTCGAGTGGGACGTAATAATGGCGAGATGTATGGTGTGGATTGAATAAAATAGTATTTAAATATTGTGTAGTATATGATGAATAATTGGTGTTATCATTGAATACTTGACTCTTTTATGGGCTTTTAATACAGTTAGTGTCCGTAAACCTAGGAGATTTTATGCTTTCTGTTTAGAACCACAACAAACAATGTCTGAGTCAATGAATCACCCTTTTGAGGCGGTTCTTTTCCATAAATTGGCCAAACTGGTTAGTAAAAATCGGTTCGGGGTTTCAGTGTGAATAATTTGGATGGATCAGTCATGCATTGAATCATTTGGAAGCTTTAGAATACAGAGAATAAAAAGAGTTCTAGATGAAGTGGAATATTTACCTACAATCAATTACTGTTTAAATACTGTTTGCCAGTGATAAAAAAGATCTTTAAGTTCACTTGCATGTGCACTTGTGCACGACGCTGTACTGCAGGTAAAGACATTTCTGACTAAATGATAGAAAAACAAGAAAAATACAAACACGCTTTGCATCGTATCCTGCTTATGGCCTTATCCTGTTTTTGTCAATATCATCATCATACATAAATATGGTAATAATTCAGTGTATTCATTTAATTAATTTTAATTGTAATAATTCAAATATTCAGGGCACTGACCATGTGTGTTAACTGCTAAGTTACACTACCGTTGCTTGTGTACGTGCAGTATTTGTTGTTGATGTTGGTTGAAAGAAATTAGTGCTTTTATTCAGGAAGGACATATTAAATTGATCAAAACTGGGGACTTTAAAGTAAAGAAACATATCTCCTACTATATTTTTTTTACAATTTGATACTTTTTTTATTAAACGTGTCTTTTTCTGCCCACTATTAGATTAATATAAACATAAAAGTCAGATGAATAAACCTAAAACTCTATATAATTGAATTCTAGTGTGTTCCACTGACCCTAGATCCCTCTTACGCCACCCTGGACCCTTTTGAAACCCCCTGCTTTGGCAGTTTGTGCATTTTACACATGCTTAGCTGGTACTTTGTTAATGTTTATTTCTGTCGATTATTATGCATGTTTATGACTCTGCATATCTTCCCAGCATTTGGTACCAGATGGAGCAGGACTCGCACTGCTCATGCTCCCGCTGGAACAGCAAGACTCTCCTATAGGTTTCTATATGTGTTTTTTCTGTGCCCGTATTGCCCGGTGATGCCTATATATAATAGACAGTATTTTCTTATAGACTTGTACACAGACCCCTGTATTGTCTGTAGGCTATTCCTCATGCATTAGTGTGCGTTTGTACATTTAGATGTGTGGGCTCAGTGGGCTCATAACGGCTATGGGAATGATCCCTCCTGTATCTCCATGTGGCGCATCGAGTGGGACTTAATGAATGGTGAGATGTTATAGTGCGCAACAGAGTGGAATATGTGGTGGTTAAAATAACAGTATGCCTCAGTATTATGTTGGCTGTAATGTGTTTGTGTTGGGCGAGAGGTCAGGGCAGGTGTGTAGGGGGAGACATCAGGGTCAAAGGGGCAAGTTTCTCCTCTCTTCATTGTGGGCGTTGGGTCTTGGGGCATTTGGGAGCGGCAGATCCATTTTATTGATTGACTCCTGTGGCCCCAGCCCACAGATGAGGGGTGAACTTATCTAATGAATTCCCGTTTCCCGTCTCCCCACTCCCCCAACTTAATTAACTCTGCCTGTGTGTGTTTGTGCACATCAATGTGTGTGTTACCTGTCCACTCTTTGCTCATTTCCTACTCCTGCTTTTTTCCCTTTTTTTGCTCACTTGTCAACAATATTTCTTTCACATCTACAGGTCGACTATTATTATTGTATTTAAACCATGCATATGGTGTTGTTCTTAGTAAAGTTACCAGCTAAACTCCAATTTATTACCAATTGACTGCATGTTAAGATTGTTTAGGAAAACTGTGTAAAAAATCTGTCATTATTTTTGCAGTTTTATCTGACACTATTCAAACCCACATTTCCCACTTGAGCACCAAGGCTCACCATGTGTGTTAACTGCTAAGTTATAATTACAACAACATGCATCTTATTTACTGTATGTTTTTTCTAAATATAGTCACATTTACACACTCAAACTCCGGCACACACACATGTTGTTTTTTCATGTTTTATGGGGACTTTCCATAGACACAATGGTTTTTATACTGTACAAACTGTATATTCTATCCCCTTACAGAAACCCTACCTCTAAACCTACCCATCACGGAAAACTTTCTGCATTTTTACATTTTCCAAAAATGTTTTGCTCATGGGCACCAAAAATACCCCTACACGGACAAGGAATTTGGATATTGCAATCTTTGTGGGGACATTTTGTCTTAAAACAGGGTTTACCTGGACCACACACACACGCGTTATGTTCGGCTGATCGTATGATTGTTTCTAAAGCTCTTGAGTCGGTGAGGGTCAATTGTATGATGGGTGCATCCATTAACACACTTTCCCTCTCACACACTTCACTCATTCACACACACATACACACACACACCTCTTTAAATTGTGCTTAAGCCGCTGGTTTTAGTGGAATGTTCCCCTGTGGCAATTGAGCTACACACACAGTCAGATATTCATGAACACACATTCAACATTTCTTAAAGAAACAAGAATTGCAGCTGCACAGAATCTATGAATGATCTATTACACATTAACCAATTTATGATCTTAAAATGATGAAATTATGTTGAAATTATCTTGTTTTAGTAGTGAACATCTCTCACACCTCCACTTTTCTGCTTCCTCTCTCATCTTCCACATCCTCTCTCTTATTCTGTTTCACAATTACTTCTTTCAGCACCTCAAACAGTGAGAATAAGATGTGCCCTCTTTCTTTCCATGGTCATTTTTTTTGTCTGGTTTTATTGAAAAGACTGTCACTGCCAGGTCCGATGTGATTGGCTGGCTGCTATGCCAGGTTAGTGGTTTTATATGGTTGAGCTAGTTATTCAGTTATTCTTAAGTCACATAGTGGCAAGTTACATAGATATTCTATGGTCAGTCATGGACCAATACTGTTTTGCAATTATTTCAAGACTCTGTTCCACTTCAGTCTATTTTTGTGCTATTGACTTGTGATGGTAACAAAGATAGGTTAAATGAACTCGTCTCTAAATAGCATGTGAAGCAGAACAAAGTATGGTTGGTTGCCTTACATGTTGGTCAGACCAGACCAGTTCCTGTGAAAATGGGCAGAACTCAATCAGTATAAACTCTATCAGATCATATGACTTTATAGGTCAATGACATGACACTCATTTATAATTAATAATTAAATATTAAAAATGCACTTTACACATGCAATGACTTTACCTATTCTGATTAACGTGTATTTAATTTGCGAAATACAATTAATTATTTTATTTTTTTTGCGTAAATGTCAGGGTGAAACAACTGATATCATAATGATTTAAAAAAAAAAACCTTGTGTAATTCGGAATTTATTATTATTTCTTACAATACATTACGAAAACTGCTTCACTGCTTATTATTATTTGAAAAATGATCTTAAGAGGACCCCTGGAGACCCCCAAGACTATGTGTTAGTAAGTCTTTTTGACCTTTTTATAACATGACAAGGTTAGTTTGGGATGTAAATGTCATTATGGTTTAAACTTGATATTATATAAATGATTAATTCATTCAATTTATAAAACAAAATTTTTTACCTTCTCACATATATTCAAAGTGTAAGGAAAAGTTATTTCTGTTTACTTGATGATTACACATACCTGGATTACTGTACATCAAATTGTTGAAAATGGTATATAAAAACATAAATACATTTCTAAGAACTCAGCACATTTGTTTTTTCAACTAGATTTTCAAAAACATTTTTCTTTATTAATAATTACAAATCATTTTCTTTATCTTGAAGACTCTTTTAAACAGTCTGTCAAAACATATTTTATTTGTCACTGACCTTTATGCTAACAAGCTTTATGCAAGCTTGGCAAGACCACTAAGGTAAATATTGGAAATTTATAATCTACAGAATCTGTTTAAACAGCACTTGTTTTCCAAAAATAAAATATTAATACATGATTTGCTTGTTAATGCAAATGTAACACAAAATAGATTAGGTTTGAATGATGGAGTTGTTCATGAGTGACCTTCTTGTGAACTCCAGGTTGTGGACACCAGAAGAGATGATAAGATCTTTATGGGGTCACTGCTTCATGAGCGACACACACACACACACACACACACACGTTGGGTTTCCATGTTTTATGGGGACATTCCATAGACATAATGTTTTTTATACTGTACAAACGGTATATTCTTTCCCCTTACACTAAACCTACCCATCACAGAAAACTCACATGTTCAAAAACATCATAGTATGATTTTAAGCTATTTTCCTTGGACAAGGACTTCAGATATTGCCATATTTGTGGGGACATTTAGTCACCCATAATGTAGGGTTTACCAGGCCACACACACACACACACACACAGAGAGCGAGGGAGATAGTTTTCTCTCTCTCTGGAGATCAGCCAAATCCTTCTCTAAAACTCAAAGTTGATGAAGTTGCCATGCTTGTCATTGGGAGGCCCTCAGATGAAGTTACAGTGTGTGTGTGTTGAAGGAGGGGGTCTATAACACTCATTATGTTTCATCCCCTCACACTGTCTCCATTTCTCTGTCTATTCTTCCAGACCCCAGAGAATACTGTGTAAACACAATACATGCTTCAGAGCCTAGCTGTGTGTGTGCGCGAGAGAGCGTAATGTGTATTTTCTGCAAGCATGCTGTCCTAATGTAAGGTGTAATTAAGTGGTGTGAAGTATGGCAGGTTGTGGGCGGGTCTTGCGGTGCCATGACTGAAGCAGTTTGCCAACTGGGCTGTCGTTCTTGCTGCTTTGAGGCTTCCACTGATCTGAGCTTCACTGACAGCTGTTTTGAAAAGCTCTTCTGCTTTAGGCTGTCATTTTAGTCTAAACAAGCCTTTCTGGCTCTTTGCTGGTAAAACATTTTTTGTTGTTGTTGTTGTTTGTGTTTTCTTGCCACTTTTTTACTGTTGTTCTTACAGTTTGGACATCCTTGCATCCAAGCAGTCGTCCTTGTCTTGCCTTGACAGGAGAAGTGTGTATGTGTGTGTTTTGGCAGCCTTCTCTATGTTGCCTGATTTGACAGCAGTAATGAATAGGGAGGTAAAGACTGACTGAAAAAATGATTGAACTGCAGGGATCAAATAGGTTTCGCTTTTTGATGGTTTATTTATCAGTTGATGTTTATTCATGGCTGGAATTCAATTCACTTCTGTTTGCTAACTCAATTGGATTTGATTCCAATTTCATTCTGTTTCAATTGAGTATATTTATATGTTTTAAAGTCTCAAAGAATCAAAAGGAGCAACAGATATTTTCTTCAATATTGTGATGTATATCCGAGTAAAACGGACTAAATAAAATGTAGGGCTGGACTTGGTTCAATCAATTGGTTGTTAATTGGATGGAAGCAGATCTGAATGCAAGCTTGCAGTCGATTGTAAGCAAAGGGCGGAAATTTGCGGACAAAATGATTGAAGAAAACCTGTACACGGCACCATAAAGTCTGCTGTTTCACCAGAAGATTGTGACATTTTGATTAATGCATGGATACATTTTTCACAGAAAAATCAGTAACATGCATTTAGAAAATAAATTGAAGGAATTTCCATTTCATGCCGACTTTAAAATGTTTTTTTTTTACATTAAGAAAATGCTTATTTTTGTAAAATATACAAGGCGGTGTTTTGAGATACAAAATGGTAATTTGTCTTTTTGATCTATTCATTAAAATAACCTCGTCATAAGATTCATTTAGTCAAGTCATGAGATCAGTCTTGGGATTTTAAGAAGTAGTATAGTATTGTTCAAATAAAAGTCCCAGTTAATTGAAAAAATATGGATGGTTTTACACATGCTTGACATTTTTGCCATAAATTAAGAATTTACATATTTGCAGACACAAAACACACATGCACAATGCTCTGGTCTGGGCCTAAACCTGTTCTTGCAAGTTAGTAGACAAATTCCCATCTTGTAAATGCTGTATTATGCAGTACAGACAAGTAATTTGGCAGTCATTTTGTAAAGAAAAACTACACGCCTGCGCACATATGTATACAAACGCGCTTGCCTATAGACTAAACACGTAATGCTTTTTTTTGTTTACACGAAGATGATAACAGTATCATTTCAAAACTATTTAAAAACCTGTTTCGGGGGTTTGCGTTCTCTAGCTGCCGGGCGCTGATGCCGTGCGGATGAGCGGCCGGAGCGCAATGACAGTTTCCTGTTTTGGTTGAAAATGGTGTCGTGTAAGTGGCCCCAAAGTAAATAACTAATGATTATATACAACGCAAATTAATCAATCAAAAACTTACTTTATCTGGACAATAACTTTTTTCTAGAGCTGATGTACGCCAAAACAATCCCTCTTCCATTAAGTTCCTGTTATCACTGTAAAGCTGCTTTGAAGCAATCTGTGTTGTGAAAAGCGCTAAATAAATGAAGGAGACTTGACTTGACTTGTAATGTGTGTGTGTGTATATTTGAGTCTTTGAGAATTCATTAACATTCCTTCTCTTTCCTCTCAGGTGCAGAAGTGACGGAACCCAACATGTCCGACAGCCGCAGCGAGCGCATGGACCTCCTGGTAAAGCAGGAGGAGGCCACAGCGGGGGACAGCGGGTTTCTGTCCGGGGAGCGGGATGAGGCCGTGGCCCAGGAGAGAGGGGGCTCGGTGGCCAACCTGCGTGCCGCCCTCATGAGCAAGAACAGCTTGCTGTCTCTGGGGGCAGAGATGCTCGGAGAGGATAACCCGCTTCTGTTTGAATACCTGCCCAAGGGAGGACACTCTCTCTCCCGTAAGTCACACTTTGGTCTGCTGCTCTCGCTCATGGAGTTTCCATAGTCTTAGGTTCGTATAGAATCCCATTGGGATGTAGATGTGCTCCTGCTAGAACAATATATGCTGTGTGTTATGTGCTATCATTGGGTGCATCAAGACTCACCTATAGGTTTTGACAGGTCTTCATAAACCATAGGGATTCCATAGGCACTTTAGGCACTTATCCGCTGGGCTGTATGTGCTTTAGGGGAGTTTTTGTAGGTCTTCTCTGTAAACGTTGACGCTTCTAGGGGACCTATAGGACTTGTATGTGGTTCTGTTAGAAGGCTGTATGTGCTGTCATTGAGTGCTTCAAGACTCACTGTTGTATTTTACGAGTTTCCATAAAATCTTATACAGGGACTCGTAGGCTTTGGGACTCAGTTGTGCTCTTGCTAGGATGGTATATGCTCTTTTGCTACCATCGAGTGCTTGAAAACTTTCTTAAAGGTTTCTATGTCTTTTTATACCTCTGTGCCCCGGTGTCTTAATAAATCCTATTAGTTGACTGTTCCTTTGAGAGTACATTAATGTGGATGGTAATTATCAAATTCCCTGCATTATGTATATTATGTATATACTGTATTTGTATAAGTAAAAGTCTATGGTTTAGCTCCTGTAATAGTTTTTTCACCACCAAAGTTATTACTCACTGTCCTGCAAAGTTTAACTGAAACTGAGACATATTAAGAACATTGATAATACACATTGTCATGAAATTCTAGATGTGTGTGTGTGTGTGTAGTTCAGGTACCCTACATTATAGGGGCAAAACATCCCCACAAAGATGTCAATATTCAAAATCTGTGCCCTTATGAGGACATATTTTGGTCCCCATTTGGTCTTATAAATCATACTATGTCTATGGAAGGTCCCCATAAAACATGAAATCCCTTTATGATGGGACAGTGAAAAAATGATGTGTCTGCTACCCTGTACAGATAGTTTGTATTGCAGTGTAGTCATAATGACTCTAGATATATGTATCAAAAAAAATAAAAATAAATAAAAATAAAAAATAGTGTTTTAAATGGCTGCAGACAGAATGCAGTGTTGAATATAACATTTGAATGTACTCAGCTGAGAAAGAACTAGAATTTCTAGAGTTTAGTTTGTCATATTTAGATGCACCCATGCATATTTATGCCCTCAACATGTTTTTTTGGTGAAGTGTGTTTGGGTTGTATTATTTTTGTGGTAGAATACCTCCTCCAAAAACACCGGAGCTTTTATGAATGGCAGTGAAATTCATAAAAGCTTTGGGTTCGCCAAAACCAATCTTTGCCCACACTCAATCACTTTGTCGAAGTATTGAATGTGTGTGGGTCTGTGAGTGTGTTATGTTATTTTTGGCTTATTCCTTTGTGAGTTTGTGTCTCCTTCTCTCCCTCTGTCCTCGGTTGGTAATTGTCTCTTTTGTCTGTTTAAGTTCAGTCTTCTGAATAGGAGAGGGAGGACAACTCTGAACCACTCCTGCTCTTAAAACCCTTAGGGCAGGCTCAAGAGTGTGTGTTTGCTGAACTACATTAAGTCTTAATGGCCACTCTTGAGGATGAAACACAGTGGCTGTCACTCACGCCACAGGAGCTTTTGTCTCCCAAACTCTAGCTAAAAGACAACGTAGAGGAGCATTAATCTGATCATCTCACTAATGTACGTATCCTGCCTTCCACCAGCAATGGCAGAACGTTCCTGTGATCTTTACTTCCGGCTTAAAGTCAACATATTTTAGAGTAAAACAGGATATTCAACAAGAAAAAAAAATGTTGCGCATTATTTTTGTTCATCGAATCTCAATATTCAACAATAATCATGAAAGATCTTGAGCATGTTCTACTTGAAGGAACAGGTGTTGAAGTCGGCACAAATGTGGACTCTTGTTAATGTGTAACCGATCAACCGATGATTGTTTGGGGTTCTGCACCCCTCTAAAACAAACAGCGCTCGTTCAACCGCACTGTGCCCACTCTGACGGATCACTAGTCGCCCTCCTCTCCCAAACTTCAAAGTAGATTTGTTAAAGTCTCTGGGAAAGGAATTTATTTGATGGAGCCGAGCAGGTCACAGCAGGTCCCCTTGCGTCCTGCAGGCTGCTGTGATTAACCTAGATTGGGTGTTATTGGCTGATCCTGGGTCAGGTTTAGTGGTGTGACTTGCTTTAGGTTTGTGTCTGTCTTCTCCAATAATCTATACACACTGACAGCAGGCTGACAACCTGTCCTCTTCAACGCCATTGCTGGAGTCTCAGGGGAATGTGTGTGTGCGCGTGTGTGTGTGTGTGTGTGTGAGAGAGAGAGAGGTTTCATGTGTACGGATATACAAATTTACTCATACTAGGAATCAGTGAGTTGTTCCAAAGAACAAGCTACACACTCAATGTGCAGTCCAATCCACATACCAAACAGGATACACAGTTAATACTACAACACAATAAAATATACAATACTCTAATGTAATACAATACAGAACAATGTACACTACTGCATATGAGATAGTATGCATAAAATATATAGAGAACGAAATGTGTTTATATTTATGAATATACATACACCAATCAGGCATAACATTAAGACCACTGACAAGTGAAGTGAATAACAGGGATTTGAGTGAGTTTGAAAAGGGCCAAATTGTGATGGCTAGACGACTGGGTCAGAGCATCTCCAAAACTGCAGCTCTTGTGGGGTGTTCCTGGTCTGCAGTGGTCAGTATCTATCAAAAGTGGTCCAAGGAAGGAACAGTGGTGAACTGGCGACAGGGTCATGGGCGGCCAAGGCTCATTGATGCACGTGGGGAGCGAAGGCTGGCCCGTGTGGTCCAATCAAACAGACGAGCTACTGTAGCTCAAATTGATGTTACTTTGACACGTACCACCTACCTAAGCATTGTTGCAGACCATGTACACCCTTTCATGGAAACGGTATTCCCTGGTGGCTGTGGTCTCTTTCAGCAGGATAATGCGCCCTGCCACAAAGCAGAAATGGTTCAGGAATGGTTTGAGGAGCACAACAACGAGTTTGAGGTGTTGACTTGGCCTCCAAATTCCCCAGATCTCAATCCAGTCGAGCATCTGTGGGATGTGCTGAACAAACAAGTCCGATCCATGGAGGCCCCACCTCGCAACGTACAGGACTTAAAGGATCTGCTGCTAACATCTTGGTGCCAGATACCACAGCACACCTTCAGGGGTCTAGTGGAGTCCATGCCTCGACGGGTCAGGGCTGTTTTGGCAGCAAAAGGGGGACCAACATCCAGTATGCGGCAGTCCTGTGGGCGAAAATGCCTTGTTGATGCTAGAAGTCAGAGGAGAATGGGCCGACTGATTCAAGCTGATAGAAGAGCAACTTTGACTGAAATAACCACTCGTTACAACCGAGGTATGCAGCAAAGCATTTGTGAAGCCACAACACGCACAACCTTGAGGCGGATGGACTACAACAGCAGAAGACCCCACCGGGTACCACTCATCTCCACTACAAATAGGAAAAAGACGCTACAATTTGCACAGGCTCACCAAAATTGGACAGTTGAAGACTGGAAAAATGTTGCCTGGTCTGATGAGTCTCGATTTCTGTTGAGACATTCAGATGGTAGAGTCAGAATTTGGCGTAAACAGAATGAGAACATGGATCCATCATGCCTTGTTACCACTGTGCAGGCTGGTGGTGGTGGTGTAATGGTGTGGGGGATGTTTTCTTGGCACACTTTAGGCCCCTTAGTGCCAATTACCTGAGCATTGTTTCTGACCATGTCCATCCCTTTATGACCACCATGTTCCCATCCTCTCATGGATACGTCCAGCAGGATAATGCACCATGTCACAAAGCTCGAATCATTTCAAATTGGTTTCTTGAACATGACAATGAGTTCACTGTACTAAAATGGCCCCCACAGTCACCAGATCTCAACCCAATAGAGCATCTTTGGGATGTGGTGGAACGGGAGCTTCGTGCCCTGGATGTGCATCCCACAAATCTCCATCAACTGCAAGATGCTATCCTATCAATATGGGCCAACATTTCTAAAGAATGCTTTCAGCACCTTGTTGAATTAATGCCACGTAGAATTAAGGCAGTTCTGAAGGCGAAAGGGGGTCAAACACAGTATTAGTATGGTGTTCCTACTAATCCTTTAGGTGAGTGTATATATATTTAATTTTGATCATTACATGCTTCCTATTTTTCCATTTGTATTATTTCATACATTGATGACTGTACCCCAGACAGCAACATAGTGTCGGCCCAGATCCGGGCCACATCTGGTACATGTGGATTCAACGCGTACCAGATCTGTTGCTGTCTTGGTATTAATATGATACAAATATTATAAGTTGGTGTATTCAAACTTTTGACTGGTACTATATTCACCAATACATGTACAAAACTTTGACATATTAGATGTTTTTTCTCGCAAAAGCGAATACCTTTAGCATGCGTTTTAAAGTTAAACTTCTTATAAATTGACAAAGAGATGGTCAAAGACATCCTTCTAGCACGTTTACATTTTTTTAAAAAACGCCAAAAAATATAATATAAATATAAATTTCAATGAGCCTGATTGTGTGGCAAAATAAATAAACTGAAAAACAAACCTGATGTTAGATAAACAAACTCAACTCAAGCATAGATGAGCACTCTTGAATGTAAAACAATTTTAAAATTAAACAATTGAAATATTTTTTGACATAGACCAAATTAGCTAATTCAGTTTAAATTACTATAGATGGGACATTCTGGAGTACATTCAGATATTAGTTGGAACCAAGTAAATTCAGTTGCTTTGCTTAGGTGGAATTCAAATGAAGGTGCTCGTAATTGTGCATCTGTTTGAAAGCTGTCAGCAGAAGTGAGCTGAATTTTTGGTTATTTTTGGCCTGAAATTTCATTAAATTGGACCTGAGAGTGTGCCTTCCTGGTTGGGTGTAAATGCTTGGCTAATGAAGGTAAAACTGTCCTGCAGTTGGAGCTATTTGTCTGCTTCCTTTTTTGCAGAATTCATAGATCATTACATTTCTGGGTGGGTTGTAGCTAGACAGTTTCGTGTTTGCTCTGCCCGTTCTACAACATAAGCTGCATCCGAAATATCATACTTCCCTACTATATAGTAGGCAAAAAACAGTATATGAAAAGAGTAGTGTGCAAATTCACAATATTTATAAAACAGTAGTTGAAAAGTACCCTACTAATTTCGGTGAGATTCGGCCATGGGAGAAAAGTTGTGTATGGCAACGAAACAGAAGCTGGTAGGTCACATGACAATGATAATATGGCGAATGTAATACGTCCGGATTACATTCATACTATATAGAGTATGCGATTTCAAATGCAGCCATAGCTCATGCAACAAATTGTTCTAAGAGTAATGTGTCTTCAAAACAACACAAAACATTACCACCAATCAGGTATCATTAAGGGAACGTAACATGAAGGTCTGTACCGTTTCCTTCAGAAAAGACACTCTATGACATGGCAGCGTGTGGTTAACCTCAGTTGGCCAGCAAACCTGTGCTAGTTTCTCTTGAGTCTGGTGTATCATGAGCTGTAATAGCATAGCATGATTTCCTGTATCCTCTCAACTACTCATCGTTTCTACATTCAGATGAGAATTTCTCCCTGTAGATTCCATTAGATTGGGAAACCAACCGTAGGACATGTTACTTTATTTAGATAACTAATAGGAAAGAAAAAGGCAAAGCCTGAGTAAAAGCTTTGCAGGCTTGATCAAAACCCTGACCTGTGATCAGTGTTTGAATTTCTATTGTATTGGACCACAGTTGGTGGTTATTAGGTCGAAAGGCTGCCCCAGATCCGATCACTCAAACCTACACCACATTTCCCCTTACCCCGAAGAAGTTTCTGGAAAGTTTTGCAACAGACATAAAAGCACCCAAATGCACTTTAGTGGGGAATTTTGCAAATGAGAATGACAGTGGACTAATGTTTTCAATAGCTGTTAATTGATAAGGAGTTTGCAGCACACATTGCAGACAGGAGGAAAGAGAAATGAGAGGGTGATGTGTTCTGGATGGGAGTGAACGGTGTAGGAGGGGAGAATTCCAGGAATCTGTTCGTGGTTGTGCATTACTGTAGCATGTGCATCTGTCCACTTAGCGCTTAACCAGCAACTCCGGCATATTCCCAACAACAGGAGTCCACAAACATTCTTCTTCTCCAAAAAAAAAAAAAAGACAAGATGAACATTCAGAAACCAGCTCAGTCTTTCAGCTCAGTGAAAGTAGCTCAGTCTCACGTGTACTGGCTTTTCAGATGACCTTGTATATAGTATGGATCTAGCACAGGAAATTAAAATGAAAACTTTCAATGTGACACAAATTATTGTGACAGTCAAGTAAATCACAAACACTCACTTTAAAGAGTCTAATGCAGACTGACATCAACACAGTATCAAGTAAAGTAGTTTAAAAAGCATTTTTTAAAAGGTGAAATTTTCTTATTACAGAATTGCATACAGGTCATAGGGCATGACTAATTATTTTTAAGCATGTCATTTTTTTAAATTAATTGCACTGAATTAACACATTAAATTGACATGCCTAATTATTATACATCAAAGCTTTTTAGTTCTATACAGTAATTAAAGACAAATCATCCATCGAGCAAGTCAAATAAAAATGTCACGTTTGTCCCTCAACATTATATAATTGGTATAAATATTTCACTTTTCTCTGAACCTTGAACTCTTGGTGTCTGCCGCGTAGTGCAGTTACAATCTATCTGGTGTATACCCTTTTGAACTTTTGCACGGATTCTGGCAAAATGAAGAGAACTTCCGCCATCATTTAAAAGCCTCTTCTTTCCTATTTCTTAATCGCTCACTTACACACACACATACAGCCATCCCTTGTGTGTGCACGTGGGTGGATAGAGAGGACCAAAAAACAGAGCGAGAGAGGCCAAACCCTAACCCCACTCTGGTCTCTTCATCTCTTCCCTCCTCTCCCTCTCTAGTTCTAAATGAAGGCTATGTGTGCCCCTTGCCCCCTCCCTCCTCCTCCTCTTACTCCTCCTCTCTCTCTGCTGCTGTATGGAAGATGGCCGCTGGTCTGAGAGTAGGTGGGTGAGACTCATTTCCTGTGCTCCTCAGGGCCTCGTTGCTCCAATGGCAGCAGCAGCTCCCACCATCCAGGGGCTCTGTTTGGTAGCAAACACGGGGCGTCTTCATCTTCTCCTCAGTCTACTCTTCCTCCTCTTCCTCTTCTACTGCCGCCTCCGCCATCTGTGCCGCGGCCCCCAGGGGCCCTCGGTATGTCACAGTCTGGGGCCCCCCCAGACAAGCTCTATGCGGAACAGGCCCTGAAGGCCTCACCCACTGAGGTAAGTCCAACAACACCCTACAGGCCATTTATCCTTAAGCTTTGTGTGCATCTCTTGGTGTATATCCTCTTTAAGAGTCTTTTTTTCTTCTTTCTTTTCTTTCTTGCATTGCCAGCTTTGTTCCTGCATGTTCTGTTTCTTTTCATGTTTCTGCTTTTTCTTTCTTTTCTTTTCAACAATGTTGGTCTTTATCCAAAGATGTAATCAAGTATTTAAAATGGAGGGGACCAAATGTAAAAGTTATGGGTTATGTCTGCCTTAAAATCTATGGTGGTTATGTTTGACACATTTCACACCCATTTAAAAACATTTTTGAAAATGTCCCCATCTATCGTCCTCTGATGAATGACATGACAACTTCCGCAGCTGAGGATCTTCTGATAAGAGGGGGATCCAGGTGGTGGTAGAAATCAATAGTGATGGACAATGCAGAGGGGCAGGGTGGGTTTTTGGTTTTTGTTTTCTTGAGTGTAAGCAGGAAATTGCATTCTCACCGTGTGTGCTGAGGTGGCATTTGGTTTCGCAGGACCTCCCCCCCAAGAAGTTGTACCATCTCTGTGGACAAGCCATCTGTTTGCTTAAACCATAATGTGTCACTCGTACGCAAGAGAGGGCGGAACGAGAATAAGGGGGAAGGGCCACACCTATACACATACAAGTTTCATGCATCTCAGAGCACGGTTGAAAAAACACAATCGGATCTGTAACCCTCCACCTTCCAAACAAACACACCACCTCTCCTCATAGACAAATATTAAATATCTCCTTGTGGGCCAGGAGTTTTCTCTTTGTCTCCACCTGTTGGATATGCTATTGAAAAGCCCACATTGAATGAATCAATATAGTAGACAAACCATTAAAACTTTACGCAAATCTTGCTGGTTGTTAGCCAAATGGTGTAAAACTTTTTTTATTATTATTTTTGTCATTTTTTTCAGTAAAAATATCTAACAGCACTAAAATAAGATACATTTACTTTGCAGAAAATATATTTTGAATTAATTTTATTTTTCTTACCCTACTGAGAAAGATTTTAAAATATATTTAAAATAAGAATTAAAATATATATAATTAAATAGTATTTTTTTCTTTGCTCATTTCCAGTAAAATATGATTAAAAAATATTTTTGCAGTCAAGACAGTCAGCATGCAATTTTTTTGCGTCTCAGGTTCTGTTCTTTCTACGGTTTCTTTGCTTTTTTTTTCTTCAAGGCTCCCATCTTTCTCTTCTTTTTTCCAGTGTGTCTGTTTGTGTGTTTTACCTCATGAACTTGCATGCCTCAGGAGTACACACCTCTATACAGATCTGGGATCAGAAGTACACAAATGTTGATTTGCATGTTGTGTGTATTGTTACAGGAGGAAATGCAAGAGCAAGACAACAGTCCAAATAACAATGCAGGTATGTGTGGCGTCTGTGATGCCGAAGGCCTGCCACATGACTGCCTGTTATTTTTCACATACATAAGCCGATATCCTGCCGTTAGTTCTCACCTCTCTCTCTCTCTCCCTCCCTCTCAGGGCTGGAGCGCATCCAGGTTCCTGTAGAGGAAGATCAGATGGTGAAGGAGAAGCATGGAGTGTGTGTGGCGGAGGTGCAGGGCGGAGGGCCGGGCTGGCGGCAGGAGCTCGCCTGCTCTCTGTGTAAGCAACTGTTTAGCAGCCTGCTTCAACTGAGACAGCACGAATACAGCCACACGCTCTCGCTCATGGCCCTCTCGCTGGACTGCCTCGACCACCATCGCCCCGTAGTGGCTGCGTCCCCGCTCAACCATCCGCCAGCGCGCTACCACTGCTCGCAGTGTCCCGCCAGTTTCACCCTCAAGTCCAACGCCGACCGCCATGAGAAGACCATCCACCTCAAACGGAAGCTGATGCAGTGCGTTTACTGCCTCAAGCACTTTCGCGACCGCACAGACCTGAACCGCCACCTGTCGTCCGTGCATTCCAGCGAGCGTGTGTACACGTGCCCCGCTTGCTCCCGAACCTTCAGCACGCAGAAAAACCTAGCCACCCATGGCAAGGTTTGCTGTCAGTCGGGAATCTCGCCCACTGAACAGCTGTGGAACCTGCACAGCTTAAGGGAAGATGACCACGGCCACATCCATATAGACGATTGATTCTCCAAACCAGCAACACTCTTCATTTCAATAGGGGAATGTTTTACAAACTTCAGGTCATCCCAAATTCAGGCCACAGCACTGTTGACATTTAGAGTATGTCTGATTTATATGTTCTTGAAATATCTAAATCTTCAGGTTTTTTATGACTACTGCATATGTCTGCTAAAAGGCACAATTGCTATGCAAAATAAAGACATTTTATGGCATCTCTCTTGTCGCATATAGAGCTGTCTGCTTTTTGTACCACGCAGGATTATTTAAGTTCTCACCGAAGACTGGAGAACATAGTGATCTCTGTGCATTGGATGCCAATGCTTTTTCATTTTGGGTGGCTTTGCACCTGTCTACCAGTGAACTAATCTTATTATGCTTAGACTGCAATACGTACTCAGGCACAGGGGTCTCTGTAACTCGTCGAGATTTTAGGTAGTGAATTCGGCTGTTAAACCTGTGCGCAATGCTGCCCTCTGCAGGGGAATCTCTCTCTTGCATTTTGCGCTTGAGATGATTAGGGATGAGGAAAGATTAGGGAATGTCCTAAATCTTTCACACAGCTACGTCTTTTTCAAATGTGTGTGCACGAGTATGCGTAGTGCACTGGATTATGTCACTAATTAGCTCTTCTCTGCTCTTACCCATGCTGACCCTAAATCACACAGATAAAGGAGATGTAAGAGGAAAATACTGGTCCTTGTGTGATCTCACACTAGTCTTAACTCTAAACACGGCCAGCGGAAAAGGGAAAGTGGATTGAGGGGGACCCTTGCTAATGTAGATGGAACTATGGTTGTGTTTTGTGTCTCAGAGTTTACCCACTTTTAGTGACTGTTGAAGACGGAAGTGTCTAAAGTGAATCGAGATCTTTTTCTTTATCTTAAAAGTTAGCTGTGCCATTAGGTGGTCAGATCACAAACGTATCTAGTAGAGTTCTGGGAAATCTTTAAGGCAGTCTACACTTGTAGTAATACCTGGAGGCAAGGGTATGCTAATTGTGATTTTCACACAACATATGTCATACAGTTATGACATGTTCACTAGTCTATCAGTGGGCGCTTACACACTTCGGCAGATAATTGTGTTAGATCCATTTTGAGAGTAAGAGTTTAGAAGTTAGTTTGAAATCAAGCAGAAATTGATTTCTGAAACTCGACTCACCTCTCTAAGAATCTCTGCGATTGGTCCTGCCTGTGAGTGCGCATTGCAGCAAAAGTTAACATTTTCGCAACTTTTGAGTGTCACTGGCATTTTTCCCCTTTGTCTCTGTGACGGACTGTCCTAACTGAAATCAATGGTTTTGCAGTGTTTTCTGATGCAGGGTAAACTCTAGTGTGTAGGCGCCCTTGTGCAGTAAATCAAATTTGGCAGTATCTGTGAATGTGTCAACATCATTCTTACTGACACTGCAGTAAAAAAGAAAAGTGGATTATTGTCACACTAAGACCACCCTATGAGTCTTGTACCCAAATCTCCCAACAGGCCTCTTCATTTCATCGTTTTTTCCCCTCCAAAATATGGTGTTTGTCTGGCATCTTTGTAAAGGTCTTGATCACGCTCTGCTCTGATATACTATTTGCATAGACTATCCAATATGTGTTACGTATGTAAAGCTTTGTTGCGTTTCTTCGTCAATCAGCACGTTTGCTTGGAGCACAACTTTGTGAAAGCGTGATATAACGGTTATCTTTTAAACTGTTAAGCGTGGTACTGTGTTGTAGAGCTGTTAAAATGGCTGAAAAACTCAATTCGAATTAAATATTACTAATATTCAAATAATATTCAAATTTAAAAGGCATAATTCTCTTGAGGCCACAAGAGGGCGCATTGAGAAAAATGAATGCACTGCATTAAATTGTTTATTCAAAGCAATGAAATAACACGTCTGTAAAAAAGTGCATATGTTTATAAATCAAATATGATTTCATTAATTGCATAAACAACTATGAACAAAACAGCATTGTTTATTTATGCATAGTTTAATACAAAGTGCTGAAGAGCCACTTGCTGAAGAGTACTTTTTTGCATACCACAAATTCTTGAGACTTGTTTTTTAAAACTTCTTTTAACTTTACATGGCTTTCTAAACATGCGGCTCTCTTGTGCGCGACACGAGTGCAACAGTCAAATATGTCCGTCTAGCGCACATTTACATAGAAAACAATGGAAAAGCAGTGCAGAAAATGCATTCTCTGTTTGCGTGAACGGCTTGGTTACATTTTTAACATAACCAAGACCTTCTCCGCATGAACAACGAAGCAGCGCCGCATCTACAGTAGTGGGTTCAACTGGATAGGCTTAGAAAAACATCATTATCATCATTATCGCATCTTGTGCACCACTGATAAGGCTGCCTGATGCACACCTAAAATTCTAATGCACCGTTTTGTGGATTTTTATTTTAAATTCAACAGATATTCAAAACTCGAATTTCATTTTGACAGCTCTACAGTGTTGAGTGTGGGTTGATTTGTGAAAGGAATCACTGTTCAGCACCTATGCAGAGAGAGAGAGAGAGAGAGAGAGAGAGAGAGATTCACACTGCAAGATTTCAAGGTCTTAGCACTTTCTCAGGAAATGAAAGGACTGATGAATTATCAGATGACATTGTTTCAAGAGGATTGAAAGGTGGGTGTAGAAATGCATCAGAAATCTCAGTCACGGCTGTTTTGAATTGCACTATTTTTATTACCGAAATGAACTTAAGCACAGATTTCTGTAAATTATATTTTCTGGCGCAATTCTATTGTGTAACTGGTTGGTTGTAATTTTGTAGACAATAAATTTTGCTGTAAAGCATCATGAAAACTGTGTGGTTATTTTATTTTACAAATAACGAAAAGAAATGCTGAAAACCTATTATATAAAAAAAGGTATAAGCTACTAATTAGAATTATAATACTACAGTTTTGTTTGGTGGGTACCTCAAATTTCAGCTTGTTGCCATTGATCAGTTCTGACCATCAGATGTTTAAAAAAAGTGTAGAATGGCAAAGTTCCAGGGCAGCTGTTCATATTCTGAAGTAGTACATTTGCTCAAATGAGATGTGGTGTTTCAGCGCATGCTCATCAGGTCTTTCATGTGTATGGATTATTAAACCTGGGCTTCAGGTCTGTTCTTACCTAAATGGTGTTCACCGGCTTACTAGCTGAGCCAGTCTAGACCACTGTCTACTGAGATTACAGTCATCACACTATGAAGAATGGTTGCCTCTGTCTGAATCTTTTGCTAACAGAAGATGGAAAAATTTGAACAAGAACATGTGGAATTGATGTTTGGTTTTGTGAATTTGGGTTGATCATTTGTGCAGCGATTGTTCAGCAAACAATAGGAAGCTATGCTATGCTGCGTTGTGGGTTTTTCATCTTTCTTTGTTGAATTCGAGCAGTAAAATCTGTATCAGGGCTGTGGTTGCTAAGGAAACTGTCTTTTGGGGCTGCTTTTGGTAGCTAAGGGCAGGTGAGTTAGGGAGAGTATTTCTCTTGCAGTTTGTAAGTTATGGAAGAGCATCGGCTATCTTCAGTGTCTGCCACTAGATGACACAGTGAAAGGATATACAGTAACTGATGTGACAGTGCTATTAATATAATATGATGATGAACACAAGTGACCTCACTGTACTTTAATGTGCTGAATACTGTTATAAATTAAATAACTTAAAATATATAAATTAAAGTACAGGTAAAGCTACCGTAAAGGCCCCCCAAAATGGTTTTAAGCCAGTTATTTATATATTTTACTGTAGTGTGTCAGTAGGAAATATCAGTTTACATTTCCAAACATTCCTTTAGCCATTATTTGTAATAATCCAGTGAGATTTTTTGGTATCTGGCACAGGGAGTCTGACAACAGATGATCTGATCTCACCATCATCGAGTCCGTCAAAACTACCTGAAAAACTAGTGTACCTGCACAAGAACGTTTTTAAACGAAGGGTGGCCACACCAAATATTGATTTGATTTAGTTAATATAAGTTAATTGATCAATAAAATCTGTTTATGACATTATTTTTTAAAGCATCCTCACTTACAAGTGCCTAAAACTTTTCAGAGTACTGTAGTTTTGCAGGTCGGTTTCTTCAAGCGTCTTGGAGACGTTGCCTCAGTTCTTCTGGATTTAGTCTGTCTCATTTTTCTGTCTCTTCATGTAATCACAGACGGACTCGATGATGGTGAGATCAGATCATCTGTTGTCAGACTCCTTGTGTATACAAAAAATCTCACTGGATTATTACAATTAATGGCTAAAGGAATGTTTGGAAATGTAAACTGATATTTCCTACTGACACACTACAACAAAAGATATAAATAACTGGCTTTTTTTTGGTAAAAATACTAACATGCCTAAGACTTAAATAAAGATTATTTTTTATCTAGGTTCATTTTAATTGCTACATAGATACATTTATAACATTTTTTATTCATTTATACAAATTCTATAAATAAACAATGTATTATAAATGAACATGAATTGATTAACAATAGTATATTCTTAAATATCCTAGATTTTTGTTTAGTGTTAGTTTATGATGCCTAATGCATTGAACAATGTTAACAAACTGCCATATTTGTGCATCACAGTAATGTGAAATTTGGGGTTCATAAATGTTTAATTATCATAAAAACAATGTCACAATTCTATAGAAGCTTGTTTCCACCACTGAATAAAAAATATAAAAAGTTAATTGCGTCTTTTTTTATCTCAACTTGTGTTTATATCATGCAAGTCAGAATTGCGAGAAGAAAAGTCAGAGTTGTGAGATAAAAAGTCATAATTATCTTTTTTATTTTTTATTCAGTGGTGGAAACAAGCTTCCATATAATCCCAAAAAAATGTATTGGTACTAAAAAGTTCTTACTTTTCATGACCTGAACTTGTTCTTCCTGTTGGCTTATTCTAGGGGTGTCCAGTACCGCTCCTGGAGGGCCGCTGTCCTGCATAGTTCAGCTCCAACCCCAATTGAACACACTGGAACCAGCTAATCAAGGTCTTACTAGGCATATGCTGTGTTCGAAATCGCCCCCATACCCTCATTCACTATTTCCTACACTGGCGAGAGGCGGGAATTCATTCAGCATGCGACTCTCACAGTGCATTATTGTACACTCGTTATTGCGGTGTATAATGGGATTGAATGAGTGCACTCAATAACGTCCACTATGGTTTCGGACACCACTACAAATGACTGTGCCCTCAAATAGCGCCCTATTTAAGGATATAAGGGGCGATTTTGGACACAGCCATAGTAGAAACTTCCAGGCAGGTGTGTTGAGGCAAGTCGGAGCTAAACTCTGCAGAACAGTGGCCCTCCAGAACCAAGTTTAAACACCCCTGGCTTATTCTGATGTAGAGCCATTTCCTTCTTTCATATCTTACAGCTTTACAAAATGCTAAGTAAAATGAAAACTAGCCCAAACACCCTATTAAAATAAATAGGGTTAACACGAATCAACTGATAATGTTAATGCAGCAATGGCAGCTGTTAATTAGAGAGAGAGAGAGAGAGAGAAAGAGATATCAGTGCTTTGGTAAGTAGGTTTGGCATTAATGCCATGTGCAGGGCTTTAACGCTTCTCACATATTAACTCTCATACTACCAGTGGCGTAACCTGCATGTGTTTAGAGTCTGGTCAGCTCTCCTCACATCTCTTCATCTCTATCCACAGTTAACGACTTCACAGTGATCAGGAAGAAGTTTAAGTGCCCATACTGCAGTTTTTCCGCCATGCACCAGTGCATCCTGAAGAGGCACATGCGCTCGCATACGGGCGAGAGGCCGTATCCCTGTGAGATCTGCGGGAAGAAATTCACCCGGAGGGAGCACATGAAACGCCACACGCTGGTGAGTGCAGTACTGTGCTGGCAGCACCAACAGGGGGCAGCAGTGAGTGCGGAGCAACCGTATGAAACGGTGAATTTGCTGATAAAAGATAATGCTGTGGAAGCAATCAAAAAATATACTGAATAGTCCACAAAATAAAATGCTTTTTATTAAATATTACACATTTTTAAGCACATGGTTTAACATTTCTTTCTTTTTTTCTTATTTGAAAGACTAAACAGCATATGTGCTTTTTGTAAAGATGTTTGTGTGGGAGACATTCGAGTCTCTAGTGGGTCCCTATTAAATACAAGCTTCTGCCATATCCCATAAACCCCTCTTATCTCAGTTTTTCTCTGCCCTTATTGCCAGGAGTCTTTTAACACCTCCTCTCCTTTTCTCTTTCCTAAAGCCTGCATTTACTGTATCTTCTCATGGGAGGCACTCATAAACATGCTTTGGCACATTCTTGGTCTCTGTGTGGCTAAGCGACGTGCCACAGAAATTAGCTCTGGTTTTGAGCATATCAAAGGGCCTGTAATAGTGTGACATGATAACAGACAGCGCTGCTTCTGCTTAGCGCTGAAACATTAACACCTAAACATTGCTTAATTCATGATCTGCAGCATGATGGATCACACCCGATATGCTACACCGCCGCATGTTGTCAACGCTTCCTTATAATGTGGTGAAAATTTCAAAAGGTCTGCATAAGAGTCTGTATTTGGCTGAAATGCTTCTTTTCTCCTATGAAGCAAGCAATGACTGTGGATACACAGTTTGCTACTGTTCGAGATGATTTTGTAGACATGTTAGCACAGTATATGTATACATGTAACACTAATAAAATGTACTATAAGTGAATGTACCACAGTAGATCACGACATTAGCAACTTCAATGTTTTGAGTTTGATCATGAAACCAAATTTTCTTAGATTTTAACAGAGTTATGTGTGTTGAACATCATAGAGGACAATGTTACTATCTGTTCATTTTGAATGTGGGAGAAAACTAGTTCATTTTAAACCTTTTTGCTCGATTTTCAACTTCCGGGTTTAAAATTGTCTTCATGTCCCCGTCATAGGTTGTGACGTTTTCTCGTACTATAGAACGGCGATGACTCATCGGCGTCTCGTAATTATTCATGAGACTGCATGTCCTTATCCTATGAGAAGACGCGTTGCTTAATTCATGACAGCATGCGTTGATAGGCATTTAATAGGCGAAATAAAACTGTCTGAATCACAAGCCGTAGCTGTGTTGTCAGTCTCCCCTCGTCCCACAGACTCCCACTCCACTCCGAAGCTTAACCACGCCCACTTTTGTAGCATTTTTCAAAACTGTGGTGAGAACTGACTGCTGCGGGGTTTCATGACCCTTTAACGATCAAACGTATCCAATGTAGGTTGCTTTGGATGAAAGCATCTTTCAAACACCTAAATGTAAATGTGTTCAAAGCTCTGATCTATATAAATGACTGGATTGCTTATTGTGTTCTAAACTGCCAGCAGGAAGTGTTTGAGCGGCCATTTTACGATTCCCTACCGACAGAGGGCATCATTGACTTTCAGCCAAAACATTGATCTAAAATCACCCGATTTGCAGCACATGAATAGTTTTTAAGATATATGTATGTACATTAATTGATTCTTCAAACATTATCTATAATATTTATGGTCTTTTTCGGGCAAGACAAGCAATATATAATTAAATAGATTTATTTATGTATGTAATTATGCAGGAAATATTAAGTATGAACATATATCTTAGCAGAAATTGATTTGAATATACAATAAATATTATAATACACACAAGCCCCTGTTACTATAGTGCATTAAAATCCAAGGTTTCCCATGCATCATCTTGCTCGGAGCGACAGTATTAATGCTTGAAAATAAAGCTTCATGTCTTTAAATCCATACGCAGTCAGCGTTATTTCTCTGAATAAGTTGTATATATTATGTCTTTTTGTTGACCAACATCGACTTCAGTCTCTTGGAGATCTTGGAAACCATTAAAAAGCTACAGGTCAGCTCAAATTCTATGGCTTTTTACTAGCATGACAGTTTGCATATGAATTAAGTGTTATTTTTATATATTGTTGACCTAACTATTCATTTAACCAACGTTTAAGTCATTGTCTTTACTGCTTTGAAATACATGCTGTTAACGAAAACACTGTTGAATCATTTACAGAATAAAAACAATATATAACACAACATAATTACATAACTAGTAAATAACTGCACATGGCACATTAAAGGGTTAGTTCACCCAAAAATGTGTTGTCATTAATTCCTCACCCTCATGTCGTTCCAAACCCGCCGTAAGACCTTCGTTCATCTTCAGAACACAAATGAAGATATTTTTGATGAAATCTGAGAGCTCTCTGACCCCTCCATAGACAGCAATTTAATGAACACTTTCAAGATCCAGAAAGGTAGTAAAGACATTGTTAAAATCGTCCATGTGACTTCAGTGGTTCAACCTTAATGTTATGAAGCAACGAGAATACTTTTTGTGTGCAAAAAACAAACAAAAATAACGACTTTATTCAACAATTTCATTCTAGCCTGTGTCAGTCTGGTGGCTTCACTTTTTATGACGTCATGAGCAATCCAGTTATATATATAGATCAGTGGTTCAAAGCCATTCTAAAGTGCAGATAAAATGTACATTCTACATTAACTTGGCATGTTGCTAGACAACTGTAAATAGCCTAATTAACTGCTGTATATCAGCATTCCCAATCAGGGTTACACGTACCCTAAGCAGGTTCTTGAGGGCAAGTTTTGTTTTGTGAACCTAAAAAACCTTTCAAAAGATTAAAATAATAACTCAAAACAATATCAAACTAAATGCAGTTTAAAATAACAGATGAGAGGAAGCTACTTGGTGAGTCTGAATATGTTTTTTAACCACAGTATTGATTGTTTTTAGTGTAGAAGTAATATAATAATGATTTTTTTGGATTTGGGGTATCCATCATTCAACCATTCATGTCACGTCATATCCGTACACATAGAGAATATTAAATTTGTTCCTGGGCAGTGTAAAGCTGAACATTTGTTGTCACAACGAACCAGAAAAATTGACCATGTAAAATGGCAAAAAGAACTAAAAAACTACAATTTATTTGTCCATCCGTTCTGATGTCTGTATCTGTGTACACCTTCGCCTCGAACTACATTTATCCACACAGAGAAACAGAGCCAAAACACAACCAGTTACATAGTGTAGCTCTAATATTACTGGTTATGCTAAATTATATCCAGTATAAATTGAGTTAAAAGAGAAACACATTTCTGGTTTCTGTTGATTAAGTTCAAGTACTGAAGGAGCTGGGGGGACAAAGGACAAAATGATTTGGAAACTATATTACTTGGTGAAAGAATTATTCTCTCTATTGAGCATTGGGGTGTTTCATATTGCTGTTGCTTCGGCATGTCATGTTGAGCAGAAATCTCATTAACTTGCTCATTAACCGGGGTACCTGTATTCACTGAACTTGCTGTGCATGCTTTACTGTTGTGGTTGTATAAATCCAGTGTGGTCATATGCAATTTTGACCATTAACAAATATGATTTGAGTGTTTCCAGACCTCAAAATAGCCCGTCGGATCCTGTTTACACGTTTTTAATACTGTCCACCAGTGATCAGGGGCCAGTTGCATAAACACAGCCACAACATTAAGACTGGGTTTTAGGAACTAGTCTGAGCAACTAGCAGTTAGCCAAGTCATACTTTTCAGATTCTTCTTCCTTGGTGTTTTACAGCAGTTGGCATCCAAAATGTTGCATTACTGCCACTTTTCCGAATTCAAACCAATCTACCTCATGGCTTAAAATTAGGACCACTTTTATGGCTCATTTCTACCGAGCGGTACGGTTCAGTACAGTACAGTACGATTCAGGACCATAAACCCTGATCCGGCTTGCGTTTCCAACGGCAACAGTACCCTTATGATAGGTGTGGTGTAGCGATTGACGTCATTCTTATGCGAAGAAGAAAGTGACACAGTAAACAACAATGGACGACATACAGCAGATCTTGTTCTAGCTTCTCGGCATGTGGCTGTTGTCACAAGAAGAAGACATGCTTTGTTTGAGCCAAGACTGCAGGCTACAAGGAAAAACAGCCAAAAAAGCATGCATAAGTGACGGTTCTCTGTCAATTAATCAACGTTCTGCAGTGAGTCTAGCTCCACCCTTTAGTACCGGACTGCTGTGCTAGGTACCTCAACGGAAGGGTGCCAAAAAAGTGGTATGGTACGGTTTGGAATTAGGGTACCATTCACAACTACTGACAATGGAAACAGCAAAAATTGTGTACCGTACTGAACTGCACTGAACCATACCACTCGGTGGAAACTAGCCATTAGATGACTAACTTGTATGCAACTAGTCACAGATCACCTGAGACACATCTAAATTCCAGGCTTAAACAGGGTCACTGTAAGCCTCTCGTATCTTTAGCTTTAATAAATGAATATTGTACTATGGTGTTATGATGGTACTACCACTGTCACTCAACAATGCATTGTGACTCTTTCTCAGGTGCACAGTAAGGACAAGAAGTACGTGTGCAAAGTATGCAGTCGCGTCTTCATGTCGGCCGCCAGCGTGGGCATCAAACATGGCTCTCGACGCCATGGCGTCTGCGCAGACTGCTCGGGTCGAGGCATGGCTGCCCTGCTGGACCAGAACGGCGAGGACGGCTCCCCAGAAGAGGAACTCTTGTATCCCGGTGACCACCGTTTCCCTGATGACACCGCCGACGGTGATGGGGAAGAGGAGATGATGGTGGAGGCCGAGCTGATGGGAGAAGCTGAAGGGGAGGAGGAGAACGGGAAATGGCGAGCTGGCTCAGGGATGTCACAGCGAGACGACAGAGCAATAGACGATGGCAAAGAGGAAAGCGACTCAGCTCTGGAAGGAGACGCCCGAGCGGGAAGCGAGAAAGACTTCAGTTGGATCTCCTAGTCCAATGCCCGAATCCTAGTCCAAGGTCAACCACCTGTTCCTGTAAGGAGATATGCTTAAGGTGAGGCAATCGGATCTCAGTATGTAGGAGGAGCCGGATACAGAGAGATCCTTGAGATGCCCACAGGGCTGCCAAAGGAGAGACAGTGGAGAGTCTTCTCGCCCCGACTCCATGTGCTTCTGACCCAGGCTTCAGTTTGTCTCCTTTCTTCCTTGAGGACCAAACGGGTTTCTGTGTATGTGTTTGCTATTTCTTCAGACAAAAGAGATTGTGTTGTCTTGGAAGATTGTCCAAAATCAGTACCATGCTTTGATGGGTCAGACAGAGAAAGTGTACGAAAGATGTGCTCTTGCCATATAGTCAGCTGCCACCAGGGGGCACTGGCGAATCTATTGCGCAGCAGTTCACGTCAGAAGACTTGCACCAGTTTTTTTTGGCACATTGTTGTTTTCTGCGAAGAGAAACTGCAACAGACTTGCACTTTAAACGTTGACTAGATTCCTATTGATTCCCTGATTCCCTGTTTCTGTGGTTTACATTTTTATTCCAATTTACATAGATGAATATGGTGACCGCACCTACCTTTAAGGATACGCAGTATGTCCTTATGACTGTTATATATGAACATTTGTGCTAGGTTTGCTGATTATAATGTATGCCTTGTAATGTTTTATTTGGTTGCAATTTTCATTCCTGAACATTTATATCAAGGGGAAAATCATGTATATAGATGCATATATGTGAGATGTTGATTTTGTGTTTTCGACAAAGAACGGTTGTGAGGAAGGTGGGTGAACACTATGCAGAAACGAATCTTTCTAGTTCTCAACAATCTTTATTCTCTCTATTATGGGAGAGAAAACTAGTCTTCAGCAATGGCAAAGGAGAGAGACTGGAGGAGAGAGAGTATACGAGTAGATTTAATATAATATTTCCTCATTATGTGCATTCCATAGTGGACACAGTCAGGGATGGGTTTGGTTTTATACAGAAGGTTTCCAGTGTGGCGTGTTTCTTAAAAAAAAAAAAAAAACCTGTATGCAAATGTGTGTATTTTGTAGGTTTGGTGTGTGGGGGGTGTTTAACGTCATTCAAAAGCCTTTACTGAAGCGATTTCAGACTCTCTCCTCTCGTCCCTCTTTTTATGTTCGACTTATTTCGCGTTTCCTCACAGCCATTGTACTGTACTGAGTCTGCCTCTGAAATCTTAAAGCCGTGTGAAGTGACAGGGAGATATCATGCCTTCCCACTAAATATTTATTGCTCTAACTTCTGGAATATTCAGAAATATGCATCGATTTCTTAATCAGTGAACCACAGCTTTCTTTTGTTGTCAGTCCATTCAAAATGACGAAACACAAAGACGCTTTGTAATGAGAACCTGGGGTCTGATGTGTGCTGTAGTGAAATTGCCATTCACTTATTGGGTTTAAATGGTTATTTATTTAGTTTGTGTGTGTGAGAGAGAGATTGTTGAGTCTTTTTACACATCCTTACCATTCTGTTTGACACTGTGTGCGTGTGTGTGCGCGTGCGTGTGTGTAGGACCGGGTTCATGAATGTCTTTTTATTCATTGTTTTAACAATCTGTGCCAGAATCTTTGACAATGGGAATAAAACGCTTTATTATGCTTTACTTATTATGATTAACAAATTTTAATTATTATGGTTACTGTTGATGTTGTAATTCTTATTGTTATTATCATTATAATTATTGTTATTATTATTATTATTAAGTGCTGGAGGCTAAGCTTTATTATCTGTTTCATTTTTATATTTCCTTTCTTGAAAAACAGTGTAAAACTTTCCAATCTTGCCTTTCTATGGACAGCAAGCCATGTGGCTTTCAGAAGTAATTATATTGTGCCAGTTCCATGCATTTCTGAGTGATATTTGAGAAAAAAAAAAATTTCCTTATTATTCTATTTTATTTTTGAAGGATGAACCTTCTGAGAGCTTAACTTACTAAGTGTTGACAGAAAGGTATATACAGCACACGCTTCTATATTACTAACGTACACTAAGTAATGAATATTATACCAAAAAATAATAATCTGGTATACTTTGTATACATTTAGTGCTTTTGTTTCGATTTGGTGTACAGGTGCAAAGCTTTGATCAAACAGTGATTTGCTTGGTTGAGTTAATTTTTTTCCCTATACTTTGAGAAAGCACGGATTATGGTGTCATGTTATGAAGAGCCACTTGAAAGTACATTTTAAAGAAGAATCGCAGCTTTAATTCTGTTGCCCTTGGAAACATGCTCAAGTTTCAATGAATGTGCTCTACTGTATTCCATCACCCTGTATCTGAATTTAGAAGGCTGGCCACTGTCATGTGGAATTATGGGAAATGTATGCCTGGCAAAGAGAATTTGTGCAAGCTTTTAGACCTCAAATGTTACTGGCCCAAGTGCCAGGCACAGTTGCTATCCAAATCCCTCCAAACGATTGGACATTTAGCTTTTTCCTGTTTGTTTAATTTATTGTGTTCTTTACCTTTAATTGAAATAAAATCTGTTGGAATTTAAAGAGAAAATGGATCATGTTATTTGAATCCATCACCAATTCTCAGGTAAATGTGGGTTATATTTAAGGATTGGGCGTTTTTAAATGCACTCGCTGTTCGCCTTTGATGCTTCTCAGTGATTCACAGTCAGGTAAGAAATGTGCCTCTATGTGCTTGACCTACAAGTGTACTAGAAAGTGCCCCAGTGTGTGGTTTTTTTTTCCAAGTGTTTGTGAATGCATGCAAAAATTGTGTTTGCCAATGCTTACCATTTTATAAAAACATGTCAGATGTACAGTATACATTCTGCCAGTATTGGGCACAATTTGTATTCTAGTTTTGCGTTTAGCTGTCTTTCTGTTAAACCAAACCTTCTTGCTACAACCTATGAATAAGCCTCTTTTCAACACTGCAGACTTATTACAACTACAATACAAATTGATGTATAATTAGTGTAGGTGGGAGAAAATTCTACATGGGAATTACGATAATTGCTCAAAACATGTAGAGCGTTATTAATATAAGAAAAGAACTATGTAACTACAGGGCTCAAATGCAGATACTATATTTTTATACACATAAACATTATTATTCATTTAATATGTTGCCTTTTATTGAAGAGATGGGAAAATTATGCCATTGAAAGATTTCTTTCTAGGATTATTACTTTTGATTGATTAATGTTTGTAAAAGTAAGGAAGAATGAGGATATCCTGTCAGCTTATATAATCTTTGCGGGCAGAAATAAATAATTTAAGCTGTTCCCGTTAGTATCTTTATAGCTACCCTTCAAAAATGTAAATATAGTTCCTTGCTTAGTGTATTAATTTAACTTTAATTTGACTTCAGACAACGTAGAAAGCAACAGCCTATGTTATCAATCTAATCTAAGGGTTGAATGTCCCATTGTGTTAAATATATTCATTGATGACTTATTGAATCACAATGATTCACTTGAATTGACACAGATATACACTGATCATTATACATAACATTATGACCGGTGACCAGGTGAAGTAAATAACACTGATTATCTCTTCATCACGGCACCTGTTAGTGGGTGGGATATATTAGCAAGTGAACATTTTGTCCTCAAAGTTGATGTGTTAGAAGCAGGAAAAATGGGCAAGCGTAAGGATTTGAGCGAGTTTGACAAGGGCCGAATTGTGATCTCCAAAACTGCAGCTCTTGTGGGGTGTTCCCGGTCTGCAGTGGTCAGTATCTTTCAAAAGTGGTCCAAGGAAGGAACAGTGGTGAACCGGCGACAGGGTCATGGGCGGCCAAGGCTCATTGATGCATGTGGGGAGCGAAGGCAGGCCCGTGTGGTCCGATTAAACAGACGAGTTACTGTAGCTCAAGAAGTTAATGCTGGTTCTGATAGAAAGGTGTCAGAATACACAGTGCATCGCAGTTTGTTGCGTATGGGGCTGCATAGCGTGGTGCCCATGCTGAAAGCACATGCTTTCAATGCAAAATGCTGAACAGTTAGTTCATGCGTTCATGACCTCAAGGCTAGATTATTGTAATGATCTACTGGGTGGTTGCCCTGCTCGCTTAATAAATAAACTGCAGCTGGTCCAAAACGCAGCAGCTCGAGTTCTTACTAGAACCAGGAAGTATGACCATATTAGCCCTAGTTCTGTCAACACTGCACTGGCTCCCTATTAAACATCGCATAAATTTAAAAATCTTGCTAATTACTTACAAAGCACTAAATGGTTTAGCTCCCCAGTACTTGAGCGAGCTCTTAACGCATTATACTCCATCACGTCTATTACGGTCTCAAAATTCTGGCCAGTTGATAATACCTAGAATATCAAAATCAACTGCAGGTGGTCGATCCTTTTCCTATTTAGCACCTAAACTCTGGAACAGTCTTCCTAGCATTGCTCGGGAAGCAGACACACTCTATCAGTTTAAAAACACATCTCTTTACTATGGCATACACATAGAACATTATCAATTTATATTATTCAAATCAGTTAAATGATTGTTAGGCTGCATTAACTAGGTCAGCCGGAACCGGGAACACTTCCCATAACACCTGATGTACTTGTTACATCATAAGAAGAATGGCATCTACGCTAATGTTAGGTTTACTGCAGTCAGCCGGATCCGGGCCGTATCCAGATCAGATGGTGGACCTGCGCCTAGACATGACCAACGCATCCCTAAAATGTCTGCAGAGACCGTGTCAATTAAACTCCACCCTGTAAATGCCGCATCGACACGACATCCTCATTAAACCCATCTCCGGCATGACGACAATTTTTTTATAATCTTACGAATATCTTTCGGTCTAATATGTCTTCTGACCTGTAATGTTGCCAGAATCATAATCATACACTATTTGTTCGTCGGCCAGAGGAGAACTGGCACCCCGACTGAGCCTGGTTTCTCCCAAGGTTTTTTCTCCATTCTGGCCCTGAAGGAGTTTTGGTTCCTTGCCACCGTCGCCTTTGTCTTTTGGCTTGATCAGTTGGGGACACTAAAATTTCAATTATATTACTGATCGTCCCGCATTGACACTATATGATAATTGAAATGAGCTGGATGACATCACCGTTTTCTCCAGAGCTACTGTACAGCCGAATCAAATTATGTTGCATTATTTTCCTGTTAACACTGTGAAGCTGCTTTGAAACAATCGGCATTGTAAAAAACGCTATATAAATAAAGGTGACTTGACTTGACTGACCCCTGTCCACCCCCAAAAGTGCCAACAGTGGGCACATGAGCATCAGAACTGGACCACGGAGCAATGGAAGAAGGTGGCCTGGTCTGATGAATCACGTTTTCTTTTACATTACGTGGATGGCCGGGTGTGTGTACATCGCTTACCTGGGGAACACATGGCACCAGGATGCACTATGGGAAAAAGGCAAGCCGGCGGAGGCAGTGTGATGCTTTAGGCAATGTTCTGCTGGGAAACCTTGGGTCCTGCCATCCATGTGGATGTTACTTTGACACATACCACCTACCTAAGCATTGTTGCAGACCATGTACACCCTTTCATGGAAACGGTAGTCCTGGTGGCTGTGGTCTCTTTCAGCAGGATAATGTGCCCTGCCACAAAGCAAAAATGGTTCAGGAATGGTTTGAGCACAACAACGAGTTTGAGGTGTTGACTTGGCCTCCAAATTCCCCAGATCTCAATCCAGTCGAGCATCTGTGGGATGTGCTGAACAAACAAGTCAGATTAATGGAGGCCCCACCTCGCAACTTACAGGACTTAAAGGATCTGCTGCTAACATCTTGGTGCCAGATACCACAGCACACCTTCAGGGGTCTAGTGGAGTCCATTCCTTGACGGGTCAGGGCTTTTGGCAGCAAAAGTGGGACCAACACAATATTAGGAAGGTGGTCATAATGTTATGCCTGATCGGTGTAGCAAAAATCTTAACAGTTAGAAATTAAAATGCATCAATTTCACAGGCAATATAATATTCATAATTTGTCTTCAACAGTGTAATCAGATTAATTTACTAATTACTCTCTCTAAAAAGTATTGGATTACTTATTACTATTATCAACCTGCTATCGAGGATAGACACGAAACTGGCCTTTTAATTCTTTCAAATAAACAATATACAACTGCATAAATTATTCTTAAACTGAGCAAAGTGTGTAAAGGGAGAGGGTAAAAACATACATTTCAACATTAATTTATGATGTTAAATCCACTTTTGTTTTATATAGAGTTGTTCTATAGTCTTTACAGTATTTAATGCAATTAAATCAGAAGTACTTGTAATTAAATTACAGAAAAATTAGGAGTAATCCATTACTTTACTTTTTCAAAGGGAAAAGTAATTAAATTACAGTAATTAGATTACTCAATAATTAATTACACCCAACAATGCTAACAACACATTAAGTGCAGGCCTACATTAACTGCCATAAATGTAACTGATTACAAGTTGTGTAATTTAAGTGAACACACGTGATCTATTGAGTATTAGTTTAAAAAATAAGGGATAGATACTGAATTGAGTACCATACATAAGGGCATTTTTGATGATTATTCAACACAAAATAAAATACTGTTAGTCTTTGTTGGTCTTGATCTGTGCCACAAATGACACAGTAATAAGAGATTTTGAATATACTGAATGCCACCTATAAAGTCATTACCAAGAGTATTATAATATGTAACACTATAATGGGGTGCCTTATTTTGCTGGTGAAATACTATAAAATAAGTGGATATTGTGCGATATAATGCAATATTTGTATTGTAAGTTCGCTGTCAACCCACACTTATTTTTAAAACTCTCTGATTGTCAATATGCAAGACATTTTAGCTTTCCAATCATTTCAGACAAACTACACTTGCTCAAATATTTTTCCTCCAACACTAGACAGCACTAATGTTTGTGGAGTCTTTCCATCCTACATCAGCCTGCTTTTCCTGACCGCCCAGCTTCCCCGCCTGACTGTTGTGTTCAACATCAGACAGATTTTATTTCTGTCCTCGTAGAACTGTGGAGGATTAGGGGTCAAATCTCAAAATACTTCTAGTGCTGATGGTACATAGCTTTTAAACACGTGGAACAGGTCTGTTTTACTGGCCTTTCAAACAGCCAGGTTTACAATGTCTATTTTTCTTTGCTCATCCTGTAATTCCAGTTAAATAAAATTTTTGTATCTGAAGTTGTTAGCGTTTGAGCCACAGGGCCACTTGACTGGCATGTCCACCTGCTGTTTTTCTCCACCCCCTCTCTCGCTCTCTCTCTCTCTCTCTCTCTCTCTCAAGTCTGTCATGTTGAAATACAGGGGACGGACCAGCTGACTCAAGTTGCTGAAAAAAGTCTATGTCTGTATCTCCCTACTTGTTCCATAAATACCATCCCCTCTGTTGAATGGAGGTTATTTTAGATCGTACATGTGGCATAAGGCCTTGAGTCCTGCCATGACGCTCACTGCGCTTTGAAACCAGTGGCTGTAGTTGAGATCTTGAAAACACATAAGTGGACATGTCTGAGCACACTGATCAGGAGTCATACACAGAAGAGATCGATGAAGATGAGATTCTGGCCGGCCTCTCAGCAGAGGAGCTCAAACAGCTCCAGAGTGAGATGGACGACATTGCTCCTGACGAGAGAGTGCCGGTGGGAATGAGGCAGAGAGACGCTTCTCATGAGTCGACAGTTCGAGGTATTGCATTCTCTAGTTAATATATTCAGCTGTTTGTTGCCATTAATCTTGAGAACATAGGCGATCTTTGTAAAAAGCTCTGTGGTGCTGAAAGAAAATGAGTTTAACACTCAGCCTACTCCATCTCTAACTAGCTCCCAGTAGACCAGTGCTAAAACTGGTGGTAGTATCATACTGTAGTTTTGGAAGCTATGGAACTTTTAAATATATTTAAGCAATATCACACTCACATTCATGTTGTTGTATTGAATGTAGTTATTACAATTTGCAGACAAAATGTGTCCAGTTTTTATATTTTTATTCCCTTCATTGTCTGACTAATATCAGGCAGGGAGAGTGATTGTGAAACCTGTTTTGTTGAGGCCAGTGGCACAGAAATTACTCAGCTATTTAACAGCATACATAAGATGCTATTTGTGCCCGATATCTGACTTTCATTGGTTTAACACAACATACTCAAATTTGCTATTAATAATAATAAAGTTTGATTTTAAGAACACACGTAAGGGATAATCCACAGCTTGCTGTGCATTAAACGAAGAACCGCCCAATGCAAAGTGCATTAAAATAGTTGAATGCACAGCTAGCCGTGGGTTATCCTGCTTATACCATGGTAATTTGCCAGCATTGAGTTATTAGCATACTGTTATTGATGTTTGAAGCACAATATTTGTCCGGGAAGAAAAAACTGACAGTTATTTTGGTTACGGTTCTTTAGATCAAGCATTTTGCCCACTTTGAATCATACAGAGATAAAGTAGTGCGCAAGATTACATTTATTTATGTGTGTGCGCTTCAATGAAAACAGCATTCATATAGAACAGTGATTCAAACAGTCAGAATCGAGTTCAGACAGACCATGGTATAAGTAAATTATAAGTTATACTTTTTTAAGTTTAACAATTGTTTTACAGTGTATATTGTTTCTATTTCAGATTGCAGCGAGCCCCAGTCAGAAGAGGAGATCGATGAAGAGGAGATTCTGGCAGGCCTCTCGGCAGAGGAGCTCAAACAGCTCCAGAGTGAGATGGAAGAAATCGCTCCTGATGAGAGAGTGCCGGTGGGAATGAGGCAGAGAGACCAAACTGACAAACCACCCACTGGATCATTTGATCACAGATCGCTGGTGGAATATCTGTACTGGGAGAAAGAGTCCAAACGTATGCTGGAGGAGGAGAGAGTTCCCACAACTATATTACCCAGTCAGGTAAGATTAGTTATTGTTTGCATTATTTACATTCAGCGTATTTCATATCATAAAAACTGTTTTGCTGAAGTGTTTTGAACTCTGATTATTAATCATCAAATTTTACTATTTATAACTGCTGCAACCAGGAGGCCAATAATACTCCAACAACAAATGCTATGAAACAGCAACTGTGCTGTAAACAAGACATTCTATTTTTAGGCTTTGAGTTAGTTGTTGGAGATTAAATGTTTCGTAATTTGTAGTCTTCAAAAAAAAATTCAACTCTTTAGATTTGACCCTTCTGTCCATTTGTGATCATCAGAAGAAAACCGATGAGGAGCTTGAAACAAAAGAAGAAGATAAAGTTGAAGAGGTGGAATATGTCTATGAGGAGATCGTTGAGGAGGTTGAGGGAGGAGAGGGGGATGTTGTTGTTAATGAAGTGATTGAAGAAGTGATAATGGAGGTTGAAGAAGAGGACAAAGCAAGCAATCAGCCTGTCAAGATAGAACTTGATGCCACCGACCCCATAGTGACCTCAGAAGATGGTTTACAGCTACCTCCAGAAGTTGCCGATACAAAAGTTGAAGAAAATATTGAACAATCAGGACTTAATGAGACAGAATCTAAAGTGAATGAGGAAAAGAAAGCTGATTCCACCCAATCTGAACCTGCTCCCTTTTCATATGAGAACTGGGTTCCCGAGAAAGAGGAAAGGGTCATATCCAAGCTGAAGATCCCAAAACTTCCCCTAGGTGGAAACACTTTTGTTAAAAAGACTGCAAGACCTTCTGGGAATGAAACGAATTTGGAGACCACTTTGGATAAGATCCACAAGAACAACGCCTCTGTCACAGATGTCAATCTCAACAACATTGAAAACATTCCCAAAGTAATGCTCCTTGATTACGTCAATGCTCTCAAGAAGAACAGACACGTTAAGACCTTTAGCATCGCAAACACCGGCGCAGACGAAAACGTGGCATTTGCTCTAGCTAACATGCTCAGAGAGAACAGAAGCATCACCACACTAAATATTGAATCCAATTTCATCACAGGAAAAGGGATTGTGGCAATAATACGTTGCCTCCAGTTCAATGAGACACTTACTGAGCTCCGCTTCCACAACCAAAGGCACATGCTAGGACACCATGCAGAAATGGAAGTGTCTCGTCTCCTCAAGGCTAACAACACTCTTCTGAAGATGGGCTACCACTTTGAACTCCCTGGGCCTCGGATGGTGGTCACCAATCTCCTAACCAGGAACTTGGACCGTCAGCGGCAGCAGAGAATGGAAGAGCAGAAGAACCAGCAGATGAAAGAGCAGAGGAAGGTCATGGAGATGTATGAGAACTCTCTGAACTTGCCCCCTGGCATGCTGGAAATGCTAGGAGGCTACATACCATTGTCCCTACTGCAGGGCTCTCATGATGGGGCTGAGGAGAGTCCCGAAGGTTCCCCTGAAGGTTCTCCTGAACCTTCACCACAACCAAGTCCTCCTCAGCAGCTCCGCAAGACTCAATATCTTGACCCACAACAACATCCTCCTAGTTCAGACATAGGAAACCTCTTAGATGAAATACATCTGAAAAAGACTCCAAAACGAAGGGATCCACTTCTGGAACTGAACCAAAGGGATGAGCGGAGAGAGGGAAGAGCTAATGTTCAGCTGAGGAGTGTTCCTAAACAAAGAAGCACGGCAAGAGAAGGACCTGCAGATGAGAGAGCCAACCTCAAAGATATGATAAAGACTCTAAAGCCGGTTCCTCGAAGGCGACAGCCACCTAAAGTGGAGCTAACACCTCGGGATCAGTTGCTCAGCGAGATTCGACAGAGCAACGTGGCCTATCTAAAAGCGGTATGTAGTGTTGAAGTCTCTCGAATTACCAAATTGATTAGTTGCTGTGTAGATCACATAGCTTTATTTAAAGCAGGTGGTCTTGAGCGAGCCTAAACACAACATTAGACAATGCGTAGATCATGGAGTGGCATGACAAGCTGATTGGCTAAAGCTATAGAACTTCCAGGATCCGATTGCGTCGCAATCATGACGCAGTTTTTTTCCAACATCCTTTGAAAGCTCAACCAATGTAAACTGGATCTCGAGTGTGGTGGGTGGGTACAGTGGCTAGGGACGATGTGTAGAGACCAATCGTACACTGATTTACAGCTGGAGCGCGCTTGCATTGGTTTGATCGCTCAGATTGACAGGTCCTGATTTACCATGCGTCATAGAATAGGAGCGCACAGCTGAAACTCATTGGAAGATCATCACTCATCCACCAGGATCTTGTTACTTGTTTATTTTATGTACTTTTATTGTATCGTTTACAATAAACGTTTACAAGTAGTTCTTCTGTTCAGTAAAATCACTTGTTTGGAGGTTTTTTATTGGACCTTTGGTTAATTATGTTTTGAAATAAACAGTTAGCCTACCTAATCCATTCCATAGCTTGATGACATTAGGGCCCTGTTTCACGGACAGGGCTTAGACTAAACTAGGATTAGGCTTTAGTTCAATTAGGGCATTTAAGTAGCTTTTATAAACGTGCATTAGAAAAAAACATTACTGGTGTGCAGACAAAACATGGCTCTGATATATTTTAAAATATATCAGTGCAAGTTGCTTTCAGTTAAAAGAGCTCAAACATTCATTTTAGTCTGGGACTAGCTTAAGCCTTGTCTGTGAAACCTGGGGTAAGTGTTTTGACTTGACACTGCGCAGACCAATCGGTGTATGACATCAAAGTAGCCTACCGCGAGAGCATTTAGAAAGCAGAGTGGTGTAATAGCCTACGCAACTACGGAGCTCGCTTCATTTTTTCTCGTGTGTCAGCTGTATATGTTTTGCTCATTAGCCACACGCACCTCAAAACCACGCAATCTAATGATGACCTTCAAGTGTAAAATATTATCGACAATTAATCCATCTTCGATTAACCGTTGGCATCCCTAGTCTCATTTTGTAAATGGTTTCAATAATATGTGATCCGTGCTGGCAAAAGGAGTCGGAATGTGCACTGGATTATTTCGAGCTACAGGCTACAGAAAAATGTAGATTTTGGGGTTTTCGCAAAAATGAGTTCATTAAGTCCTCGTCTAGCGATCTCAATGCTCCAAATAGCAATTAAACATCTAAAAGTATCTTTATTTGTATGTTTTAGGAGAGGTGTCCCTTTCCTTTGTCCATGAAAACGATTTCACTCGCGCTGACTGACAGATCCGACGCGTGCACAAAGACGCCTCAGACAGCGCGTGATCCCGCACATGCACATACACACAATTACAGTATTTCAAAATATCTGTCTTGGCGAGTATTCACGCAAACATTATCTGTTATGTCTTATGTGAACGTTTGGGGAATTGTTACATTATTAGATCCGTGCGGTGCAGTAGGTCTTAATATGTAGGCTGTCTGCCTCAATATTAATCAAACAATTGTGGTATCATGGGAAAAAAATAATGTTTTATTTTTATTAAATGTTTTTATTTGGTGTTGACTTGGTGTGTGTCAAATTTGGTGTTATTACCAGGGATTTTAATGTATGGTTGCTAGGTGATTTTTCTCATTGCAACTCATTTTGCCAGCATGGGTCATATATGTAGGTATTTTCTTTTACCTTATGTAGTTTTTGGATTTGACTACTTTCTATTAAGTAAAAGATGAATTTTTGTCAACAACAAAACATATCAGAAGTATTTTCTTCCTTTTTAAAAGCTGACTTTCCATTCATTTTTCGATGCTAACGTTGCATTTAGCATAGTTTTTACACAACGGTCTATGACACAAACACACACACAACCTATCAATTGAGAAGCATTGCTTTATGGTACTGCATATATTACTAATTGTGCGTGGAAAACTCTGTCCCTGACCCTCATGAGTTTAAGTGTGGTGCTGGTGTGAGCATTTTAGATTCGTTTTTAAAGTAGAGACTTGCTGCCACCTACTGGTGGTTTTAGTTTCCCATTTAAAAGTAGGCCTATTATTTCATTTTCCAACATTTCATATTTCTGTATTCAGTTATAAATTTAAAACATTAATCTCATAACATTATGCAATTGTAAATGCATTAATACCACATCTAAATGTCACTTCATGCAGCTTCTGTGCTACTGTGCAGTGCTAAGATGGATTTTGTTTACACCGATTTCATTTGATCGGTAACAATAGCCAGTATGCATTTATGAAAATTTGGTTCATTTTAATACTGCATTGTATTGTTATACTACTTTGAACTGTGATACTTCAGCTGGTATAGTATCGCAAATCATTTTTATGATATTGTAACAACCCTATTGAGGAGAGGTGTGTCCTTTTACACAGACTTATCATTGTTATTTGATTTACTTTCATATTGTAATGCCAACTGAAAGGCTGCCAATGATCTTGAAATGTACTAATAGTCCAAGGAAGTAGTACCAGCGTTGTGTTAACATAATTTCAAAAGAGCTTACTTCTGTCTCACTCACACCCACAGGTACCTCTTCCAAAAATCCTGGAGTCAAGCGAAACCAGTCTCTTCTGAGCCACACTCATAACCACACAGAGGGACAGGGCAGGCCAACATCAGACAGATCATGGAATGAGGGCAGTTCATGTGGCCAAACGATTCCATGGTGCTCCTCAACTAATGGAGAGAGTTGAGTGTTACATAATAAGAGAGAGCAGTTGCATAATAATAACTTTGATGAGATCCTGAACTGTAAAATTCAAACATCTATTTATATTAATCCCATCACTAAATGTTGTGAATGTCTGTGAATGTTTTTGGCTACACATAATGCACATGGTAAATGTATTCTTTTGATTTTCTGAATTTGTGTTCATGTATTTATAGTGTTAATAAACTTAATAGTGTAAATGTCACTTGACCTTTTCTTAATTATGTTTTTTCTAGTGACTGTTATCAAGATAATTATGTGAATGCAATAACTTTTTTTCAGTAAGAACTTTTTTTCTCAGTTGCATTCTTCTTTCTACACAAGGGTCAGCCAATTAATGTTTCATCTCAAACTCATTTATGAAAAAACTGATCATACTGCATAAAGCAAAAATACAATTTACCTTTAACCAAAGCTACAGCCAAGAAGCTGAAGTCTAGATAAATATGTCACTGCCTAGCATTTTTAAATGCATTGAGTAAAATTAAAATGTAACAAACTCTAATTCAACTTGTACATCAGTAATGATTATTGGTAACACTTTACAATAAGGTTTCATTAGTTAACTACATTACAGTACATACATTTACTAATACATAATTAAAATCAAAATATTTGTTATCATTAGTTAATGCACTGTGAACTAACATGAACAAACAATGAACAGCTGGGTTTTTATTAACTAACGTTAACAAAGATGAACAAATACAGTAACAAATGTATTGCTCATGGTTATTTTATATTAGTTAATACATTAAATGTGCACTATGTAACATTTTTGCAGTAAAATATCCAAAAACCACTAGGTCAGTGTTATATATTTTGTTCAGTTGAGTATTTACAAAATCCCAAATGTTTCCAACTATTTGTAAATCGTGAGAAAATTGCTATTTTAACCAATGAACCGGGACGTCTTGTCAATTGCGTCATATCTGCGTTACCCTCGGTTTCCGGTTTTATTTAGCGAAACGCTTTACTCTCACTGCAGTGTGCAACAAGTGTCATAGCAGCCGCCGAGCGAGCACACAGAGTAACGCCATAACATCATTTTCAACACTCTCAAATGTATCTAATATGATAAACAGAGCTGCGTTACCTCATACTTACCTCATATAAAAGCGGAAATGGCGCCGGCGACTGTGGCATAATAAAAGTCCCGCTGCTTGTGAGGCGTGTGTTGCGTTCATCTTATTAACAATCGCTCCAGCGGCCTTGCTCAGCTCCCACACCACTCGGTCCTGCTCTGCTTCATACTACAGTAACGTTAATAATGCGCTCAAATTCTGCGTTCAAACTAGGCGTCATCAAACTACGCCTTTGTTTTGAATAGGCGACCTCTAGTGGACGGAAAAGTTACATAGTGCACCTTTAACTAATTTTAACTAATGACCCTTATTGTAAAATGTTACCTGATTATTTAATGGATTTGCAGTTTAAGCGACATAGCAAAGTACATAAACACATTATTATGGTAGGCTAAACGCACGTTATTATAGGCCAGGCTTTAAATGCACACTTCCATCCACACCTTGATTGGCCTGGCTGTGTGGATTGGAGTATTGTCCTGGAAAAACCAATCCTTCGAGTTAGGGAACATTGTCAAAGCAGAAGGAACCAAGTTTTCTTCCAGGATTACCTTGTCACATGACCTTCAGAAAGACTGATCTGCCTGATTCTGATCTTCTCTGATGAGTCCAGTTTTCAGCTTTGCCCAACACTTGGTCGTCTAATGGTTATACATAGACCTGTAGAGGCCTACAATCCACAGTCTCTCACACACACTGTGAAATTTGGTGGAGGATTGGTGATGATCAGGTCGTTCTTCAGTAAGGCTAGAATCGGGCAGATACGTCTTTGCAAAGGATGCATAACTCAAGCCATGTACATTATCCTGAAAGCTCTTCCTTCTTCCTTCTGCTCTGACAGTGTTCCCAACTCGAAGGATGGGTTTTTCCTGCAGGACAATGTTCCAATACACACAGCCAGGCCAAGTGTGGAATGTGAATGGAGGACCACCAGATCAAGACCCTGTCATGGCCATCACAATCTCCAGACCTGAACCCTACTGAACCTCTGGAGTGCAAGCAAGAGGGTCACCAGCCATTTAATAAAACCAAGCTAATTTCCCTCCATATATATATACACTCACCTAAAGGATTATTAGGAACACCATACTAATACTGTGTTTGACCCCCTTTCGCCTTCAGAACTGCCTTAATTCTACGTGGCATTGATTCAACAAGGTGCTGAAAGCATTCTTTAGAAATGTTGGCCCATATTGATAGGATAGCATCTTGCAGTTGATGGAGATTTGTGGGATGCACATCCAAGGCACGAAGCTCCCGTTCCACCACATCCCAAAGATGCTCTATTGGGTTGAGATCTGGTGACTGTGGGGGCCATTTTAGTACAGTGAACTCATTGTCATGTTCAAGAAACCAATTTGAAATGATTCGAGCTTTGTGACATGGTGCATTATCCTGCTGGAAGTAGCCATCAGAGGATGGGTACATGGTGGTCATAAAGGGATGGACATGGTCAGAAACAATGCTCAGGTAGGCCGTGGCATTTAAATGATGCCCAATTGGCACTAAGGGGCCTAAAGTGTGCCAAGAAAACATCCCCCACACCATTACACCACCACCACCAGCCTGCACAGTGGTAACAAGGCATGATGGATCCATGTTCTCATTCTGTTTACGCCAAATTCTGACTCTACCATCTGAATGTCTCAACAGAAATCGAAACTCATTAGACCAGGCAACATTTTTCCAGTCTTCAACTGTCCAATTTTGGTGAGCTCGTGCAAATTGTAGCCTCTTTTTCCTTGTAGTGGAGATGAGTGGTACCCGATGGGGTCTTCTGCTGTTGTAGCCCATCCGCCTCAAGGTTGTGCGTGTTGTGGCTTCACAAATGCTTTGCTGCATACCTCGGTTGTAACGAGTGGTTATTTCAGTCAAAGTTGCTCTTCTATCAGCTTGAATCAGTCGGCCCATTCTCCTCTGACCTCTAGCATCAAGGCATTTTCGCCCACAGGACTGCCGCATACTGGATGTTTTTCCCTTTTCACACCATTCTTTGTAAACTCTAGAAATGGTTGTGCGTGAAAATCCCAGTAACTGAGCAGATTGTGAAATACTCAGATCGGCCCGTCTGGCACCAACAACCATGCCACGCTCAAAATTGCTTAAATCACCTTTCTTTCCCATTCTGACATTCAGTTTGGAGTTCAGGAGATTGTCTTGACCAGGACCACACCCCTAAATGCATTGAAGCAACTGCCATGTGATTGGTTGATTAGATAATTGCATTAATGAGAAATGGAACAGGTGTTCCTAATAATCCTTTAGGTGATTGTATATATATATATATATATATATATATATATATATATACACACACCGATCAGGCATAACATTATGACCACTTTCCTAATATTGTGTTGGTCCCCCTTTTGCTGCCAAAACAGCCCTGACCCATCAAGGAATGGACTCCACTAGACCCCTGAAGGTGTGCTGTGGTATCTGGCACCAAGATGTTAGCAGCAGATCCTTTAAGTCCTGTACGTTGTGAGGTGGGGCCTCCATGGATCGGACTTGTTTGTTCAGCACATCCCACAGATGCTCGACTGGATTGAGATCTGGGGAATTTGGAGGTCAAGTCAACAACTCAAACTCGTTGTTGTGTTCCTCAAACCATTCCTGAACCATTTTTGCTTTGTGGCAGGGTGCATTATCCTGCTGAAAGAGGCCACAGCCACCAGGGAATACCGTTTCCATAAAAGGGTGTACATGGTCTGCAACAATGCTTAGGTAGGTGGTATGTGTCAAAGTAACATCCACATGGATGGCAGGACCCAAGGTTTCATTGCTCAAAGCATCACACTGCCTCCGCCGGCTTGCCTTCTTCCCATAGTGCATCCTGGTGCCATGTGTTCCCCAGGTAAGCGACGCACATGCACCCGGCCATCCATGTGATGTAAAAGAAAATGTGATTCATAAGACCAGGCCACCTTCTTCAAGTGGGTAACTTAGATGCTATTATTCACAAACACCAGAAGAACAATGCATAATATAAGGGGAGAAAGTATGCCAAACCTTTTTCGGAAAATTAAAGGAAAAATGTTGATGACTCCGTGTACACGACATAAAGTACTTAAGTTTTTTTTTTTTTCATAAATCTTTGTGATTTACACTGAAACGATAATGGTATTGTTTTCAAAAACTTCCACATTGAAACTCATTTTCAAAAGTTTGTGTATTCAGGCCCCAAAAATGCTGTTGTGTAAATTGATTTTTTTTTGTCCAATCAAATACTCTCTAGAGTCTAGAATGAGAATCCTTTACCTCAGCACCATTCACCATTTAACCAACCAACAAGTAGCAACTCAACATCATGGCTGGGATAATATCCTGTTTTTACTAGCGCCTCAGATTACAGAGGTAAAATGGGCCTTTCTTGCTTTGAACTAATGAACTATTCATAGAAGCCATAACCTTCGCATCAATCAAAAACATTTTTTTTGCCAGGATAAATGACACCACATATGATGTTTACTCCAATTTTATTGACAAATCTCCTCAAGTAATTTCATCACTGTGAACTGCTTTTACAAGGTCACTTTCCTGTATTCTAAAAATAAAACCATCAGAGCATATAAACACTGTAAACCTATTTGAAACCTAAATGTTGGGTGTGAACAGACTGAAATGTGAGTTAAGAGTCTGATGAGGAGTCTTTGACATCTGTGCTCTCCGTGGCCTCGCTGATCTCGCTCATTTCTTTACTCTCTCCTCCACTGTCTCCATCTCCATCCTGCACCGTCAGCTTCTCCATCAGGCCAGTCACAGATGTGTCCTGAGATGGTGGAGCCTCTGAACCCCACAGACGAACACCTGGTTTCTGCAACTGCACAACAGGAAAGGTTAGCTTTTTGCATAGTGGGGGCAAACACATCTCTACCAGGGTCAGCCACTGACTACAGGAAGACATACTGGTAAATGTATTGTGTAAAATGTGTTTTTGAGAGAGTAAAACTACCATAAGCTTTTTACTTTTTGAAGGTGAACCCAATTTAACCCTGTATAATTTTCCATTTAAAATCTGTGGAAGGAGCGACTCAATTGCACTGACCAAATGTAGGCGTGTAATTTTTTCCACCGCATTTTAGACACTTTCCCACCTACAATAACTGAGCAACTTACAGTAATTATCAGAGATAAAAATATAAGTTTTTGAATAGGCATTCAAAAACCACTTGGCGCAAAAGTCTGAGTTAACATGAGCCCCCTTCTGAGTTCAGAATAGATACAGCAGCCATGACTAACGTTACCATCCTAATCAAACAGTTGGGAAAATCCAGGTGGAGGGAAATGGAGTGTGTGTGGGTCGTTTCCAGAAGATTCTGAAAAAATGTTTGCTTCCACACATGTTCGGTGGGTGTAGAGGGTCAGGTTACAATTTGGGAAATTTAAAGCTGAACATTTTTTTTGAACATTTTAAAGCTGTATTTGGCATCACAATTATGAATAACTGCAACGCCACATACCTCATCTGCCATCTGTGTGAGATTCCTCTTCATGGCATAAGCATCTTCTCCATCAGCATAATATTTGGGCTCTACTTCACTAATCCTGCAACACAGTATGAACAGTAATGAAAACATTTTGTATGACTGTTACAATTCAAATCAGTACATACAGAGAAAATATACTTAAAGGAGCAGTAAGTGATTTCTGAGAAACACTGTTGATATTTGAAATAAACACAAACAAACACAACCCTCCTTTCATTGCTCCACCCCAAAATGCACAAACACACAATGCAAGAGTGGATGTCTCTTTATCATAGCTTAAGCAAAGCAAAATAATGCTTCAATGAAAAATAAAGCATAGATGAAGAATGAACGACAAGGAAGAACTAAAAAAATGAACACACAGTAGACGAGTATATACAAGCAAGAGTTGGTTGTTAGTCGCCAGCAGCTCCAGACAGACAAACAATGACACTCAAAACTGTCCTGTTACTATAGCTAACATTACAACAACAGCATATCTAGGTTCTGTGAAATGTAGCAAAATAATGTTAATCACGTGTGGAGCAGAAGCAACGGTGTCTGTTTTCAGGCCTTCCCGCTTCGGTCTCTCCAGCGCTGGAAAGCGTTTCAAATATTACCTTGGGTCCTAAATCATAACCAATCATAACACTTTTTCCAGTGATATTCCTCTGACCATTTCTCTTTTGTAATGTCTCTCAGCCATCTCTCTTTCTACAGTCTTTCTTCAAATCTCCCTCTTGCTCACGCTCTCTCCTCCCCTATCATTAGAGTATACTAGTGATGTCCAGTTCAAGAACGAATCGTTCTTTTTAGAATCGGACTGAAACGTCTAAAACAGTTTGCGGCTCAAGTCAGCAAGATCTACAAGTTACTCAATCAAACTCACTTTCAGATGTGTCTGACAGTCACTCCAACTTGAAATGAGCCAATATTCAGGAGTATATGATAATGTGATGCTAGTTTTTGCCAACTCATTCAGCGCTCCAGTTAGTCCAACAGTACACTGAACTGCATAGCGGTTTTAACATTAAGTGGCATGGCATCTGACCATAGACTGTAAAAAAAGATGGATGATGCGCCTTCACTCTCTTCCGTTGACGTGAGTTCCGCCAGTGTCCAAATATGGCACTGATATCTTGGGTCTTGAGTCTGTGCAGTAGTGAGCGCAAAGTGGAGCCGCGATATCAAGGTCCCGCCCACACTCCCGCCTAATCAACAACTTTTTGTGAAATAAACAGAAATGTAGAAATTAAAGTTAAAGCTCCAATCTCCTCCCGAAGTTCCCGAAAAAAGTCAGTTGGTGCCTCAGTGACTACTTCGCTCTGAGAAGCTGTTAATCATAACGTCACACCCCTTTTTTATAGCATCAAATAACTAAAACCAAACTTATTTAAAGAACGAACACTTGAACTAACATTAGCGTGATAAAAACTGCCTAAAGTGACAGAAACCATCTTTGGAAAAAATTTATTTGAAGTGCAATTTCATTTTTTAGTTTGTCCCATTACATTTCATGGAGAGGGCGGGGTTTATGACCTATACTGCATCCAGCCAACTGGGGGCAATCGAGACTATGGCTTCACTTTTCAGGACTCGTGTTGCACACTTGCATCTGACGCACAGAAACCAATAGCACATCGCTATGCTTATTGGCACATCCAGTTTTCATTGGCATGAGTCAGTGGACAGTGGCATGTGCCACTGATATTATCGCAAAACACTGACACTGTGTCGTGGAACATGTCGCCGTATGTTGTGACACCTCCGGTAGTGACTGAGAGATGAGCTGAGCTATACTGACGTAATTAGCTGTTTCCATCCAAAGTTGCGAATGTAACCTATGTGCAAAATTGCAATATCGCATAAAACATTTGCGAATAAAGCACTTTTTCCATCCAGTGAGTCAAAGAGAATGTAATCGTCACTTCCTGATAAACCACCACTAAAAAAATCACTAAGAAACATAGGAGAAGCCACCATATATATAATCGTATATAATACATTGTTTGCGTCTCAGAGAAACTCGTGCGACTCAAACTTGCTTTCAGAGGCAGATGCTGCTGTTTGGGAACGCAGTCATGTAAGACAGTTCTAAGAGGGAAATATACCAAGCATCTTTGACAACAGACTGCTGAATGACCAAAACAGCATTTCAGACGCTTTGCAAACAAGATTTTTCCACTGGTTAGTACAGTTATGCTGTTACATTGCGAAAGTCACATGATTTTTTTTTAATGAGCATTGAGGAATTTATTCAGTAAATGCATTTCCACCGTAGTTTATGCGCATGTTTTCGTATCGGATAGAAAATGTATCCGACATTGCTATTGACAAATCTAAATAAATAGCCTAATTTAGTGATATTTTTAAATAGATGTCAATTAAAGTCGGTAATATTTTTTTCAAACATGTCGTCCGTTTGCGGCACAGTATCTCAGAAGCATGTGCCACTATATGTAATGCTAATGTTGTTTGTATACGCTAAATGGTTTTTGTTTTTGCTACTGTCTAACTTAAATGTCAAATACATCACCCGCAGATGTTCTTGGTTTTGGTTTACCTTGCGCTGGCCAGTGTACACTTAGTTATATACTGACACCTACCGGCCTGCATGCAGCATCACGCAAAAATAAAGGTTTACAGTAACGGATGCGACTGTTAATGCAGTATTCGAAGTGACTTATGATAGATTTATTCCTTGTGTTCCCTAGAATAGGCAGTTTGCGTGATCAACAACATTGGCATTACATATAACATTCAAAGGCACGTGCCTCTCAGATATGCCAGAGCCTAACATGTGCCACAAACTGGGTTTGAAAAAAATATGACCGACTTTAATACACAGTAAAAAGTATGATCAACAAGTTATGACCACATATATTTTTACATTATTTTAATAACAGAATTGCGTATGTGGTGATATTGTGTGATTGTGAGATTATGTAAACAAACTGGTGAATTTTTTGACCCGCTTCATTGAAACGAACTGTCCGAAAGAATCAGTTCGCAGAAAAGAATCAGACTTCCCATCACTAGTGGACACACCCCCTACTGCTGATTGGCTACAAGTGTGTTGTTCTGCTCGGTCCGATCCACTTTCAACAACGTTTCTCAGAAATTGCTCACTGCACCTTTTTGCCCTTCATGACAACTGTGAGGGGGGTGAATTTTTTTTTATAACTCATTCGTTTACATTATATAAAGCCTTAAAATTCTGCATAATTAAGGGATTGGCCACTTTGAGTGACAGGTGGATTGCCGTTTGTCTGCTGATGTCTGTTAGTCATCACGTCACCTCAGCTCCAGCCACGTGCCGCCTCTTTGCCCATTTATTAGTTATCCGGGAGTGACACGTGGCCAAGATGGCAACGGCCAACTTTGAGGCTTCAAAAACTCTCTTCAGAAACCTATGGGTGACGTCACGGACACTACGTCCATATTTTTTTTACAGTCCATGTATTTAACACTAATTAATTATTATATTAAATCAGTTAATCAAGATGGACTCAAGACATGTGTTTGAAGTGAAACTACTTCTAAAGGGTCATTAACGCAATTCCTTTCTGTTACACTCCATCTAGCCATTTATGAAGTGAAATTTGAAATTAATTCATTTAGTTTTAATCAACTGGGAGTCAGAATTTATTCATAATACAAATATAATGAAATAGAAGGAAAAAAAAGAAAAGTGATACTCACTGAAACTTAAGTGTGTTTGAGTACAAGTGAAGAGCGGCCCGGTTACTGAAATACAAACAGCCACAAGGTTAGGAAAATCACTCCAGCAAATCTCTGACGACAAAGAGTGAAGGTGCTGGTAGATCCTACCTCTTCCTGACATGTAAAGAGACATATTTGGCATTGAAGTTCTCAATCATGGCTCTGCTGGCTTGATCCATCAGTTTTTGAGCCAGTCCAAGACGCCTGTGAGAGCGTTTAACGGCCTGTATTAACACACAGCAGTGCATTTATTTATACACATGAAAACAGAATGAAAGACAATATCAGCACAAATAATAAAATAACATCCAATGTTTTCCAACACTAACCAATGATGTAATGTGTCCATGAGGCACATCGTCAGGATCCTCCTCCCTTTGGAATTTAAGACGCACAGTTAACATAAAATAATACTCATTTTATTTCATTAGAATGTTTGGTCACAATTTATATTAGATGTCTTTAACTGCTATACTTACAAGGTGCAATGTACTTATTGTGTTGTTATATTGCAAAACACTTGAGGTGGGATACAAATGAGGTTAGGACAGGTTGGGTAGGTTTAAGGGTAGAAAAGGGTCAACCGTGTAATATAGATGTAATTACATGCAGGTTAAAATATAAGTGCAATGTAAAAACATGCATGTACACAATAAGTGCATTGTATCAAATGGTCAATTTAAATGTTAGCACATATTAGTTAAAGACACTTAATATAAAGTGGGACGGAATGTTTTATTTCATTACAATTATTTTTATTACATAATTATTTATGGACATATGCAACATCTCACACTTAAGTCCTTCAGTCAACATTTAAAGGGATAGTTCACCCAAAAATTAAAATGACCCCATTTACTCACTCTCAAGCCATCCTAGGTGTATATGACATACAGATCTTTCAGACGAATACAATCAGAGTTATATTAAAAAAAAAAAGTCCAGTATAATCCAAGCTTTATAATGGCAGTGAATGGCAGCCCAAAATTTCCATCCATTATAAAAGTTCTCCACACGACTCCAGGGGGTTAATAAAGGCCTTCTGAAGTGAAGTGATGTGTTTGTGTAAGAAAAATATCCATATTTAAAACTTAACATAAAGTCAAATATCTAGCTTCCAGCGGACCGCCTTCCGTATTCAACTTACACAGAAAGTGTAACACCTCTCGCAGTTCAAAACTCTTACACTACATCTGATGTCATATGCCGCGTCAGTTAAGGAAGCTAGATATTTTACTTTATTAAGTTTTAAATATATTTAGATATTTTTCTTACACAAACCCGTCGATTCGCTTCAGAAGGCTTTTATTAACCCCCAGAGCCGTGTGGAGTACTTTTATAATGGATAGATGCACTTTTTTGGGCTTCAAATTTTGGGCTGCCATTCACTGCCATTATAAAGCTTGGAAGAGCCAGGAATTTTTTTTATATAACTCTGATTCGTCTGAAATAGTGTTAATTTCGTTAACGAAAAATGTTCGTTGACAACCTTTTTTCCATGACTAAGACGAGACGAAGACAAGCTGGCACAAACGTCCTTAAACGATAATTGTGACTATATCGACATGCAATATCGTTGACGAAAAAAGACTAAAATGTAGTTTAAAAAATAAAACCTTGACCAAAATCACACTGTTTTTGTGTTCATGCTTGCGGTTGCCAGATTTCAATAATTTAAATCCCCCAATCAGAGCTTATGGAAGTAAAATAATGCCAAATATTTTTTAAACAAAAAAGCTTGTTGAATTGCACTACTTGAAAAAAATATGCATTGCATTTACCATGCTTGCATTTTAATGTATTGTATTTTTATGGGCTGAAATTCAACATGGTTGTATATTTAAGATGTGAATATTTAAATTCAAAACATTTCACACACATTTTCATTATTAAAAATTCAATAATCTATATTTACCTCTCAAATTTCACTTCCAAAATATTCATTCCGTTTAAAAATACAACATATAATATAATATTCGACAGGCAACTTTCGGTCCATTTTATTTCGCTTTACAAATTCGCTTCCACAAATTCAGTGGTTAAAATTCGACAGAAAATTCAACCGTTCACATCCGGGAACTGCAAGAATAGCAGTAGATTACCGAGCATAATCTCCATCTGCTGTTAGTTGACATCACCAGCAGGTGGTGCAAGCAGCTGTTGACGAAGACCAGAGCAATGGATAGAGAGAGTCATTCATTCATTAAATGGATTTACAGAAATGGAGCAAGTGATACAGATTTCTGATGATTATCAGGGCCAGTATATATATGGAAGAGCTGATAAAGACACAAACGCAGTGTTTACATTTAAGTCTTTGCCGTTACTTTTGTACATGTAAGCAGCTTTCTCTACCGCACACAGATAGTCGCACATTTAGGGACCGTCTCTAAAGTTACATATGACATGTGTACACATGTTTCTAACTTCACTAGCATTTGAAGAGAATGACTTACAGTCATATAACCAACTGTAAAGCAAAATAAAAAGGATATTATAGAGAATATTATAGATTGTATTTTTAAACATAATGAATATTTTGAAAGTGAAATCTGAGAGGTGAATATGGATTATTGAATTTTTAATAATGAAAATGTGTGTGAAATGTTTTGAATTTAAATATTCACATCTTAAATATACAACCATGTTGAATTTCAGCCCATAAAAATGCAAGCCCTAAAAATACAATGCATTAAAATGCAAGCATGGTTAACGCACTGCATATTTTTTCAAGTAGTGCAATTCAACAAGCTTTTTTGTTTCAATTTTTAATTTTACTTCCATAAGAGCTTTTCTGTTAAAAGAACACAATCCATCCAGTGTTTTACTTAAACTTTGCAAGCTGGCAACCATGTGCACGCAAGCTCTCTCTCTCGTGCACGGATGATGATCGGAAAACACCAATAAACAAGTAAGCTGCATTTCAGCAATCTCCATTTGAGTTTTCTGCGTAAATAAAAGTGTCATTCAGTCGGTCTGTGTTCTGTCACGACTCACGAGCCGCTCTTGCTGTTTGTGCAACTAAAACTGCCATCAAACCTCCTCAGTGATGAACTATAATAAATCCATGGATCTCTCGACTATTTGCGATTGCGTTTGCTGAATAACTGCACTTACGCATTATTGGTGATGGCAGAAGGGGAGTCTTGCGTGGATTTTATTCAGATAAGGAGGTTGAGGGCTATTGCTCGGTTGAATGTTTTTTTTAATAATGGAAGGGAATTTCAGGCTGAGTAGATTTGAATGAATTGTTTCGTGTGTATGTGATATAAAAAATTATAATGTATGTATGATAATCTGTATGTGTACATAATTGTGTAATTATAATTATAAAAAAAACATCTGCTTTGTTTTGAAATAAAAGAAAGTTATCACTGTTATTGGTTTGATTTTTTTTGGTTTAGTGCATAATGCATAATATGGGATACAGAGACTGAAAATGTACTGTATGTTGTCAGTTTAACTTCAAACTACTTTATTGGCATAAATGTTTTACATGCAGTATTGCCAAAGGAACAGAAACTGTCCAAAAATATAATACACAAAAATAAACAAGAACCATGACAGAGGAACTATTAAAATGAGTATATAATGTGCCATTAATGTTTACAGTAATATTGCAATATACACAGTGAAGTGCAACAGAATGTGAAAATAACACATTTATACCATCTGCCATTATTTTATTAAATAAATGATCTATGTACTGAGTCTATGTATTAGGTTTATGTACATTATGTAACTAAGGGTGGTTATTTATTTAGTAATATTACTTAGTTATTTTATTAATGTCTTAGTGTAATTTATACATTTATTTTATGTCTTGTGTTTGTAATGCCGAGCAGGTAATTCTTGCAAGTTTCTTGGGTATGTTTGTGTGTTTTATGTATTGGACTGTAAAGTCAAATGTATATGTTTTTATGAGGCTGAAGATGAATTTTCACATGTGTGGACAAAGATTTCTAATCTAAAATAAATTTATATAAATACTAAATAAAATACTACAGACATTACAGAGTATACTCGTGCGTTTTAAAGACATGCAATACGTAACAAACGTGACATCCGAATACGTGACTTAAATATTTACATTTTAAATATTCACATCTTAAATATACAACCATGTTGAATTTCAGCACATAAAAATGCAAGCCCTAAAAATACAATGCATTAAAATGCAAGCATGGTCAATGCAAAGCATATCTTTTCAAGTAGTGCAATTCACACCGTCACTGCGCTACAGTCTGCAGGTATCTCAAATCATGGGCTAATTTTCATTTTTGGGTGAACTATCCCTTTAAAACATCTTCTAAATTGCACTATATGAAAGCAATAAAGAAAAACAACACTTACATTTTTGCCAAAACATATCCCACTATCTTCCCGTTCTCATCCTCTGCTATGTATGACAGCTGGAAAACAAACACAGCAGTTCACCATATGACGATTCAACTATTTGTTTAGTGTGTTTTACAATACATATTGTTTCAAAGAAGCTTGACAGAAAAGACATGTTTCAAATATTATAGTCAAGAAGCCAGAGGTGAAAACCTCATCACTTTTTGCATAGAAATCTGTAGAAATCAGACCTGTGGCCAGGACAGGCCGTGGTAGAAGTAGTACTTCATCTGATAGTTCTCTGGAAGACACAGCAGGTTGCAGTGCTGCATGTTCATCAAATCCTCTGGCTGGAAACATGTAAAAGAGAAAATCAATCAGTCTATTCATTACACTGTTAACCCTCAAAATACTTAATTGGTTTTGAGTAGGACAAGCTTAAATTAAACAAATTAGTTCAGTTAAATTAACTGTTATGAGTATTTAGAACTTTCTTTTTCTTTTGAGTTCACAGCACTCACATATTTCAAGTAAACTGAACTGTTTTATAGTTTTGAGTTGTATGAACTAATTTCCTTTAATTTAGACTAACTTAAGTTTAACTGAAACTGGGATTTTTTTTTATTTCCAAGCATGCTTTGCCCATGGCACTCGAAAGGGAGAGTACATGCTAAAATTAAGTGTTATATTATGTTTTTTTGTGCAAGATTAATGGTAAGGGAGATTTAGTAGTGATTCATGTTTTGTTATGCTAATTTAGAGGAGTTTCTGTTAATGTGGGATTTTGGAGTTACCATCATGCTGACAAGTGGGGCATGCTGCTTGGTTTGAGAGCAGTTGTTTGTTGCTGTACTCATTCAGTAAGTGCTATACGATGCTATTGTTAACTTAGCAAATTTAGCAAGTTAGCATTTTCTGAATTATTTTGTTATAGCTAACAAAATATTTCTTAACTTGGAAAAATCTCATTCAACTTCTTTGAGTTCTGACTTTTTGGGGTTTACAGGTGAAGTAAATAACATTTGATTTGAAAGAACTCAAAATAAAAAAGTGAATTAACTAAATATTTTATGTTAATTGTTATCAAAATGTATGAGTTAGCTAACTCAGTACTTCAAGTTAGGAGCAATTAACAGGCATGAGTACTACAAACTCAAAACTTGATAGTTCTGCTTAGTTAAAATTGGCAACATCATAACTAAATTCATATCATATATTACCTAAAATGTTTTGAGTTAGCCCAACTTATTTGGGTTTTTTTTATAGTTAGTGCTGGGCGGTATACCAGTTCATACCGAATACCGGTATTTATTTTTGTTATGATATGAATTTAAAATATACGGCAATACCAGTGTATGCCGCTTAATGTTCGGAATGCGGTGCAGCGCGACTGTTTGAGAGGGGTCCCTTTTTCACTGTTGCACTGTAGTGAGGACACAGCTGAGATCCAAGAGAGAGAGCGGTTTCTACGCCGAGCGCCGCGATGAGTTTAACAACGCTCGCCACATGGATCATATAGATCAGATACAGACCGGAGTGAGCGCATTTAAGTTTTTTATGGACATACTTCATATACCGCAGTACATCTGATCATGAATGCGATGACACGATGGATTATTCTGATACACAGAAGACAATGATCTAGACCGACAATTCAAAGAATGGGCAAAAAGTAACTATGCCTTTATTCTTTCTGTGTTAAACTGATGCGTGTCGTTTGTTCAGAGACTATAGTGCTCTTAAATGTACTGAAAATGTCTTTAGACCTTTTAAATGTTCTTCCTCGTTTCTCCCTCATTTTGGCAGCTTGTTGTTATATAGGGTTAGATTTTTTAAAATGCTTAAAGGGCCCTCAACTCAGTTTTTTTCTCTCCGTGTCTGTAATGACTGTGTTGCAGGTCTGTGTTTTATTGGTTGTTGTCTCCCCACAGCATCATTTTGTGGGGCTTTGCAAACCTGTATTAATTCTAGTGTGGAATTTTTCTACAATATTCACTCATCATGACAGTAAATTAGGGCATTCTAAGTCAATCTACTGCAGTATTTCCTCTCTCAATCAGTGGAAAATGCGGTTAACAACACCGTCATGCATAGGAAAAAATACTGTCATATACCGCGAAACCGGTATAATTTTGAAAAATACCTTGATATACATTTTTGGTCATACCGCCCAGCACTATTTACAGTGTACCCATCACCTGCAATAGTACTGAAACATTTACACAATGCATTAGCAAAAAAACAGACTGTTTAATTGTAATATTTAGGGAGAGGTTGGAAAATAGTCATGTGTAACCATGGCCGTAGCCAGCTATGAGGTCACCGACGTCCGGACCTTTGTATTTTCCCGAGGTGTATATAATAAATGTTGTGAAATAAATGCCTAATATAGTATTACCACTACTTTAGTGCTGCAAGGATATAGCACAGCACCAAGAGCTTCTCATCGGAGCTGCCTCAGCGGTCTGTCACCGCTCGTCAATGTCAAAATATTATATTTGAGATGACCAATCAAATCAAAGTAAACAAAGCTTTATGTTCACAGAAGATGCTTAGCGCAAAATCCAGCTCAACTCTTCTGTAAACAGACATATAAGGTGTGAGTGTAAAAGCTAAACTTAACATTTCATATTTGACAGCTGTTTTAGGATAATAGGGTAATAAATAATAAAAAATAAGGTCAACTAATAAAATTGTCTAATTTTTTTAATTAGTAATTCATGTAACTAATGTCATAATTAGTAACTGTCAATGTGAGGGGAAAAGAAACATTAACAAACCCGATTTCTTCAGATTAGGCACAAGATAATTAAAGTGTAGGGGAGAGCGGGGCACAACCTAACACTTTTTGACTTTCTCCATTTGTATAAATCCACTTGGGGTTCAGAGAATTTATTTTTCCCCACGTCTAGTACAATTATGTGGTTTTGTTTCATTGATACAGTGTTTACTTTTTTCTTGATTTACCCCGAAAGAATGGAAGTGAAATGTGACAACATGCCCCATAGGTGGGGTACATTATAACATGAGCAAATGACAGATTAAAGTGTTATCTGATATAATAGAAAAAATTAAAAAACAACACACAAACTAAAATATTTTGTCAATAAAAATAAACACATTTTAGAGTTTGACAACAAACACATCGTAAAATACAGCTATACAAACATAGTTAAAAAAATAATTTCTGAACAGTGACTCTCAGTCTTTATTCACCTTTTTCTCATGGTTTCTCAATAGAATTCATAAAAGTGTAGAATAGCACAGTTCTAATAGGGGCTCATTGTAACGCAGTGTTACAACATGCCCATCCTGCGCAACTGGGATTTAACCCCGGCTCATGTCTTCTGCTGGTTAGATCAGCATTAAAGAACTATCTCAACTGGTAAACAACAAATATAAGATTAAAATAATATCAGATTTGTCTAGTTTTACATAAACACAAAAAACAGAGATGATAAATGAACTTAAGAAATTAACTTTTGCTATGCTTAAATAAATGTTCAGTGATATCTTCCAAAGATTTCTGAATTTCTGAATTTTTTTTTCTCTAAATAATGTTGATATGGCAACTAGTAAATACAAAGTTTGTCATCCTGACATGTGTGGAAAGTTTTAAACCATTTGTGTTATAACTAACCCCGCATTAGGTTGTGCCCCGCTCACCCCTACACATTGTGGATGAATTTAACTTGCCTAAGAAAATTATTAATAAAACATGTAGGCTAAATATCAGTTGACCCTATGTTTACTTCCTTCAAGGACACAGACGAAAATGAAAAGGCTACAGTCAAAGCTTAGCTTTAGAGGGGTATTGACAAATAATCTACTGCCCACTGACATGGTTTTGAAAGCTATTAATTATTAATGCACATATGTAGATCAGAGAAATCAAAATTTTCTCGGGGAGCATTCCCCGAACTACCTCAAATTTGTGACCTCACTGATTTTAAAACCTTGCCTACGGTCCTGTGTGTAACTAAAATGTGTTTTTGGTGCAGGACTCTTGACTGACATTAGTGGAGTTCATGGAAAAGATGAAACAAAAGTACAGAACACGGCCCCTTTAATGGCAACGTGTGTGCAATGTGCATCCCAATAAAACACAAAAAGCTAAGTAAAATAAAAAGACATAACTAACACTGAATATCTGCAGTCAATGCCTCGTTGTACAGAGGCTCAAGCGTTCGGAACGCGCTTATATTGCTTTCATTTACTCACCCGTGCGTTACGTATATTCATTTTGACCGCTGGGCTGCTTGATAAATATATTACTTGATATAAATACGGCTGTCAAATGGACACAAACGGTCTTCAATAGAAGCGAATAAGCAGTCAGACGGACACAGCTACACCTCTGCAACCATGTTGCCCATGACCGGAAGAAGGATGTTCGGATAGCAAAGTCCTTCCGGTGATACCTATGATAAAAGTCCTTTAAAAATAAAATTGGAAATTAATTTACACGAAACCAAAGTTTATAGAAAACAAAGCATTTATAGAAGATTTAAATGCTGGTTTATTTATTTTACATCTTTATATTTATAATCCGATTGATGAATAAAAATCAGCACTATTTTGAGCAAAAGTCCACGTATTACATTCTGATGGATTTCAAAGATCCTACAAATTTTTGACAAATTAATTTCTACTACTTTTCCAGTCGGAGGAGGATTTGTGTATGACATAATACTTAGATTTAAACAAATGTACTTATTTGTGTACAGCCGTTCAAACACACATTTGAGAGTAGGTTTCCACTTTCTAAGCCTCCATTCTCCTCATATCCAGATAAATTTGCATTTGCCCTGTTACTTTTCCAGGCCTGGGGTCCATTCTTTGTACCTCGCTTAATACATCTGAGATGATTTGACAGATCCCAGATCTTTTAATCGTGATAACTGATCTCTGGCTAATTTGGTTCTTCAAACGAATTTGCGGATTGGATTAAAATATCTGGATTAAGTTATCTGAGATTACTGCGCGTTCTTGTGTTCCCTGATGAGGGCAGATGCATCGATACTCGAAACCACGATCAGCAATGCAGCGATTGGCTGGCGGCAAGACAGCAATGTAATGACATCATATAATTAAAAAAGACACCTGGCAAAATTATTTTTGACAAATTACACAAAAAAAACCCACGAATTTCTGGACCTTTATAAGGAAACAGCCAAACGACCAAACCAACATAAAAGTTATAATAGATAAATTATACTTTTTTTTTTAAACATGATTCCCAATTATTTATATTTACGATTTTATAGTATTTGTACACCCTTAACATTTTTATTTCAATGTTGTAATTAGCAATTCATTTAATTAAGTCAATTTGAAGCAGATTTGTTACATGGCAGTATTAATTAAAGTTTCTTAAGGGTCAAGATCAAGTAATCTGCATCTCCTGTGCCGCATCAAGACACTCCCATAATATCCATCATCACTCAAATTAATGCCTGGTTCAGAGTAACTGTACAGCATGTGTGTAAGACTCCAATAAAATTATAAAGTTATTATTCCATAACAAATAAATATCTCAATCAAGTGGCTGTGTCTATAGTATTATACACATTTTACACAACATTATAATATTATTTTTAAATACATTTCTATATTATTATTATTTAAAATTATTATTGCCCCTGGTTCAGTAATGAACAGATTTTAAGTATCACCTCAAGATGCAATCTAATCCTGTTTACATGAAATAAGCCTGCTCCCGAGCAGGTTTAAGCTTATGGACCTGTTGCTATGACAGCAAGTCCAGGATGAGTGTCGAAGAACCAAACAATCCAAGATCATGCCAAATTGGCAACAATCAAATCCGGCTAACTGAGTTAGCGAGGTACGAAGAACGGACTCCTGGACTCCACAATTTTAACATTTCCTAACATTCCTATGTTTTTAATGAACATAGAAAACACTCTCACTCATGGCTTTACTGAAACTGGCCAAAAGAGAATATGAACTTAAAGGACCAGATGGAGAGAGAAAAAAAAGCAATGAGACACATGCATCTCAGCTATTCTTTATTGTAAAAGTAGTTGTCTATTATAATAAAATAGAAAACAATGGGCAGAAATTTTACAGAAAAGTTAAATAGCTCACAGATGTTCAAGCATCACCAAATGAAAAGTTTTCTTAAGTTGTTTTAAGCGCCCTAACAGGATGTTGAAATTTAGTGCTGCCAAAAACTCACCCTCAATACATATGTAAATAACAAAGTTGTTTTTTGACACTGATTAAATGTCTAACTAGTGCTGAAATATTGAGCAGAAAGAAGTTAGAGTGGTGTAACAATGAATATCAAAGCTTGTCTATTAAATTATTAACAGAGGGATGTGGCATCTAATACATTTGTTTTAATAAGACTAAACATAATCATGGCTCTTTCAGCTAATCAGTGGGAGCCTTAAGACATGGTGAAAATGTCAAACATTCATGTTAAGTAGTAACAAAGCACTCCATTTCCCCTACATTCCTAATCCCTGTATGTTTCTGCAACTTTTCTTTTGTGTGGTCCAATTATACCATTCAAGTATAATAATAATAATATATATATATAAGCTTGCAACCAAAGTTGTGACAAAATGCAAAAAGACAACTATCAGTGCAGGGGTAGATACTTTTACACCATGCCTCTGCCTATAAACACTTTTGAAATGTGAGCAGCATTTAATAGTAAGACTTGCTTGTAAAAAGAGGAATGCATAACAGAAGCTTTGTTTTTCTTAAGGAATAAAGAACACAGGGAATGATGGTGCAGTGTAAAATCTGCATGAATATCAGAACGCTGCTTAACTGCATAACAAAATGATCCACTGAAATATAGTACAAAATAATACGAGGAATTATATAACATAATGAGCAGGTTATAATTCATAACATCCAATGAAAATTGTATTTGTAATCTTGTTTGTTGGTCCTTCTTTAAATGAGTGCATCTTCAAATACTTTTTTTCCAGGCACTCATCTTGGGCTGTTTTTGTAAACAGGCTTCAGCTCCTCTCATCTCTGTCATCCTCTTCTTTCACAGTTTGTGTGGGTTGACCCATCTGTATGTACCCTCGTAGCGGAAGCCCACCTTCTGCACCAGCTCATCAGCCTCTGCAGGACCACGGCTATGACAGAGAGCCAGAGAGCACATGAGGCACATTTTACATGTCACTTTCTTTGTGAACAATTATTTTTTTTAAAAATAAGCGTGGTTTACCTCCCGTATTTGTATTTGATGGGTGGCGTCTTTTTTGTCTCGATCTGATGAAGAAGAGGAGTGAAGATTCTCCAGGCTTCTCTCAACTCGTCACTTTAATAAAATAAGTCAAATTCAGAAATGGTTCTGTATATTCTTTACTCAATTTACATTAGTGTCACATATTGCATGTATTCCAAACAAACAGGGTATGTGCAGGGTTTTTAAAAAATAAAGTTTAAGGCTTTTTAAGACCTTTATGCACACATAAAATTAATACCATATGAGCAGGATAGCGCAAGATCTATGGCAACATTCAACCATAAAATAATTTAAACAACATTACAGTTCAAATAATACAGGTTTGAACAAAAATAAAACGTTTTATAAAAAATGATAAACCTAACATTTCAGCCTTGAAACCATTTTTAAGAAAGGAATGGGTCAAAATTATCCTTATTGTTTATGTTTTTAGAATGCATATTAGCTTCTTTTTGATCCACTGGCTGAATGAAAATGCAAGTTCACAATCTGAATGTAGGTACCCTTGTGAAACAGCAGAAATATGGTGGTTACCCTGGTCAGGGTCCCCGCGGTTCCTTAAAGGATTAGCTCACTTTAAAATGAAAATTAGCCCATGATTTACTCACCCTCAAGTCATCCTAGGTGTACATGACTTTCAGACGAATACAATCAGAGCTATATTAAAAAAAATGTCCTGGCTAATCTAAGCTTTATAAATGGCACCCCAAATTTGAAGCTAAAAAAGTGCATCCATCCACTATAAAAGTGCTCCACATTAATAAAGGCCTTCTGAAGTGAAGCGATGGGTTTGTGTAAAACAAATATCCATATTTAAAACTTAATAAAAGAAAAATAACTAGCTTCCGGCAGACCACCTTCCGTATTAAACTTACGAATAAAGTCTAACGCCTCGCACAGTTCAAAGTGCTTACGCTACGTCCCACATCCTATGTCGCACTAGTTATGCTTTCTTCGTAAGTTGAATACAGAAGGCGGTTTACTGAATTACTGAATTCCTGCAAACTCGTCGGCATTCCAATAAACACAGCTACGTTGTAAATGGTAAAATTCAGAGCATTCATTCGAATCGATTGAGGCGTTTACATGAAGGCTTTTCAGTCCAACGAAGCCATCAAACCAACTGCTAACAGATAATTTGGGTGCATGTAAACATACAGTAGCTTGTAAGAAACTCACCTGCGTACAAAATGCATCTGACTGCCACAAAACACATCCAAAATCAGACGTTCATAAGCATCAGGCAGCTTAACGTCCTTTGTAAAGAGAGACATTTATGAAGAGAAAAGGAAATAACTTTAATAAAGATTTTTTTTTTTTTAAGAAATGAACACATTTTCTACATTTGATGGCCAAAGTTGCCTAATAGGACAAAACATACAATATGGATGTATTAAAGGTGTCTGTTTTACCCTGTATCTGCTGTGGTAAGTCAGGTCCAGCTCCGTCTCCTCCGGGCTGAAATAGACTCCAGGTTTCTTGCTCATCATCTTGGCGTAGATGGCCTCGTTGGGCTGCACGCGGACCACCAACTCATTCCGCCTGCACTGAGATTCAAAGATGTCTCCAGGAACGTCGGTGAACTGCAGCCTCACCTCCGCCTTCCTTTCATTCAAAGCCTTTCCACACCTGAGGATGAAGGGAACACCTAGAGAGAGAGAGAGAGAGAGAGAGAGAGAGAGAGAGAGAGAGAGAGAGAGAGAGAGAGAGAGAGAGAGAGAGAGAGAGAGAGAGAGAGAGAGAGAGAGAGAGAGAGAGAGAGAGAGAGAGAGAGAGAGAGAGATATTAATGAAATAACAAAGGACTATCAAGTACACACTTCCTTTGAAAAGAGTCAGTACGATTTTTTTTTTGTTACTGATAGAAATACTTTTATTCAGCAAAGACTCAGTAGTTCAAATAAATGCTGTTCTTTTGAAGGGGAAATCCTTAAGCAAATCATCATATTTGAATTATTTCTGAAGGATTATGTGACACTGAAGACTGGAGTAATGGCTGATGGAAATTTAGCTTTGATCACAGGAATAAATTACATTTTAAACTATTAAAATAGAAAACAGTTATTTTAAATTGTATTATTACACGGCTCAGGAATACTTGATTCTGATTGGTCAATAGCTTATCAGTGGTATGAGTGTACCTTATCCCTTAAATGTCTGTCTAGTTTGAACTTACTGTTTGCTAGCAACTGCTTTCTTTGCGGGAGCCGTGTAATAAGCGGGATAATGTACATCCAGCCAGTTGTTAGGCTGCATGCACATTATCCCGTACATAATTTCGCAATATTAGCATTTTTACAGTTTTTTTAATCTCCGAAGAGTCTTTAGTTTTATCATATTTATAAAAGACAGATACGCTGTACCGATTCTTTGAGAAAACAGTCGAGCTCGTGCAGGCATGCGGTGGGCGGAGCTAAAGAGAGAATGCACACACACACACACACACACACACACGGCATTATCCCTGGATAACTTCGATTCACTAAACGTTGGTGTTGTTTACATTAAACGCACCGATTGCCAACAAAACAGACATTTGATGCAGTTTCACTCAACAACCTGCGGTTTCAACTCATGACCGGGAATAAACAAACACACTTGCAGAACTTTCCTTAATGCCGGGTTATTTGGAAAGCTAAACAAGGTTATCTTTCCCTCACAATCAAAAACGCACTTCTTTAGTGACATTGTTGATTTCATGGTCTAAAAACTAAATGACGGCGCTGCCGACGGCTTCTGTAACCCGAACGAAGCTCATTGATGGGCCTGCTCTTGCTCTCGCTCTGGTTGATGTGCGCACACACTCATCTGGGAGAAGTGCCCATACAAGGAACTCCGCCCTTTATGATGTCATACAGGCACATACTCGAAAAAAACAGTGTATTTGGCACAAAAATACTCCGTCATACATCCAATTCGTTTTTTGAAAATTTGGCCATGTTTAGCATGAGAATCCAACTCTTTAACAGTGTAAATAAGTCAGAATGCATGAAATAGCATACCCTTTAAATAAATGCAGACTTCTTTAAAAAAAAAACAATCTTACCAACTCCAAACCTTTGAACAGTAGTGTATCCGTTTCAAGTTAATTTTGTATCTTAAGCCAAAAAAAATATTTTGATTTCAAGACCAAGGTGTTAGTAAAGCTTCAAATTTACTAATTTAATTCAGCAAATAAAGCAGCACAAAGGCTGCTCTTAATTCCAGAAAGAGGCACAGGTCAAATACAGTATCAGCAAGGTCCCAATTTTAGGTCTTTAGCCAGATTATAAATATTTGCTGTTGAGCGCATACTCTGAGCTTCACTAACACATGTAATGATTAGATGCACACCGTGTGCATCACTTACCATCCCAGCGTTCATTCTTTACATAAAGCACTGCTGTGGCAAATGTAGCCTGAGTGGAGCCTTTAGGGACAGTTGGGTCATCTAGATAACCCAGTTTAGCCTCTCCTTCTCCATCTGGATCTCCCACATACTGACCCAAGACCACGTCTGAGAGAGAGACCGGTTCAATGCACTTCAGCACCTTCACCTGTAGGGGGACACAGAGAGCATTAGAAAATAGGCAGGCAGAAATCTATAATACCTAGAGAGAGAGATCCAGGATCATTCCCATTTATATTAGCAAAAGCAGTTCAGTTGGATGCTTCATGAACACTCATTTCAACATGCCATGTGACACACAAACTATAAAACACAACTCTGTGCAGCAGACAGGGAAAAACAAGTCTACTTCACACCGTTAAAAATCCTCAAACTAACAAATGAAACAAAAAAGCAAAACAAACCAAAAAAACATGAATAAATCCCCTTGGTGTTACACAATTAGCAGAATTTTCTATAATGCACATATGCAACAAAAAAATAAATTAAAGTATAAACCAAAAATGAACATTATCCTAAAACATAATCTTGAAGCCAAGACCTTAATTTAAGCTTGCTTCAGTCCGCCAACCTTTTATGTTAATGGTTAACTGTAAGAGAGTGGTGATGGATGGATACATTTGATTTATTTGATGGTTGGATACATTTGATTTATTTGATCCTCAAGGCTAAATTCAGTATCATTCAGATAAGTGGCATAAGAGTGATGCAAGAGGCAGCTGTACACACACACACACAGTTCATTGGCTGACCAGCTCGTTACCTTCTCATCCCTAACATCATCAGAGCAGGTGGATGCGGGCTTCTCCATGGCAACCAGAGAGAGCATCTGCAGCAGGTGGTTCTGCATCACATCACTGGAGACAGAAAAGAGAGGAATACATTCATTCACAAATCATGCTTGATTAGAATATCAAACTCCACTCAGCCTTTGAAGGGAATTACACTTTTGTCTTTGAAATAATGCATTTTATCTGTTTCTTTTTACGGACTACTTTTATGGTGATTCACACCTTACACTTTCATTGTATGCAACAGTATGAGCATCAAGCATAAAAAAATGTCTCCTTTGTGTTCCATAGAAGAAAATCATACAGGTTAAATGATGGCAGAATTAATCTTTGGTAGACTATCCTTTTATTATATCCTTTTATCCATGTTTTAACATCAATTAAATATCACAGGTGCAAAATCATCTCAAAGCAAGGAAACTAACCGAATGATACCAAAATCATCAAAATATCCTCCCCGGCCCTGGGTACCAAACGGCTCTTTGAAGGTCAGAACCACACATGCCACACTGTCCCGGTTCCATATGGGACCAAATATCCGGTTTCCAAACCTTAAAGGAAATAGGAGAGAAAACTATGACTAACAAATCTCAGATACAGAGGTTCCTAATGGAGTTTAACCCTTAATTATGCATAAATGACAGCTGTGTGTGACAGCTAGTGAAAAGTAGATGGCAGAGAGGGATGAATGATAAACAGACACAATGAGAAAAGGAAAAGGACAGACCTGAGGACCATGAGGTTCTGGACCATCTCTTTGCCTAGGTAATGATCTATCCGGTAAATCTGTTCCTCAGTGAAGAGAGAAGAGAGATGACTGGTTAACTCCTCTGAGCTCTGCAGGTCACGGCCAAATGGTTTCTCCACAATGATCCTGTTCCAGCCTCTACCAAACATACAAACACAAGAAATAAGCTGCAATCCACATACACTTGCATTTGGAAAATTAAACAGAAACTACATCTCATATCTAGCCAGTGGATTATATAGTATAGTATAGTTTTGAATTAGCCTTTAAGCTTTTATTGGTTTTTGTTTTAAATATTTCGATTTAAAGATGCAGTGTGTAGTATTTATGAGGATCTATTGACAGAAATGCAGTATAATATACATAACTATGTTTTCAGTGGTGTATAAAGACCTTATATAATGTACCGTTATGTTTTTATTACCTTAGAATGAGCCATTATCTACATACACCGCGGGTCCCCTTACAGTGAATTCGCCATTTTGCGTCGTCATGTTTCTACAGTAGCCCTAATCTGACAAACTGCTCTACAGAGAGCTAGCTACTCTCTACAGTCTCAGACAACGACATCTTTGTCCTGTGTCTTGCCACCGTAGCTTCTCGATGTGCTTCGAAAGGTAGCTTTTTTACGTTTTTCATCAAGTTTAAATTTATTTCAGGCAGTGTCGGGGTAAAGCATTAAAAGAAATTTAAAGTTACATATTCAGATTACTTTAAGTAACTAGTAAAGTAACACATACTTTTTTAAATTTACAACAAAATCTCAGTTATTTTTTCAAACAATTAACTCAAGTTACTGTGTTTTCCCATTTATTGACTGATTTGACCCATTTGATGTTGAGAGAAATCGTGAGTTCAGTATTCATTATATCAATGTTTTAAATATTCTGATTCAGTATTCCTCAAAATGAATAAAAACAGTAAAATGCAAACTAATATAAGGCAAACTGCAATAATTAAATATCTTTAACACAAATATAGGCTACTTCATGTATTTAATCTCACTTTATTAACTAAATGTCTTTGCTGCTGACCTTTGATGATCCAATTCAGCCATACTAATAAGCAAAAATTACTTTAGTTAAACATCACATTTGTGTTTCATTTTTATTTTTGTTTTAAATTGCTGAAGTAAGCGTTTAACTTTCTTCTCCTGCTTCCTGTTCTTCTGTGATCCAGAATGGCAGCACAGCTGAAAGGTTTGTTTGAGCTGCGCCCTCTACTGTACAGGTGTGAATTTACATTTCCTTCAGCCTGAGGCTTATTCACTTCACTTTTGGTGTAAAAGGGCCTTTACCTTTGCCAAAAATAGCTTAATAATAACGTTTTTTATTATTAAAAACAAACAAGCAAGCCCATTCCAGCGGAGAAAAAGTAAAAGAAACGCAACATTACTTTTCATAAAAAGTATTTAAGCAATGTTTAGTTACTTATTAGGGAGTAACATATTATTGTAACGCATTACTTCTAAAAGTAACTTTCCCCAACACTGATTTGAAGCTTTGTTTCAATTAATGAAAACGATTTAACAGTTTTAGTTTTAGTTATCAATAATATCACTGTCTAGCTAGATTTGAACAGAGATGCTTGCTTGTCCAAATCTTGTCATTATGAAGTTAGATGTTAGAGAGGACAACTTATAAAATTACATCTAAAAATTATTTAAAATTTTTAACAATTAAGTGCGAGTGGTTGCTAGGGCTTTGTTAGTGTATTCAGGAGTACGTTTCCCATACAACGATATAACTCACTGCTTAACCAGCATAGTACGATGCATCGATGGAGAAACTAACTAGCTAGTAAGTTACTAAGCTTAGTTTCCTGTAAGCTTAGTAACTTAAACTACTTTGGTTCAACAAAAGTTAATGATGTCACACAGGTGGAGGAGTAATAACATCCACTAATTCATCTATTCTAGAACGGATTAATGTCAGATTATTGATGTAAATAACGAGCATAACATTTGAATACTACTACACTATTTTTGTTCTCCATTGCTTGGCTTTATTTCCAGATGTTTCATTCAATCGCAGGTTTCCTCTTACGTCACTCTGAGGTTTCTGAACACGTGCACTCTTTAAAAACTGCGCTTAAATTCTTTTGACAAACTAAAAGAATGAAAGATACAGAACGTACTGAATGTTTATTTTGCTAAGAAACTATGCACAGGTCGAGGGCTGTCATTCCAACCACACAACTTTGCGATGTTGTTTGCGGTTGATCTTTGGAACAATGGTTTAGGGAAACGGAACCATTGAACTATGCTGAAAATGAAAGAACTTGCAACCATAGTTGTCTAACGAAGTTTTTGGGAAACACACCCCTAGGTGGTTCCTAGGGGGTTGCTATGTAGTTGCTAAGGTGTTCTGGGTATTGTTAGGCAGTTGTTATGGTTTTATGGGCAGTTGTTAGAGTAGTTCAAATGTTGTTACTAGGGTGTTTTGGGTGTTTGCTAGGTGGCTGAAAAAGCCACCCTCTATGATATTCTGGGGCCGGATTGACGAAAATCTTCTTAAGAAAGAAGTTAAGAAAGTTCATAAGAATTTTCGTGTGCAATTATTGAGAAAAAGTTCTCAAATAATTATCTTGCGAAGAAAATGACAGGCTTTGGTGTTCTTTGATTGAAAGGTTATTGCTGAAGACCACTGGCTTGAAGGGAGTTAATCACTCAGCATCATGTTTTTATGTGCCATGTAAAGTTAAAATATTTATTTTAAGGTGTGTTCACACTTGTAGTTCGGTTCGCTTCGTTCGTTTTGTCCGGATCAAATAAAATAAAAAAACATTTAGTTCTGGTCCGCTTAGCGTTCACATTAACATTTTAACAGAACCTAAAAGCATAGGAAATTAGGAGTATGTTCACAAACTGAATGGTCAGCTATTATTACGTGTATTTCACGACAGAACTTGAAAACATGCCAAGTTTGTTTTAAAAGAGACTGTCTCAAGATGCAGCGGTCTTTCCCCTTTCATTTGCATCCGTGCATCCGTCTTTCTTGCTCTCTCTAGACTAGATTGAATGCGTCCTACAGGGGCGTAGTCAGCGGGCGGGCGGGCCTGATGGGCACAGGCCGCCCACTATGATGAGTAGGCCCCCCCAGTTTACTATACAAATATAATATTTGTTAAATAACAGTTGTTTAAATGACTTTAACGTAATTACAAAATTATTATAACATCTCAAATACTAAAATAAATAAAATTAGTTTTTTTTGTGTATGGTTTTTGCATAATGCTTGATAAGTTTGATTGACAGCTGTGTTAGGCAATTAGGTGTAAGGCTGTCTCATGCATGTCGCGCCCGTGAGTTCATGAAGTGTGTTTGCCTATTCACTGCTATTCATTGCAGTTGTGTGATAGATAAACAGCAGCGATGCAAAATTCTATAAAAAGGACTTTTAAAAACTTGCATTGACGCAGGAGAGAACCCATCCATCAGCCCACAAGTAACGGTAAGACTTTTCAATTCCAAGCTCAGGTTCATTCTGTAAAGCCGGGATCACACCGTGAGGAACTGTCAGTAGATAGTGTAGGGGTAAGGTGCGTGGCATTAAGTTGACGCAATTCGACCTGATTTTCGAATCCGCCTTTTGCCGAACTCGCTCCACTTCCTTTTCTCATCACATATCAGATCGGAAAGGCGTTTATTTTCAATAAAAATGAAGAAAATATTCGAAAAGTGGAAATTAAGTGTCTAACGTGTGTTGTAACCGCTGCTCATGTTTTGTACGTGGAAATGTTGTAGCTACAGTTTTGGGTTATGTTGACAGTGACACTGACTGGTCACGTTCGTGACTGAGACGTGGTAGTTTTACAAGGTGTGTTGTACGATTTATTTTTTCAATAGGATCAAAGAAAATAAGACTGAAATGACCTGAATATTGAGTCTGTCCGTTATTTTACCTGAAAGCATAGGCGTAATTTGCGGGTGGCACATGTATGCCCCCACCCACTTAAGAACATTTCTAAGAGGGCTTATCGATCTAAAACGATAAGAAAAGTTTTTGGGAATATAAAATATTCTTTTTTTTTTTTTTTTAGCTTTGAAAATAAGAAAAAAAAAATCAGTTAAGTAGTATTTTATTCTTAAGAATGTTTCGTAAATCCGGCCCTACAATTGGCTCAGGTTCCTCCTTCAATGAAAGTATACAGGGATTTTTTTGTCAGCCAGGTCAAAATTACAAGTTTGACTGCCTAGAAAAGTATTATTCAAGTCCGTAGCATAACCTACTTTTGGACACATCTTGCCTTGTATAAAGAACATAAATCACATAAATCAGCAAAAATGAAATAAAAGCAACTGCATGTGTTTGCTCCTCACTTGGTGCTCATGCATTGATGTTTGATGTTCTTGGTGACATCGTGGTAGACGCTGGGCGGCAGAGCCAGGTAGTAGAGGCGGTTGGCCTCAGCTCCTCCAGGCAGGGACAGCAGGTGAGTGTTCAGGTTAGCGAAAGAAGATTCATCCACGTACTTCCCACTGATGTAAGAGTTTCGACTGAAGAATGCAGCGAGGCGCTCTACCTCAGAGTCTACCACCTGAAGGGAGGAAAAAAAACAGAGGCCATATGAACACACACACACGGTAAGCAGACAAGATTACACATGGAGAAATCTCTCTGAGCGGTGACCTTCATGTAGGGCATGCAGGCCGTGCGTATGGCATCCACGGTCAGATCAGAACGAGCAAAGCCCACAAAATATGTCTGTTCGGGGAGAAGACCATCTCTGAACAACCACCTATAGAGAGAAATAGAAATAAATAGACATACTATCATTCAAAACTTTGGGGTTAGTAAGATTTTTTTTTAAAGAAACTGTTACTTTTATTGATCAAAGACACATTAAATTGATCAGAAGTGACAGTAAAAACTTTTACAATGAAAAAAAAAAACTATACCAAATAACTTTCTATTCAAAGAATCCTGAAAAAAATATACATCACAATTTACACAAAAATATTAAGCACAGATGTTTTCAACACTGATAATAATCAGAAATTCTTGATCATCAAATCAGCATATTAGAATGATTTCTGAAGGATCATGTGACACTGAATTAATTATGCTGAAAATTCAGCTTTAAATCACAGGAACAAATTACATTTTATAATGTATTCAAATAGAAAACATTTTGAAATGTAATAATATTTCACTGTATTTTTGATCAAATAAATGCAGCCTTGTTGAGCATAAGAGATTTATTTCAAAAATCACTTTAAAAACGTACCGACCCTAAACTTATGAACTGTAGTGTGTATATAGTAAATAATAGTACACATGAAGGCATGTTATGTCAGAGTGCTCACCACAAAGTTGGGTAGATTTTCTTTTTGGCCAGATCTCCCTACAAAGAGAACACATTTGTTACATCACAGTACAATGTATCCAATGTATTCAATACACTAAATTTTCAACTAAATATCCAAATAAATTTAATTACTAAACTAAATTAACTATCAACTAAATTACTGATCTGCCCATAGTGTCGCTATATGATAATTGAAATGAGCTGGATGACATCACCGTTTTCTCCAGAGCGGCTGTACAGCCAAATCAAATTCTGTTGCATTATTTTCCTGTTTAACACCGTGAAGCTGCTTTGAAAAAGCCACTGTAAAAAGCACTATATAAATAAAGTCGACTATTCATGTAGGCTCGATTACACAAACCACCACTCAACTGACAATTCACTAGACAGGGTTTCATAGTGCAATAACTAATTAAAAATCACACCAGAAAGTCTCAAAGAGACCAACTGGCCTGAGATCGGTGTTAATTCATCTACAAGGCTAAATGATGATCCCATTCGACATTTTTAAACAAATAACTGAAAAAAGGCAAAATTATGAGATTGTTTATTTTATTAAAATTGTGTCTATTCACCACTGGCAAATTTTTTATTTAGTCAACTGTCATGGTGACATGGCTCACTGTGATTTAAAGGGGTCATGACAAGAGAAATTTAAATTTTCCTTGCTCTTTTGACATATACAAGGTCTTTGTGCCATTAAAACATCCTACAAGTTTCAGAGCTTAAAATGTCCTCCTCATTATAAACAAAGTATTTATTTAAATCAAGGCTCATTTGGATATTGTGGGATTTGTGACATCACACAGGCAAATATCTTTTTATAGGCCCTGTCCACTCGGTGGCTTAACGGCTGACATCTGTCTACACCAGCGCAAGCATTGCGCCAAAAGCAAATAGAACCCATTATAAATCACTGATGCGGTCTACACTGTATACAGCATACAGATACCCATTCAATATCTGAAATATTCCACGCACTTGATTCTGCTGACAAAAAGACAAATGTAACGTAAAAGAACTTTCGCTTTGACGCTTCCTGTTTAAACAGCATATTTGCATCTGTACAGACTTCAGAAGGATCCCAGCAGTGAATAGTTTATTTTTCAATGGCGTCTCGAATTGCATTGGAGATTTACATGTTTGTTCTGAGACTTTGAGTGCAGATTGTTTTCAAAACACTTACTCACACGCAATAGTGAGTGGGCGTTGGTAATGTTTCCTGTGCAATGGCGTTAGCCAATCATAACAGTGAGCGTTTACTGGCAAGCCTTAAAGGAGCCGCCCCTTAAAATCTGATCATTTTAGACAGAGGGTCAGAATTAAGGTCGAAAATATGTTTTTCTACATATATATTAGTGCTGTCAAATCGATAAAAAAATAAAATAACTAGATTAAATCAGACATTTTTTCTGATTAAGAAAATTTTTTTTTAATACGTTTTTAATATAATTTATAATGTAATAATTCCACCGTTATTCTCCAAATTAATGTAGAAACAACATAAAGACAGTATATTTTAAACTAGTTTAATGGCATCTTTTTTATGAATGAAGGCCAGTACACTAATACTAATACAGCTACTGATGTCTTGATGAAAATCACCCCCCCCCCCCCCCCCCCCCAAATTTTAAACATCAATTATAGCCATTCAACATTACAGTGTAAAAGCGATTACTTTTATTAGGCTTAAAAAAAAAAAAAAAAAACCCATAACAAAAGGTCATATTTACCTGTGCCCTTCCTACCTGTATAACATGAATATAGGAAATATACAGAAAGTTATCAGTTATCAGTCTGCACTGCATAAATGATAAATGTAGATTAGTCCTTATTAAAGCTACAAAAAGTTCTTTAGGTCAAGAGCAGCGAGTAATTTTCTCCATTACCTTTGTTCTTTGATTAACATTAATGACAGACAGCATTAGTGGCTGCTGTCACTTTAAATGGCTGCGTCTCATTTTCTCACAACTCTTTACGTTCAAGAAGTTATTTAACTAATTTTAGACTGCTCTTATGAGGATACCCATCACAACAGCCATTGTGGCATAAATGTGTGCGTTATGGTTTGTTCAAGCGCGGAAGAGAACTCGATTCTGGTGTGCACGATACTGGCGCCCGTCGTGTGTGTCACATAGACAGGACATTCACAGACAGCGCGTTCTCTTCTGTCTTGTCGCGCTTGAATGGTTTAAAAGCATTTGTGTGAATAAGAGCATGATCATATAATGTAATGCTAGCCAAAGGATGACAGAAAAAAAATGTATGCTGCGTTAATTGCATTAAATGTTAATGCATTAAATTGAAAAATGTTTAAAAATCGAATGTGTTAATGTTGACAGCACCAATATATTTTATTTTGTGCAAAAAAAACGTTATTAACATTACAAGCGAACATCAAGGAACATTAAAATAAAAATCCATGTCGTGACCACTTTAAAGGGAAACAATTCATAATGAACTGCCTGCCTAAAAAGCAGTTGTCCATCACAGTCTTGTCCGAACACGCCTATGAAGCACTAAAATGACAGAGGTTGGCAGCTCAGTTGGTTTTGAAATGTGAGAACCACAGTGACTCATGTCACAAACACATCTGAATATAAAGATGACCGTTTGTTAAATAATGAATGCAAAACACACATGAACAGATAAAATGTAGTTTTAAAAAAACAAATACAACCGTCAACCCATCCCTGCTCCATGTGACTCAGTCATCACAATGCAAAGGTCATTGATCTCAGCAGATCTGCTCCACACCCATTTAGACACATGAGAAACGCTCTGTGCACATCAGGACAGCGTTTATTCGGTTTATCTTGGCTGATTTATAGCATTGTGGGAGAGTCCCATCTCTCCAGATATTCATTATTGGGGGATATTAGTCGATAAACGGTTTGCTATTTAACCTATTAATCATTCCAGCTGCTTTGCTGTGGTGAAAAGCTCTCTATAACTGTGACTTGACAAAAATCCATCCACGCTGATTTTGTAACTTTTAGCATGAACAATGCAGCATAATCATACTAAAACAAGCATACAAAAACTAAGCAGCCAGATAAACCCTATGTATTTGCTCAGATAGTGACTATAGTGTTTCTAGAGAAAAAGTGCTATGTGTTTGTTCATAACTGATGAATGTGTATCTCAGTGATCCTGTAGAGTAAACAGTACAGCACGCCACTAGAAAGCCTGAGGCTCTGGGTCTGATTCCCAGGAAATGTATGAAATAAAATCTTTTTAAAAAAATGTATATGTTGAATAAAATGCAAACCACTTTGGAAAAAACAAACAAACGTAAAGGTACAGTAATGCACTTGACACCTGGGGTTTCCTTTTTAACCACTTAAGAAGTCTACTTTCCAACAATGGCAAACAGATAAAGCGGTTCTTTGAACACATATCTGACTCCATGTGGTCATCCAAAAATCATATGAAACACTATTGGCCCCTCAAACTAGTGATGCATGATAATTATGGGGATGCAAATACTAGTGTATTACTTACTTGGTTAATGTGTTATTCTGCATCAATCTGACAGTAAAGACTTTTACATCGTTACAAAAAACCCATTCCAAATAAATGCTGTTCTTTTGAACTTTCTATTCAAAGAATCCTGAAAATGCATCATGGTTTCCACAAAAATAGTAAGCAGCACAACTGTTTTCAACATTGATAATAATCAGAAATGTTTCTTGAGCATCAGATCATCATATTAGAATGATTTCTGAAGGATCATGTGACACTGAAGACTGGAGTAATGATGCTGGAGTAATGAACTTTGACATCACAGGAATACATTACATTTTAAAATGTAATTATATTTCACAATATTACTGTATTTTTTTTTATCAAATAAATTCAGTCTTGGTGAGCCTAAGAGACTTCTTTCAAAAACATTTAAAAAAAAGACTTTATAATGTACTTTGCTAGTACTAGGTTGAACCCCCTTTTTTTTTCCTCAGAAGTTTTGGTCCATATTATCATGATATCATCACACAGTTTGCTGTTCTTATCTGACAGGAGTTTCACCGGTGTGTCTTCTGCTGCTGTCGCTCGTCTGCTTCAAGGTTTGACGTGTTGTGTGTTCAGAGATACTCTTCTGCAGATCTCGGTTGAAGCAAGTGGTTATTTGAGTTACTGTTGTCTTTCTATCAGCTGAACCAGTCTGGTCATTCTCCTCTGTTATCAACAAGGCATTTTCACCAACAAAACAGCCGCTGACTGGATATTTTCTCTTTTTCTCTGTAAACCCTTTAGATGGTTGTGTGTGAAAATCCCAGTAGATCAGCAGTTTCTGAAATACTCAGACCAGCACGTCTGGCACCAACAACCATGCCACGATCGAAGTCACTTAAATCAACTTTCTCCTCCATTTTGATGCAAAGTTTGAACTTCAGCAGATCGTCTTGACCATGGGTGCTTCACAATAACCCTCCTCCATCCTATGACCTGGAAACCGATCGAGCTCAGCCATCTTGTAGGACATCTCAGCTCTCTAAATGCACCATGAGGAGGCGAGGATTGAGGAGTGAGGAGGCTTCCTGAGGAGTCATGAGCGAGGATACACAGGTGTATCCTTTGCGGAAGTGTTTTATCGACTAAACGTGATGCACGTATAAATTCTCCCCCCCTTCACATCTCCACCAAGTGCTAACCATGGCAGAATTATAACAAAGCACAAGAAAATGGAAAAAATAAATAAATAAATAAATAAATAAAAAATCAACAAACCGTAATACTATACAACAAATAAAAAGCAGTTAATAACTGGAAAGAATTCATTGTTAATAAAAAATACAGACAAATGTGGTATTTTGTGGAGGTTGAAACTATTACAATATACTGTTAAAAATTATTAAGAATCCCGATGTGCAAGCTAAACCCAGCGGTGTAGAGTCATCATTAATTGAAAACGCTTTGAAGTGACACTAAAGGGAGCGAGGATATTTCATTCCACTTGATTCAATTCCTCCGTCCTCACGTCTTTTCCTTGCGTCCTTCCCTCACATCCTGAAGGGGTGGAGCCAAGACACAAGGAAAGGAAGCGAGGATGCACAAATAAGAATTAAGAAGCACCCCATGTCTACATTGACATGAGCTGCATTGAGTTTCTGCCATGTGATTGGCTGATTAGATATTTGCGTTAACAAGCAGATGAAAAGGTGTACCTAATAAAATGGCCAGCGAGTGTATATAATTCACTAAACGTAATCTTACTTACATTCACAAAATAAAATATATTCAAACAACACAATATTTTGAGATGTTCCTGTTCATTCCATTTACACATGCATTTGCGTTAGCTTCATGTATTTTAATCCAGCAAATAATTTAAGGCCTAGCTGTAACAGTCTTTAAAATTAAGGCTAATGTTGTTTGAGACAAATGTGATTATATGACTGGCTGGGGTCCAACATGCTGAATGTAAGTGGCTCAAGGTCAGACAAATGAGGTGATGTTGCATCTGGATTTTGACATGGTTACTGAATGGATTCAATGTTTAACATTATGCCACTTATGACCTCTGCAACCCCATGGCGACAAACCATCTTTCCAACCCCACCCTCATCCAAAACACACAAGCCAGCTCTTTCACCTCTCGCGCAACAATAAATGAAAGAAAAGTGCTGACAGAGAGTGACATTGCATAATCCAGCTCACTAGCACCTATTTAAAAACCCAAACAATAAGAACAGGAAAAGCCAACAGTAACGAAGATCTTTTCACAAAGCAGTTGAACAAAAAAGTTGAACAAAATAAGGAGGAACAAGGAAAAGCTAGCAAAAAAAGGAGGAAGAGGGTTTAAATTTCTCTAGTGAGAAGTGCAAAAGCTTGACCAACTGTAATGCAAACTTCACTTTTTATTCTTGATGTTTTGTATTTTATGTATGCTAAATCTAAATCAAGGCGGTCTAGATAAGTCTTTCATAATTTCCAGTCAATCACAGACCTTCTGTCACCACACTTGACCAATCACCTTTCATAGCCATAAACTGTGAACTGAACTGCTGAATTACTCAACTGCCCTGTTCTCCCTGGATGATAAATAGAAGCCTTATGTTGGTAACTTCTCTTCATGGTTGCTTAATTTCAGTTGTACTTCCTTCTACAAAACATCAAGGCCATTCTACTAATTCAGAATAATCTGAGACTTTTTTCCTTTATTGGGCCAGCAGTAAACGGGCTGTGCTGTAAAACCATAAGGTGTGCAATACTAAAGAAACTACTATGTACTGGTGTGAATACTTTAAAACAGGAACTAAATCAATAAATTTGTAGGATTTTTGGCAAATTAGTCCACTTTTTGACAATCATTTCAATGCACATCAAATTCTGTTTAAGGTCTATATTCGGGTTGCAGTCATATTCCGAATTCGATGTTTATTTGCGTACATGCAGCGGAGCATCAGAACTGACTCTAATTACTTCTCACATTCAAGAAAAGCCTGAAAACATCAACATGAAATGGAAAGCAGTGAGCAATTGTTGATAAACAAATGTAGTAAGTAATATGTAAATCGCAATAGAAGAAAAGGGAGCGAATGAATGAATACAGCAATGACTGGTGGGAGAGAGTTGTGAACTTAAGAGCTTACAGAATTTGGAAACACTCATGAACCTGTACGCACACCTGTGCCAGTTGTAATACATCCTACTTTGTGCTTTACAAACTGAAAAGTTGTGTGGAGTTTGCACATATCTCCTTTAAGCATATTTCCTGAATAAGATGTTTACATGCAACAATTTTCTGATTAGGCATATTCTAAGGATGGGAATCGGAATTTGTGGAATCAGAATATTGTCTTAAAAGGAACACGCCGACTTTTTGGGACTTGAGCTTATTCACCATATCCCCCAGAGTTAGATAAGTCTATACATACCATTTTTATCTCCGTGCGTGCCATAACTCTGTCTGACGCACCCACCGCTAGCCTAGCTTAGCACAAAGACTGGAGGTAAACGGCTCCATCTAGCCTACTGCTCAATAAATGACAAAATATTGCCACATATTTACATGTTGTGATGTGTATAGTTACATCGTGTACTAAGACCGACGGAAAATGAAAAGTTGCAATTTTCTAGAACGATATGGCTAGGGACTATACTCTCATTCCTGCGGAATAATCCAGGAACTTTGCTGCCGCACCATGGGTGCAGTGGCGCAATATTACGCAGCGCCTGAAAATAGTCCCCAGCACACTCTCTGTGCAAGCAGGTTGTCACGTTGGTTATGTTGACGGAAGTTAGCCTATTTTTATGCGCTGCACCCGTGGTACGGCAGCAAAGTTCCTGGATTATTACGCAGGAATAAGAGTATAGTCCCTAGCCATATCGGTCTAGAAAATTGCAACTTTTAATTTTCCGTCGGTCTTAGTACACAATGTAACTATACACATCACAACATATATATAGGAAAATGTTGCCGTTATTTTGTCACTTATTGGGCAGTAGGCTAGATGGAGCCGTTTACCTCCAGTCTTTGTGCTAAGCTAGGCTAGTGGTGGGTGTGTCAGACAGAGTTATGGCACGCACGGAGATAAAAATGGTATGTATGGACTTATCTAACTCTGGGGGATACGGTGAATAAGCTAAAGTTCCAAAAAGTCGGCGTGTTCCTTTAAATCAGACAATTAGAGCCAAATTGTGATTACTATCGGAACACTGAGCTGCATGCAAATGTAGTCACTGTTAAAGGGGGCCTATAATGCCCCTTTTTACAAGATGTAAAATAAGTCTCTGATGTCCCCAGAGTGTGTAAGTGAAGTTTTCACTTAAAATAGTCCACAGGTCACTTTTAATAGCATGTTAAAATTGTCCCTTTTTGAGGGTGAGCAAAAACACAGCATTTTTGTGTCCCTTTAAATGCAAATGAGCTTCTGCTCCCGGCCCCCTTCCTAGAAGAGGGCGGAGCTTCAAGAGATAGCAGCTCCGATTATCTTACGCAGACACGCACTGAAAAAAGGTCACAAACTGTGCTGCTTTATGTTCAAACCAGAGTCGGAAAATGATGACAATGACTGAAGAAGAAGTGACAACATGTAGAATGCAACAGGACGTTTCTGAATGATTAGTTGAAGATAGTTAACTCCACATCAGCTACATAAATTCATCAAGTCATTGATTAGCATATTCTGTCATGATAATCTATAAATCGCTCATGTGGGAACTGTTGTAAGATGCACAGAAGCAGAGAACATATGCTGCATGAAGATAGAACAGGTGTAGTTTAGTTTAATTACGGTTATAACTTATGATATGAACCCATGATGGCGGCGCGAGTACATCGCGAGGCTCGGGGTCTCTCCAGATTCTGCAATGTTGCGGTATATTTCTTGCTCATTTCGGGTCTGTTCATGCAGAACAGTTGTGCCTTTACATCGTACACCCGATGTGAGCTTTTGGATATTGGTTTGCGAATTTCCGACAGTTTTATGGACAACCTTCGACTCCTTCCTGAGATCACCAGAACACCCGATGCTATGCACTCTACCCGTCCAGGCGGAAGTGCCCGCAGGCGGCGTCGAGATCGTAAACAAAGGCGGGGGAAGCGCGGAGGACTAAGAGCTAAGCTAAAGCTAACACCACACCGGCTCTCTTTACCCAGCATTTTCCTTGCCAATGTACGGTCGCTGGTGAACAAAATGGAGGAGATTCGACTCAGTATCACACACAGCAAGAGACTTTTGAACTGTAACGTCTTAATATTCACGGAAACATGGTTAAACAGCGGAATACCAGACAACGCTATTGAGCTAGCGGGACGCCACACACTCCGGGCAGATAGAACATTAGATGGCTCCGGTAAGACCAGAGGTGGTGGATTGTGCATTTACATTAACAAAGCTTGGTGCACAAACTCTGCTATTGTTGGGAGACATTGTTCAGCTAACCTTGAGTTTCTCATGGTTAAATGTAGACCGTTTTATCTACCGCGGGAGTTCACTTCCACCATTATAACTGCAGCCTATATTCCCCCGGATGCTGATGCTAAGCTTGCTATGAAAGAACTTCACACAGCCATCAGTAAACAACAGACTGTTCACCCAGAAGCTGCGTTTATTGTTGCTGGTGATTTTAATCATTCAAACTTAAAGTCAGTGCTACCGAAATTTCACCAGCATGTTTCCTGTCACACCAGAGGAAACAAAACTTTAGACCATGTTTACACAAACATGGCTGGAGCTTACGTTGCGACACCCCTCCCCCACCTGGGACAGTCAGATCACCTTTCTTTGTTCCTCACCCCCAAATATGCACCCCTCATCAACCGTGTGAAGCCATCAGTGAAGACCATCAAGGTGTGGCCTGAGGGGGCAGATCTCATACTCCAGGAAAGGTTTCTACACACAGACTGGAGTATGTTTGCTTCCCAAGCCACCAGTGGCTCTCACACAGACATTGACTGCTACACCTCCTCTGTACTGGATTATATCAACACCACCACTGACAGTGTTACAACCCAGAAGCAGATCACCACATACCCTAATCAGAAGCCATGGATGAACAGGGAAGTACGACTCCTGTTGAAGACACGCAATGCTGCCTTCAGATCAGGAGATGCACAAGCCTACAGCACATCCAGAGCAAACCTGAAGAGGGGCATCAAAGAGGCCAAGCACTGCTACAAGCTAAAGATAGAGGGACACTTTTCCAACTTTGACCCTCGACGCATGTGGCAGGGCATTCAGGCCATCAGTGACTACAAACCCACCCACTCCACCCCCGCAGCCACTGACATCAACTTCCTGAACGAGCTAAATTACTTTTATGCTCGCTTTGAAAGAGACAACAGAGAAACTGCCACCAAGGCCAAACCCTCTGCTGACCACCCGCCAATCACACTCTCCTCCACAGACGTCTGCAATGCACTGGGTCGAATCAGCCCGCACAAGGCTGCTGGACCAGACAACATCCCTGGACGAGTACTCAGGGCATGTGCAGAACAGCTCGCTGGGGTTTTTACAGACATTTTCAACTTGTCTCTTGCCCAAGAAACCATACCAACATGCTTTAAATGCACTTCCATTGTGCCAGTACCAAAACACTCTAGCCCGAGGTGCCTTAACGACTACCGCCCTGTAGCACTCACACCCATCGTTATGAAGTGCTTTGAGCGGTTGGTCTTGGCACATCTAAAAGAATCTCTACCATCCACATTGGACTCACACCAGTTTGCCTACCATAGCAATAGGAGCACAGAGGATGCAGTCTCCTTGGCACTGCACTCTGTGCTTACACATCTGGACAATAAGAACACGTATGCACGTATGCTGTTTGTTGACTTCAGCTCAGCATTCAACACTGTCATCCCAACCAAGTTAATAGCCAAACTTGGAGACCTGGGCATCAACACCTCAATGTGCAACTGGATATTGGACTTCCTGACCAACAGACCCCAGAATGTTCGATCAGGCTCCACCTACTCCACCTCCACCACACTCAATACTGGCGTACCACAGGGCTGTGTGCTAAGCCCATTTCTCTACTCCCTCTTCACCTCCGATTGCAAGCCTGTGTATGGATCTAATTCCATCATCAAGTTTGCGGACGACACTACGGTGATTGGACTCATCAGCAACAACGATGAGACCGCCTATAGGGAGGAGATCCAGCACCTGGCCACATGGTGCACTGAAAATAATCTGCTCCTCAACACCACCAAAACAAAAGAACTCATCGTGGACTTCAGGAAAGAGGCAAGAGGCACACACGACACCATCCACATCAATGGAACGGCTGTTGAGCGTGTCTCCAGTTTCAAGTTCCTGGGGATCCACATCTCGGCGGACATGTCCTGGACAACTAACACCTCCAGCCTGGTCAAGAAGGCTCACCAGCGTCTTTTCTTCCTGAGGACACTGAGGAAGAATCAGCTATCCTCGGCTATACTGGTGAACTTCTATCGCTGCGCAATAGAAAGCATCCTGACCAACTGTGTTACAGTATGGTATGGGAGCTGCTCTGCTGCAGAGCGCAAGGCACTACAGCGGGTGGTGAAAACCGCCCAGCGCATCACAGGGACTCCACTACCTGCCATCGACCACATCCAGAGGAAACGCTGTCTGCATCGAGCTCGCAGCATCCTTAAGGACTCCTCTCACCCAGCCCACAAACTGTTTTCTCTCCTGCCCTCTGGTAGGCGTTTCAGGTGCCTCCGGACCAGGACCAGCAGACTTAAGAACAGTTTTTTTCCCAGAACTGTCTCCATATTGAACTCTAACCCTCGTTGATCCCACTCCCCCTATATACTGATAACCCTCCTCTCCCCCTCACATCTGCCTTCACTTGTTATTTGCACTACTGTATGCTCATTTGCACTATCGACTGTTTATTACAGTAACCCCTGTACATATATGCATCTTGCACTACTTACCTAACTGGAATATGCTCATTTGCACTATCGACTGTTACTACAGTAACACCTGTTCATATATGCATCTTGCACTACTACCTTACTAAAATATGCTCATTTGCACTATATCGTTCATTGCTATACTGCCCATCTTAGCCTAACATATCATTATATACATCTATCTGTAAATTCTGCTTATAGTAATAGCCATCTGTATATATATTCAGTACATATCTACCCTGTAAATTCTGTTTATAGTAATATCCATCCGTATATTACATTCAGTATACATCTATCTATCTGTAAATTCTGTTTACAATAATAGCCATCTGTATATATATATTCAGTACATATCTATCTGTAAATTCTGTTCAGTATATATCTATCTGCAAACTGTTTATAGCAACATCCATCTGTATATTATATTCTATACATATCTATCTGTAAATTCTATTTATAGTAATAGCCATCTTTATATTTATATTTATTCAGTACATATTCATGTCCTGCACTTGCTGCTATTGCACTTCTGGTTAGACCCAAACTGCATTTCGTTGCCTCGTACCTGTACTTGTGTAATGACAATAAAGTTGAATCTAATCTAATCTAATCTAATGTTGTCATCATGTTACATACTGTATTGCAATAAATGTGAAAAGACGGACGCGACAGCTTGAGCAGACTCCCAATGCTCTACTACAACAACTCTTCCCCTTCTTAACATGGCCTCATCCCCATTTGTTGAGTGTTCCTGGACGCAGGGTTTATGTACATTTTAGGGTTAGTGATGTCACTAACCCGTGAAGAAGCTCATTGTAGTCCCTACCAGCCATTTGTTGTAGTCCTTAAAAAAGCGATTTCTTTCAAAGGAAATATCTCCCTTTGCTTTGAACTTTGAGCGTTGTAACTTTGCAGATGTTGTTTATGCTCAAACAGCAACGTTACACACTAACTAAAGTTAAAAAAAACTAAAATCAAAATCAAGGACCCCTTTTAAAAATTTTTTTAAAAATGGCCCAAATACATGAATTCACACTAATTTTCCATAGATGCAGTGTTCAAAATGAGTGACAATTCAAGGCTGCAGATGAGACTGTGTCGATTCCTCATTAGTAGAGACAGAGATATTAAAATATTCCACACACAACACACACACAACACACACACAACACACACACAACACACACACAACACACAGACTCACCGAAGCACCCATGATGATGAAGATATGCACATCGGACTGGTGAAATTCCACATCATCATGCAGTTCTTTCCTCAGCTGCCCAAACACTTCCGAGCGTGAGAGGGGAAGGGTGCTCATCTTGTCTGCCAAGAGGTCAGAAAAATATTAAAGTACAGAAGATCAATCTCATGTTGCCCTTACATCCATACAGTCAGATCAAAAGCATGTTTATGAATTTATAGCTTTCTGAAGTTATATTACAGAGAGACTGTAACTTCAGAAAAGTAGTTACATGACAAAAGTTTTACCCACTATATACGTTTTTTTGTGGTAAAATTATTATCAGGGCAATTATGAACTTGTTTTGAGAGATAGAGATCAATATGGCAGATATAATGCTGATATATACAGTACATAAAGCAAATTGACAGCAACATTTCCAAAAGAACATTTTATACATTAATTCTATCAACTGTTTTAGTAGTATAGTAGAAATTGTTTTAGGCATTTGGTAGATTTGGACAAATAAGGAAGTAATGTCTGTTAAATCACCAACCTCAAAATGACTAATAAATAAATTGGTCTATCACTACAGAAAAATTTGGCACATCGACTCTCACACTCTCCAAAGAGCATTTTGACTAAAGCTGCCAAACACACACAGTACAGTGTCAACAAATATTAAACAAAGCAACACAATATGAACAAAAAACACAACAGAGCAAGCTTGTTTACTATAATAATGGCCTGAATATGAAAACTGGACCTACAGTAAATTAAAAGAAAATGATTTGCATTTGTTAAGGTATTTCATCATTTTGCCAAAGCTGAGTCACTTGTAAGGAACAGACAAACACTAATTATAGCTGTTCTAACAATTATCTGGTCTAGTAATTTGACAGGTCACATCACAGAGCTATTTGCATTTGGGATGACAGACACATATCCCTACCACTGTGTTCTGGGACCGTAGTGTGTGCTCTCTCTGTGGCATAAAGGAAAGATACAGGCATAAACTGACACAAAAACACAAGCTCCCACAACCCACACTCTCAACTCACCATAATGTTATTAGCACAATCCCTTATTTAACAGGGCTCATCCTGACACTGACTGGAATTACAGCTTGCTGATTATTTTATGCAATGCTGCATCACATTCACATCAGATGCTTTAAACACACAGTTATTTGGAATGAATTTTTAAAGCAAATGCTATAAGACAAAGCTGGTTAGTTGTTGTTACAGCAGAATCAAACACGCTCGCTGCATGACAACGTGCTACTTACATTTAGTGCTCTTCACTAAACAAAACAAAAATACCAGGATTTAAAGGCTAAACTTAAAGTCTTGTAACAGGCTCGTTGTATATAAGCGCAAAGATTAAACATTACCGACTACATTGACATCTCTTTAAGACCGTTTCCTCCTTCCCTGTTAAAATGACACGGCGGGGTTCTGTGATTTTATTGGTGTAGAGAGGAACTCACCAGCGCTCGCTCGACTGCCCATCATTGCTGGAGGGTGTGACTTCACCCGCGCAACTGCGCGCGAGGAAAAGGGAGGTGGGCGGGGTTTCAGACTGCAGGAGGGAGGCGCTTGTGGACCACAACCCACTCACGTTGGTGATTGACAGCTAAACGCTGCAATGGCGTCCATGCTGAACGCTTTTCTGTCCAATAGAGAGCGCGCATGTGGAATATCTAATAAGTATTACTCCTGCTGATAAGAGCTAGAAAAAAAGTAGTTCTAAAAAGAATGTCAGCATGACATTGCAGATTAAACAATAAATAAATAAAAATAAATCCATCTATTAGACATATTCTCATATATATTTCGTATAAAGTTAAGATTCAGTCATTTATTAATACGTTAACAACTGCAGAACAAACAGCATAGTGTCACTAGAAACTCTATTCTATTGCATAGCGCCACCTTGCGTTGATGTACATGCTCGATTGGATTTTAAAGGGATAGTTCACCCAAAAATGACATTTCTGTCATTAAATCCTCACCCTCATGTTGTTCCAAACCCGTAAGACCTTCGTTCATCTTAAGAACACAAATTAAGATATTTTTGATGAAATCCGACGGCTCTCGGACCCCTCCATAGACAGCAATTAAATTAACACTTTCATGGCCTAGAAAGGTGGTTCAACCTTGATTTTATGAAGCGACGAGAAAAACCATAGGTAAAAACAAACAAAAATAACGACTTTATTCAACAATTCAAATTTTCATTTTTGGATGAACTAACCCTTTAAGTGGTCTGGCTTAATAAACCATTAAAAACAAGAAAATGTAAAATCACAAGTCATTGCACACCTCGCTTACAAAAAGTCTTTATATCTTTAATTCACCAGCTTTCATGCAATAATAAATACATTGGTCAGCAACTGAACAGTGTTCAATGTAATAAAATAAGCGTGTACATTATTTGACAAACAATGATTTTAGTGCATTTAATCAGGTCAAGTTTAATTTCATTTGACTGAATTTACTAAATCCTAAATTTACTAAAACTCCTTACTACACAAACTTACATTAGTGCACAACAGTGACGCAACATTTGTGTAACTATTCATTGCGCTACTGTTTTGTGCAATATTCCAAAAAAGGATGTCGGGTAATCTGATGGAGGACACAGATCAGATGAAAGACCAATGCTGATAATTGTTGGCAGGGTCACAGCTTTTCATGATGATGTTGCCATACTCCACCATTAAACACTTATCAAACAGAGCATTGTGGATAAAATATATCTGCAAACAATTACAAATGTATAAGGCAAGATAACAAACATTGAAGGCCAAATTAAAATCTCTAAAAGGATGAAGTGTAGTGCACAATAGTTTGCTATTATAAAGATCATTTTGTGCCATGACAGTAGGCTACATTCATTTCTTGCAATGTCACGCAGCCAGAGGCAAAGGGTTGTTGGGATATGTGCCATGCCTACCTGTTGGGAGACAAGAATGAAACTCCACGTCTGCTGTGGAGCCGGGACAGATCCATCACCCTGAAAGTTGCACAGCTCCACTCGCACAGGTTCAGGCTCGATTGTTGCATGCAGACATAGCTGCTTATCAATATTATGCCTCAGCTCCTGATGCAACGTGTACTCAAAATACTAAGAAAAAAATAACACAGAAAAAGCAGTGTGCTTCTGTTTACTTGGGCTACTTTTTCATGTTTCTGAGTGGTCAAATTCAGTGTGAAAACAAAACAAATGGTTAGAAAATTATGGAAGCAATAATGCCAGTGGTGGTCATCAGAATACCTGATTTATTCCCATGTTGTGGCAAATGAATAAAATCACTGACTTTCCCCCAGGATTCTTCTCACCAATATCAAGACAAGTTTTTGTGGCAATGTTCTTCAACTACAGACACAATATGAGCACACACATATATTGCAGATGTAAACGATCAAATTATTGCTGCAATAAATGATTAAATTATAACACTGCATTACCGATCCAAACAGCAAAGGGTTCAAATCTGGCACAAAGACCTCTGTGTAAATGTTTTCTAGATACCAGGTGAAATTTTTGCAATGTAGTTTCTCTTTAAGCGTCAGGCGTTCACTTATGTCCCCGTATGATTTCTGTGAGAAATATGTAAGCTTTACAAATAAGACTTATTTTGTAATCAATTAAAATATTACATGCATCACGGCGGTGATTGACACTTCTCTCACCTCTGCTGCAAAGGTAGCTGCTTTTTTATTTCTGTTGTAGAAAATCTTCTTGTAATCATCCATCCAGACTTCTGCGAGGCGAACCTGGTTGATCGTGATCACATCTATGCCTTTTGGGAAGGAATGCGGACTTTTAGTGCGGAAGATGTGGCCGACCACAGAACAGGGAATGATCTCTAGACTACCTCCACACATCCATACCTGAAAGAGCCAATACATAATGTATGATACCAGAACAGTTATTTTAGTATTATTTATACGGACTACAAAACATGGCGTTAAACAGGAAATAATATAAAAGTAAAAACTGGACCAAGGGAACACAGGCTGGAATCATAACAGTTATGTGCTTTCGTCCTTTAAAATATATACACTCACCTAAAGGATTATTAGGAACACCTGTTCAATTTATCATTAATGCAATTATCTAATCAACCAATCACATGGCAGTTGCTTCAATGCATTTAGGGGTGTGGTCCTGGTCAAGACAATCTCCTGAACTCCAAACTGAATGTCAGAATGGGTTTAAGCAATTTTGAGCGTGGCATGGTTGTTGGTGCCAGACGGGCCAGTCTGAGTATTTCACAATCTGCTCAGTTACTGGGATTTTCACGCACAACCATTTCTAGAGTTTACAAAGAATGGTGTGAAAAGGGAAAAACATCCAGTATGCGACAGTCCTGTGGGCGAAAATGCCTTGTTGATGCTAGAGGTCAGAGGAGAATGGGCCGACTGATTCAAGCTGATAGAAGAGCAACTTTGACTGAAATAACCACTCGTTACAACCGAGGTATGCAGCAAAGCATTTGTGAAGCCACAACACGCACAACCTTGAGGCGGATGGGCTACAACAGCAAAAGACCCCACCGGGTACCACTCACCTCCACTACAAATAGGAAAAAGAGGCTACAATTTGCACGAGCTCACCAAAATTGGACAGTTGAAGACTGGAAAAATGTTGCCTGGTCTGATGAGTCTCGATTTCTGTTGAGACATTCAGATGGTAGAGTCAAAATTTGGCGTAAACAGAATGAGAACATGGATCCATCATGCCTTGTTACCACTGTGCAGGCTGGTGGTGGTGGTGTAATGGTGTGGGGGATGTTTTCTTGGCACACTTTAGGCCCCTTAGTGCCAATTGGGCATCGTTTAAATGCCACGGCCTACCCGAGCATTGTTTCTGACCATGTCCATCCCTTTATGACCACTATGTACCCATCCTCTGATGGCTACTTCCAGCAGGATAATGCACCATGTCACAAAGCTCGAATCATTTCAAATTGGTTTCTTGAACATGACAATGAGTTCACTGTACTAAAATGGCCCCCACAGTCACCAGATCTCAACCCAATAGAGCATCTTTGGGATGTGGTGGAACGGGAGCTTCGTGCCCTGTATGTGCATCCCACAAATCTCCATCAACTGCAAGATGCTATCCTATCAATATGGGCCAACATTTCTAAAGAATGCTTTCAGCACCTTGTTGAATCAATGCCACGTAGAATTAAGGCAGTTCTGAAGGCGAAAGGGGGTCAAACACAGTATTAGTATGGTGTTCCTAATAATCCTTTAGGTGAGTGTATATATATACACATTTATTATTATTATTATTATTATTATTATTATTATTATTAATAATTATTATATATTTTATTATATATTATTTTCTGTTATTATTTTATTATATATTTATTATAATAAAATTGTATTTTTATTTCAGCATTATTTCATTTTTAAAAAATGTATAGTTTAATTTTAGTTATCAATAATTAGTTATGACAAATGTCTTCTAATTTTATGCTATGCAAAAGATAAAAACCTGTGAGAGGGTCTTACCCTAAATGACATTTCTATGTTCTCTCCTCCCCAAAACTCCATCTTGTCATCATAGGTCCCAATGTGTTCAAAGAACTGCTTGTAAATGGCAAAAAGTCCTCCGGCAAAAGCAGGTGTCCTGAACAAAAAAATGTAACTACATTGGCATTTCATATGCAGCAGCGATATAAATGCTATTTAAAATGTATGTTACTGAGGAAAAGTGTGTGTGTGTGGTCTTGTTAAACCCTACATTATAAAGATAGTAACAAAGATAGTAATACCAAACATTTCTGACTGTGGGGACTTTTTTTTTTGGTCCCCATAAGGGCTCCATAACAGCTTATAAATCATACTACGTTTATATATAGTATAAAAATCATTATGTGTATGGAAAGTCCCCACATGGAAACGTGTGCGTGTGTGTGTGTCATTAATTTACCTGACAGGATAGGTTTCATCTTTACGTTTCACCCTCTCTTCTTCAGGAATAGTCTCCCAGCCAAAACTCAGGATCCAGTCAAATTTCCCACGGGTATGTGTGCGGGCTAACGGCATTAGCTTTATGAACTGTAAATTGTTCTTGTTGATGACAGCAATGCTTGGGCTTACAACCGTGGTAGGTTCCTGAACTAACCGGGCCAACAGGGGCTCCAACCAACCATAGAAACACTCACCTGGGAAAACATACACAAAAATCAGAGTATGAATTGTTTACTTAAAAAAAAAAAATCAACTTTGGTTAGACTCAAACCTCATGACTGTCTGAAAATATTATGTTCACCTTTTAAAGTCAAGTCAAGTCAAGTTTATTTATATAGCGTTTTTTACAATGCAGATTGTTTCAAAGCAGCTTCACAGTGTTAAACAGGAAAACAATGCAACCGAATTTGATTCGGCTGTACAGCCGCTCTGGAGAAAACGGTGATGTCATCTAGCTCATTTCAATTATTATATATATTTAAGTAATGTAGTTGACATAGTTCATTTAGTTTAGTAATTAAATTTATTTGGATATTTATTTGAAAATTTAGTGTCCCCAACTGAGCAAGCCAGAGGCGACAGTGGCAAGGAACCAAAACTCCATCAGGTGGCCTAATGGAGAAAAATAAACCTTGGGAGAAACCAGGCTCAGTCGGGGTGCCAGTTCTCCTCTGGCCAATTACAAACAGTGTATGTTTATTATTTTGGCAGCCTTATAGGTCAGAAGTAATATTAGATGGGATTATTCAAAAGATCGGAGGCATCACGCCGCAGACGGGTTTATTGAGGATGGCGTGTCGATTAAACAATTATTAAATAGGAATATTCGAAATATCGGAGTCATCACGCCGGAGATGGATCCATTGAGGATGCCATGTCGATGAGCAATTTCAGAGGGTAGACTAATTGACACGGTCTCTGCAGACACTTCAGGGATGCGTTGGTAATGTCTGGGCGCTGGTCCACCATCTGATCTGGATACGGCCCGGATCCGGCTGACTGCAGTAATCCTCGGGATAAACAGAGAGACTAACATTAGCGTAGATGCCATTCCTCTTATGATGTAACGAGTACATCAGGTGTTATGGGAAGTGTTCCCGGTTCCAGCTGACCTAGTTAATGCAGCCTAACAATTTGAATAAAATATAAATTAAAAATGTTTTATGTGTATGCCATAGTAAAGAGATGCGTTTTTAGTCTAGATTTAAACTGACAGAGTGTGTCTGCTTCCCGAACAATGCTAGGAAGGCTGTTCCAGAGTTTAGGTGCTAAATAGGAAAAGGATCGACCGCCTGCAGTTGATTTTGATATTCTAGGTATTATTAACTGGCCAGAGTTTTGAGACCGCAATAGACGTGATGGAGTATAATGCGTTAAGAGCTCGCTCAAGTACTGGGGAGCTAAACCATTTAGTGATTTGTAAGTAATTAGCAAGATTTTAAAATGTATGCGATGTTTAATAGGGAGCCAGTGCAGTGTTGACAGAACCGGGCTAATATGGTCATACTTCCTGGTTCTTGTAAGAACTCGAGCTGCTGCGTTTTGGACCAGCTGCAGTTTATTTATTAAGCGAGCAGGGCAACCACCCAGTAGAGCATTACAATAATCTAGCCTTGAGGTCATGAACGCATGAACTAACTGTTCAGCATTTTGCATTGAAAGCATATGCCGTAATTTAGATATATTTTTAAGATGGTAGAATGCAGTTTTACAGATGCTAGAAACGTGGCTTTCAAATGAGAGATTGGTATCAAAGAGCACACCCAGGTTCCTAACTGACGACGAGGACTTGACAGAGCAGCCATCAAGTGTTAGACAGTATTCTAGGTTACTATATGTGGAGTTTTTTGTCCAATAATTAGAAATTCAGTTTTTTCTGAATTAAGTTGCAGGAAATTACTAGTCATCCAATTTTTTATATCGGCTATGCATTCCGTTAATCTTGTGAATTGGTAAGTTTCGTCAGGGCGTGAAGAAATATAGAGCTGAGTATCGTCAGCATAACAATGAAAACTAACGCCATGCTTCCTAATGATATCTCCCAGTGGTAGCATGTACAGGGTGAAAAGCAACGGTCCTAGCACTGAGCCCTGCGGTACTCCATACTGAACTTGTGATCGGTGTGAGATCTCTTCATTTACTGCTACAAACTGAAAACGGTCAGATAAGTATGATTTAAACCATGCCAATGTAATTCCACTAATGCCAACATAATTTTTGAGTCTATTCAAAAGAATGTTGTGGTTGATGGTATCGAATGCAGCGCTAAGATTGAGTAACACTAACAGAGAGATACAACCATGATCGGATGATAAGAGTAAATCATTTGTAACTCTAATGAGAGCAGTCTCAGTACTATGATGCGGTCTAAATCCTGACTGGAAAACCTCACAGATACCATTTATTTCTAAAAAGGAGCATAATTGTGAGGACACTGCCTTCTCTAGTATTTTTGACAGAAAGGGTAGATTTGAGATTGGCCTGTAATTGACTAATTCTGTAGGGTCAAGTTGCGGTTTTTTAATAAGTGGTTTAATAATAGCCAACTTAAACGTTTTCGGTACATATCCTAAAGTCAAGGATGAATTAATGATATTAAGAAGAGGATCTATGACCTCTGGAAGCATCTCTTTTAGTAGTTTAGTCGGTGTAGGGTCGAGCATACATGTTGTTGATTTGGATGATTTAACGAGTTTAGCCAATTTTTCTTCTCCTATAGCAGTGAATGAATGTAATTTTTCCTCAGTGACACTACAATGCTCTGTCTGATGTGATACAGTAGTAGATGGCTGCATGGTTATAATTTTTTTCCTAATATTATCAATCTTACAAGTAAAGAAGTTCATAAAGTCATTACTGCTGTGCTGTTGGCAGACATCAGAAGTTGAAGCTTTATTTTTGGTTAATTTAGCCACTGTATCGAAATAAATACCTAGGGTTGTGTTTGTTTTCTTCTAAGAGAGTCGAGAAATAAGCAGATCTAACAGTTTTTACGGCCTTTCTGTATGAAATCATGCTCTCTTTCCACAAAATGCGAAAAACTTCCAGTTTTGTTTTCTTCCAGCTGCGCTCCATTTTTCTGGCTGCTGTTTTAGGGGCCCGGGTATGCTCGTTGTACCACGGCGTTGGACTATTTTCTTTAATCTTCTTTAAGCGCAGAGGAGCAACTGTGTCTAAAGTGCTGGAAAAGAGAGTGTCAATAGTTTCTGTTGCAACATCAAGTTCCTCTGGGCTATCTGGGATGCTGAGGAGATGAAACTGATGAGGAAGTTTATTTTAAAGATTTCTTTATGTCTCAGCAGTGATAGTCCTGCCATATTTGAAGCGAGGGCACGGCTTTGCAGCCTTTGCTAAATTAAGTATACATGATACTAGGTAATGATCTGAGATGTCATCGCTCTGCTGCAGAATTTCAACGGTATCAACATTTATTCCATGTGACAATATTAGGTCTAGAGTATGATTACGGCAATGAGTGGGTCCTGATACGCGTTGCCTAACTCCAATAGAGTTTAGAATGTGTCTAAATGCCAATCCCAATGCGTCTTTTTCATTGTCTACATGGATATTAAAATCACCAACAATTAGGACTTTATCTGTAGCCAGTACTAACTCTGATAAAAAAATCAGCAAATTCTCTGATAAAGTGTGTATTGTGCCCTGGTGGCCTATATACAGTAGCCAACACAAATTTTAAACAGGATTTTTCACTACATAACGTTACGTAAAGCACCAAAACTTCAAAAGAATTATATTTGAAACTAGACTTCTGAGTAATGCTGAAGATATTATTATAAATTGCAGCAACACCTCCCCCTTTACCTTTCAGACGAGGCTCGTGTTTATAACAATAATCTTGTGGGGTGGACTCATTTAAAGTAATGTAGTCGTCAGGTTTTAGCCAGGTTTCTGTCAAACACAGCACATCTAGATTATTATCTGTAATCATATCATTAACAATAAGCGTTTTTGAGGAAAGGGATCGAATATTCAGCAGCCCAAGCTTTATCATTTGTTCATCTGTATTATATCTGTTGTTTATTTGTTGGACATCAATTACATTTTTACCGTTGAATAGTTTTGGTAGTTTTTTGTATTTACTAATTCGTGGAACAGACACAGTCTCTATGTGATAATAGCTAGGTGAAAGAGTCTATGTGCTGGGATTTATCTGACTTCTGTGATGCGAGACAGCTAGCAGACGGTCGGATAAGCCAGTCCGTCTGCTTCCTAACCTGGGCCCTAGTTAGTCAAGGTTTAGCTTTAAGACTATGTGCCAAATTACTACAGAGAAGAGCGGCACCACCCCAGGAGGGATGGATACCATCTCTTTTCAACAGGTCAGGTCTGCCCCAAAAGCTTTTCCAATTGTCTATGAACCCTATGTTATTTTGCGGACACCACTTAGACAACCAGCCATTGAGTGTTGATAGTCTGCTAAGTATCTCATCACTCCTTTTAACGGGGAGGGGACCAGAGCAAAAAATACGATTTGTCATTGTACTTGCGAGTTCACACACCTCTTTAATGTTAATTTTGGTGATCTCCGACTGGCGAAGTCGAACATCATTTGTGCCGACATGAATAATAATCTTAGAGAATTTACGATTAGCATTAGCCAGCACTTTTAAATTTGCTTTGATGTCAGGCGCTCTGGCTCCCGGGAAACATGTGACTATGGTGGCATCCAAAGCAGTGTCTAAAGCTGTTTTGTTCTCACTACTCTCAAATAAAGTCTGGATGCGTGTCTCTAATTCTAAAATCTTCTCCGTAAGCCTGACTATCTCCTTACATTTATCACATGTGAAGCCCTGTTCACCAACGGAGACAGATATACTAAACATGAAACATGTAGTGCAAGTGACAATAAAAGAAGACATGGCTTACCGTATTTGTTGATTAATCCAACTTACCACAGTTGTTTGATGGACTAGTAAAGGCACAAGAGACAAAAACAGGAAACCCGGATGCACAAATGGCAAGCTAACAGGCTAGTGAAATGCTAATGCGTTGTGAAATGCTAACACGTTGTGATAGTGATTTAAATTAAAAGCTAACAATGTCAATTTTAACGTGATAGGCAATATTAAACAATATATGGTGATGAGTAAGTTATATTTAGCAGTATAAACAACAAGGAAAGATATCAAATAGAGATTCAAAAGCAAAGCTGTACAGAGCTGCAAACACTGCAACTGGCTGCAACCGACTGCAAGAATAGCTGGGATGTCCTAAAGGACTACAATTTGATACCTCCAGTCAATTCAGTTTCTGTGAAAGCTAAAGGATGGGGTGCACCAAGTCCCCGATAGTATGTACTCACAGTGGGAGTCCAGGAAGGCAAGCACCTCTCCTCTAGCCTCACGTGCACCCAACAGTCTGGCAGCAATTAAACCTTTCCTCTCACGCTGCCTCAGGACACGCACAATCTCAAGAGACTGGACATACTGTTCTAGTGGGTCTTTTAGATGGTCTGAAATTATAAAAAGCACTGCATTAATCTATAAGATTTCAGATCAAAGATATACTGATTTAACTAGATTTCCACATTTTAATAAGAAATGTATTTTTCTAATGTATTAACACATGCTGAGTGGTTGACAAGGCGTTGCTAGGGTGTCCTAGGTGGTTGTTGGGAGGTTACTAGAGTGTCTGTCCTAGGTGGTTGCTAAAGTGCTGCTAGGGTGTCCTGGGTGGTTGCTAGGATGTTCTGAATGGTCACTAAGGTGTTGCTAGGGAGTTCTGAATCATTGCTAGTGTTTTGGGGGATTGCTAAGGCGTTGCCATGGTGTTCTGGGTGGTTGCTATAGTGTTACTAGTGTTTTTGGGTGGTTGCTAAGGCATTGTCATTGTGTTCTGGGTGATTGCTAAGATCTTGTCATTTTCTTCTGGGTGGCTGTTAAGGTGTTACTAGGGTGTCCTGGGTGGTTGCTAAGCTGTTGCTAGGATGTTCTGAGTGGTTGCTAAGGTGTTGCCATGGTCTTGCCATTTTCTCTTAGGTGGCTGTTAAGGTGTTGCTAGGGTGTTTTGGGTGGATGTTAACATGTTACTAGTGTGTTCTGGGTGATTGCTAAGGCATTGTGCTAGGGTGTTCTGAGTTGTTGCTAAGCTGTAGAGTGTTCTGGGTGGTTGCTTACTGGCCCAAATCAAAACAGTCCACCTCAGTCCACCACCAGTCTCAAGATATGGCTTGGGTCTCTTCTTCAATGTAAGACCATGGAATTTGTTTGCTCGTTTTATTGTCAACCTTATTCATACCAAGTACCTAAAAATGCAATGCACCCTTAACTAACCTTGAGTACTTGCATCATCCACCAGTATGATTTCTTTAAGTAAAACAGCAGGTGAAGTATGCAAGACACTGTAGACGGTGCGGAGGAGAGCGGACCATGCCTCATTGTGGAACACAATTATCACACTGGTAATGGGTAACTGTGGACATCTGCTGAACTTTTGCTCAATGCATCTTAAACAAGTAACAGAGAATTGGATAAGAATATATTTGGAATTAATCCAGAACTACATGATCAAAATGTATAATAACATCTAAGAACATTTTTGCTCAGTCTGCCTCATGTTACTCACTCAGGGGGCCGTGTGTCGACACCAAGTCTACGATGCAAGGAGATGCGGTCACTAACAAACTGGTTGAAGCCATTTCTAGAAAGACCCTCCTGCTTCTCCCTCAACTCCACAGGAGTCATGATGCCAGTTATGAAGGGGTTTCCATCAGCTCCAGGTCCTCCAGGATCCTCCAGAGGTCTGTCTATGTGAGGCCTGAGCTCATCCATGCTATAGAACCCAGAGGGACAGCTGGCATCTCCAGATAACACTGAAGCCTCTTTAAACTGTGGTGTAGTGGTATCCATCTGAAAATGCCAAATGCCGCTAGAATTCCAACCCACACTGCCTCTGTATCTTGGCTTTAGGGAGAGACCTTGAAACCAGCTGGCAGACCTCCACACCCCTAGATCCAGCTGTAATACCCATAGAATGGTAATTAAAAGGGTCAGTCCCAAGAAGCTCAGTTTTATGGGCAGTGCACATTGGAGACTTCGTAAGCGCATCCTACGTGAAAACAAACCAAACTGGATCACAAATTCTGGTTCAACAAGAACTACATGTAACATCATCCATTTGTCGTAGTACCAGAACATTTCTGCTAAATACATTACTTTGCATTGTTTTCAATTTGAGAAGATCATTGGCAAAAGTGTCCCTCAGTGTGACGTTATACAATATACAGCATTTTCTTAATTATTTTATGATAATATTATAATTTTTTTTGAAGGAAACATGGAATATTTTAATTAATTTGTCATACAACTTTTGGCCCTCTAGCAGTTACAACATAAACTGCAACATTGTCTTGGCTCTGCTCCATTAAAGCACAGGTGTACACATGGATACTGGATATCTTGTTAAAGCACATGGACACATAATAACAAAACAATTGTTTTTACAATCGGTGACTGCCCAAAGGTTTTGACATTTTGAATGAACTTTTCAGCAAACAAGCACCACAGTCCAGGGGGGTATTCCAGAAAGCAGGTTATGGGACATATCTGGGTATGTTTAAGAGTAAGTAGGCGATAATATCTTTTTATACAAGTTTGGAACAACTTGAGGGTGAGTAAATGACAGCATTTTCATTTTTGGGTGAACTAACTCTTTAATTTCTCTCACAATTCTGACTTTATAACTATCAATTACAAATTTATATCACGCAATTATATCACGGAAAAAAGTCAGAATTGCGAGATAAAAAGTCGCAATTACCTTTTTTATTTTGTATTTAGTGGCGGAAACAAGCTTCCATAATAAACAGCCATAGACTGATGCGAACCTCAAGCATTTCTGTCATTTGTATGATAAATATATTTCATGAAAAGGACTGAGGTGGTTCAAAGAGTGATGCTTCAACTCAAGTATGCACTTACCTTGGACTAAAGTGAAGCGTTGTGACCACTTTACAGTTGTAAACTTAGCCTACACACCACAGAAGATTGCGAAAACGGCTCGTATTGATTCCGTCATGCCAGGTGCATCTAATTGAATAATTTAACCGGTTTATTTTCCCTACAAACAAATCGTTAACTAAAGAAGCGTAAATAAATAAGTTGACGGGGTGATATTTAGGAAGCAAGCAATGTATTTATGGCTTTGAATTTGACTATAATCAAATTTAACTCCGCTTTCACCATAGTTTGTGCTGATGAATGAACGGGAAATGAGGGGCAGTGCAAGTATCCATGACAACACATTAAACATTAGAGAGAGAAGCTCGTGTTTTGGGTGCTCGTTCAGTTCAGCTCTTGTTGAGCGAGTACTTATCATACAGCTTTGATTATGGCTTTCTTCGGAATCACATATCTGGGCTATCAGAACCCTGTTGGGGACAGGATGTTAACATCTTCCCAAAACAAACTAGATACACGAGGTATGGCTGCTTTGGTTCGACTTTAATGCAGGCGCTGCCGAAATGTCTTTAGCACATCTGTTTACATTTAGTACTGAGGTCCAGTATGCTTGTTTTTTTCCCTTCAGACTCATCAGACCTGCATCTTGGCAGCCAGAGCCGATACCACGATGCGATCAGACACGTTCGGAGGTGTAAGTTCATGTTAAAAACACCCACATAGGGCCTACTGCATTACTCACCAAAGATAGATTTATGTAGGCTATAAATTAGGTCATGCAATTATGCAGTACCATACATCATGTTCAGATTAGTTCATGTACATTTTTTAATGGATTAGTCTTAAAGAGATAGTTCACCCAAAAATTAAAATTCTGTCATCATTTACTCACCCTCAAGTTGTTCCAAATCAGTTTACTTTTGATGTAAAACAAAGTCTCAGATTTAAATTTCTATCAGTTTTGTTAAGTTTTTTTGTTTGGTGTGTGTGTGTGAGCCTATACTCACAGTGTGCTGTACTTCTGAAAAATCATGACTTTTATCGCTAATATGCTCAAATATCAGTTGGCCAGCTCTTCCTCTTTACTATAGCACAAAATAAGCATGAATGAACATCAGAAGGTATGTGAAACGGTACACCTATTAAAATGTGTCATGTCTCATGTAATCGCTCAGTCAGTGTTTCAACCGCAGAAAGACGTCAATAAAACAGCTTGCAAACAATTGTCACAGAACTTTACATTTACCTCAGGAAAGCCATTCTATGTAAGCTTGTTTCTGACACTGAATAAAAAAGGTAATTGCGAATATATATATATATATATATATATATATATATATATATATATATATATATATATATATATATATATTGCAAGATATAAACTCACAATTCTGAGAATTGCGAGATACTCCCAAGTGAGAAAAAAAAGTCAGAATTCTGAGATAAAAAGTCGCAATTATCTTTTTAATTGTTTTATTGCATGGCAGAAACAAGCTTCCATACCTCTCAGTGGCCACAGTATGAAAAAACTAGATAGAAAAATTAACTCTAGAGAGGAGCATTTTGAAAAGGAAAAAAAAAAAACACACTATATTACATTCACTTATATCATTAAAAAGTTATTATAAAAACTTATATGTAATTGTTTTACAAATCAGTTGTTAATTTTAACTTTTAATAATAATGTACAGCTGACACCTAGTTCAGAGAGGTGTTTTTCCTTGAGAAAAAAAATAACGTACTGTACCTGATATAAATTATATGAAAATTAATCAACATTGGATCTTAATGGAAATCGAGATAGGAAACAAATCGCAAGCTTATGAATAGAATCGAACTGTGAAATCTGTGTCAATGCTGTAATTTTCACTCAAAAGTTGGCAGCCCTGCTTTAGATCTTCATTAATTTGCAACATTCTTGGTGGTCACTAATGAGGCCGTTTCCCTTTCAGCTCCTAAAGAACTGTATCGTGTACCTGTGACGGACAACCAGCAGTATGGTTGGTGGCTTCCCACTGGAGGCCGGAAGAACCAGGAGCCTTGGACTCGAACTCGTCACGTCCCACGCAAAAACAGCGAAATGACACAGTATGACAAATCTTAAGCTATGAGCCAAACTCTGTGTAGGCCAATGTGTGTCAACACATAATTGTGTAATGCTTTAATACATACATTTCATTTATTTTCTCAGGTTTGTGAATGAGATGTCAATGACCTACCCAGACTTCAGCTTGTTTTGATCCCTGATTTGAAACTACAATGATCACTGTCCCATAATGCTTCAACACCACAGTTCCGTCACGCCGCCTTGCAGAAGAGAAGGTGCAGAGTATACACAAATGTAACATGTATCCATTACACACATCTGTGACTGTGCCATATTGTTTTGAGAATTAAGTGCATTAAATTTAGTCCCATACTGTATGTGCTAAATGTTATTCTTTGCATGTACCTGTATTATGGTGGCAAAATCCATTATTAATAAAACAATGAACTATTTGTGGCTAAACTACATTTTACCTGAGGCAGCTTTCATTCTGTAACTTCTTTTTGAGTTAAAGTTTTTTGTACACCCCTTAATGTTTTGTTTTTTCTTTAATTTGTATCAGAAACAGCCTAAAATAGGATGAAATAACTGATCTAGGATCAGATGTTAAGTTACCTTAGCATTGGTATTAGAATTACAAAATGGCTCAACTCACCAAATGCATAAAATATTTACTGAGCAAGGCATCTCTATTTACCGGAAAAGTTTCGAGATTAAATTAATCAGTTTGATTATTGAAGTCACTGAAGTTGATTATTGAAGCTACTAAAGTGATACTAGTTTGATTATTTAAGTCACTATCATTAATTGCAAACCAATTAAAATATATTTCCCATTTTTCACCCAATAATGGTGATAAAACCAGTGAAATCTACAATGTGCCTATCAATAATTTGAAGCAAGAAAAACCCTTCAAATGATGCATCATTTATGGTCACTCAAATATAATGACTAAAATATACCAAAACAAAGGGATTTAAAGGGTTAGTTCACCCAAAAATGAAAATTCTGTCATTAATTTCTCATCCTCACATCGTTCCAAACCCATAAGACATCTCCAGAACACAAATGAAGATATTTTTGATGAAATCTGAGAGCTTTCTGTCCCTCCATTGACAGCAACACAACTACCACATTGACGCTTCAAAAAGTTCATAAAGAGATCGTAAAACTAACCCATGTGAATTGAGTGGTTTAGTCAAAATTTTCTGAAGAGACTTGATTGCTTTATATGATGAACAGATTAAATTTAGGCTTTTTTTCACACGTATGAGCTTCCGCAAGAACCAATGAGGTTCATTCTCGTATTACGCAGCACGTTTGAGCTTCTGCAAGAACCAATGAGGTTCATTCTCGTGTTACGCAGCACGTATGAGCTTCCTCAAGAACCAATGAGGTTCATTCTCGTGTTACACAGCATGTTTGAACTTCCGCAAGAACCAATGAGGTTCATTCTTGCGTTACGCAGCACGTTTGAGCTTCAGCAAGAACCAATGAGGTTCATTCTCGTGTTACGCAGCACATTTGAGCTTCTGCAAGAACCAATGAGGTTCACTCTCGTGTTACGCAGCACATTTGAGCTTCTGCAAGAACCAGTGAGGTTCATTCTCGTGTTACGCAGCACGTTTGAGCTTCCGCAAGAACCAATGAGGTTCATTCTTGTGTTACGCAGCACATTTGAGCTTCTGCAAGAACCAACGAGGTTCATTCTTGTGTTATGCAGCACGTTTGAGCTTCCGCAAGAACCAATGAGGTTCATTCTCATGTTACGCAGCACATTTGAGCGTCTGCAAGAACCAATGAGGTTCATTCTTGTGTTACGCAGCACATTTGAGCTTCTGCAAGAACCAATGAGGTTCATTCTCGTGTTACGCAGCACGTTTGAGCTTCTGCAAGAACCAATGAGGTTCATTCTCGTGTTACGCAGCACGTTTGAGCTTCTGCAAGAACCAATGAGGTTCATTCTCGTGTTACGCAGCACGTTTGAGCTTCTGCAAGAACCAATGAGGTTCATTCCTGTGTTACGCAGCACATTTGAGCTTCTGCAAGAACCAATGAGGTTCATTCTCGTGTTACGCAGCACGTTTGAGCTTCAGCAAGAGGTTTGTTCTCGCGTGTCAAGTAGGTTTGGTTGAGCGTCTGTTTATGTTTGCTAAACAATGTTTACGTGTGAATAAAAGCCTAAATTCAGTCTGTTCATCGTATAAAGTGATCGTGTCACCTCAAAAAATTCGGACTAAACCACTCAATTCATATGGATTAGTTTTGCAATCTCTTTATGAACTTTTTGAAGTGTCGGTGGTAGTTGGAGGGGTCAGAGAGCTCTCAGATTTCATCAAAAAGATCTTCATTTGTGTTTCAAAGATAAATGAAAGTCTTATGGGTTTGGAATGAAGGTGAGTAATTAATGACAGAATTTTCATTTTGGGGTGAACTAACCCTTTAAACAAAAACCACAATAAAAAGCAATCACAAAAAACAAATAAAACAGACATTTTTTATTTTTAGAGGGGAAAAGTTTGTCTATATTCAAGAGTCTTTTCTCAACTTTTCTTTGCTAAGTTGAAAAGCTTGTCCCTTTTCTAATCCTTCGACTAAAGTAAAAAACAAGAATGAAACAAACAAACAAACAAACAAAAAGGTAAATGAAAATAAAGAGACAATCAGGAGTCGTTCAGCCCTGATCTACAAAGACAGAGGCCCCAGTGTGAGAGTCAGTAGTACTAAAATACACTCCTGCTTGTCCACAGTACATCAGATACTGTGTTTCCTTCCTTCACGCTAAATCTCCATTCGTGTACGCTTTTATTGCACATACTGGACGGAACAACGGGGCGCCCTGCCTTTGGTACGAACGTGATCAACTGACATGCAATGACCAAGCTACTATCACAGCAAGTTTTCAATAAGTGAAGAACACACAGCAGGAGAAAGACAGTGCTTTGGCCATCATGCAAGTCAATTCGCTGAAAGAGGTGAACGAGTTAACGAACGTTGCGTGGTTTGGGTTGTAGAGTGTGTGATTTAAAGAGGCACTGTTATCATATACTGAAGTTTGTTCAATTAAGGCAAATGCACTGCAATTCGCACTGCACGCATGCAGTGTATGGGAAGTCTCTATCGGTTCTACATCTAAATGAATTTGAAGTGTACATTTTAATGATGCATTTTCCCATGTGGCCTTTTCCTTAAAGAGATGGAGTGGAGGGAATATTTTTCATACGTCACTGACTGCAGTTGATCAGTTAGTACCAACTTGCTTGAACGTCTCAATTCAGGTCTATGTTCCCTCTCCTTAGCTGGAATGGAATCATAATCGAGTAGATAAGAACAACCAGAATAGGAATAAAAAAGGATACAGAGGTGATACAAAATACCCAAACATTAAAACTTAAGGGAATCAAACAAACAAAAATCGTAGAGAAGATACCACAATCAGACATGCTTTTGAGCTGTTTAGTTTGGCAAGAAAGCAGCTAGTCATATCATAGAAACCTCACAGTGAAAAGAGTTATGCCCCTTCGAGATTACAAAGCACAGTATTCAGTCATAATTTATAGATATATTTCTTTCATTTTAAAAAAAGTCCTTCTAGAATGAATTGGATCTCGATAAACTGTCTTGTACCGTGGTATCCAATGCCGTGGCTTTTCCCCAGATGCCTCCGAAAAACTCTTTTTTTCCTTTTATTTCATTTTGTACCAAAAATACTTCTTTGAAAAAAGAAGAAATGGTTGACGGAACACACAAAACTAAACTGAAGTCTTCCTTGAGGATGTGTTAAAGGCCCAGACCTGGTTGTACTTCCAAAAAAAGGAGAAAAAAAATCCCTACTGTTCCACAGCTTTCCACACACTTTTCCATCTAGAATTTGTCGTTCTGAAGGAAAAGCAAGACTTAAAATGAAATCATTTAATCCTTCATATGATCCGGAGCACAACACTCTGCCAGTCACCCAGATTGCTGGTCAATCAGTGTGATTTACTTTAAATGATAAAACGTCATAAAAACAGGAAAATCGAGGGATGAGGACGTCAGAGCATTACATAATATTCAAAACTTCCGCAAACGTTTTGACAACTTCTTTTCTGTTAAATACTTTGGTCTTTGGTCAATAGTTCTCTTCTTAATTTATACAGTTACTGTATTCGTACACACACAAATATACAAGCGTACGTCTTTATGTACGGTATAAATGTGTATGTGTTTTCCACACTTTTTCCATAAAGGACTTTTTGCACAAAACATCAAGATCAAAATAAATAAGGAATTCTGAACAAAACTGTGTACCTGTATTTATATTCTCCTGAAATAAAAATAACAGGGAAAAAAAAATGTCACAAAAATAAAACTGGAAAAAATGCCTTATGTACAGCGTTTTTCTTCGGCAAATAAAGGCCTTTATTAAATAAACAGACTTTGCATTTTTCAAGCAGCCTGAGGGAGAGGCTTAAAAACAATCGTCCTTCAAGGTGCACAGGCATATCCACGACCGCCACAACTCTCCAGTCTGGAGTCTGGTTTGTTTTTTCAATAATCTTCCTTTTTTGTTTGTATTTTTCTTCAAGTGATGGCGATGGCTACTTGTTTGTCTTCAGCTTGCCTGGAGAAATCCTCCTCTCTGGGGAATTGTGGGAATCCAAAGAAATTCTAGTGCACTGTTAACTGTTGGGAGGTCCGTCGTTCAGGAAGTAAGTGGTCATCTCACCCTTGCCTTTCACCTTTACGACCCCTCGACACTCCAGCTGGTAACCTTTACTGGCCAACACCTGGTGCAAATCTGTGGTCACCTGCAAGACATCCAGTAAAATACCAGAAAATCACTCTACGTGACTTACTCACAATGACAATGACACTGTGAGCATCTTGAAGGTTTACCTGAATGTGGTCTGGGACCCCTGTACTGTCCATCCGACTGGCCACGTTTACTGTGTTTCCCCAGATATCATACTGAGGTTTCCTGGCTCCAATTACTCCTGCAACCACTGGCCCAATGTTCAGTCCTGCACACACATGCATATGCCAACTTCTTAAAAATGTACTCTAAGGGGGCTTTCACACTGGGCAGGTTTGCTGCGGTCCGGTGCCTCCCGTAGGTTTCACACTCAACTTGATTCTATCGAACCCTGGTGCATTCATCTTGCATCATCACAAATGTGTATGGCGCATGATAGAAACACAACATATAGTGTTTTTCATGAATTTGGTACTATTGTACACAGCAGAGTGAATGATACTTTGGTTTGCTGTATGTACGTGGCATGAAGGCTTTCTGCTGCTTGCAAACGGATTGTTTTGAGGAGAAACCTCACTGCTAGCCATTCATTGCACTCACTATGCGCGATTAAACAGCACACTCACTCTCGCTTGTATCTAGATTGAGCTTTACTGGTGCCCTCTAGTGGCTGGCATCGGTATTTACAGGGCATTGGCAGCAATGAAGAGGTCTAAAACTCAATGTGCCAGTTACTTTACTTCCGGAACAAGTGTGCACCCGAGTCTGAGGCTGCGTCCGAAATTGCATACTCTTGAGTAGGTACATATTTTGAATAGGTTATTACTTCACAAACGCTAAAAAAGTATGTTCTATATAGTATGAATGTAATCTGGACGTACTACATTCGCCATGTTATCATATGACCTACCAGCGTCAGTTTCGTCACATCATTGCCATTCACAAATCCTCTCCCGCGGCCTCATGGGATAATAAAGTGTCCATCGTATGCACACTTCAGAATCTCGCTGGAAGCGAGGTCATCCGGGTACTTTTTGCCTACTCTTTTATGAGTACTGTGAATTCAGACATACTTCTTTTGTCACATACTGTTTTTCGCTTACTATTTAGTAGGGAAGTATGCGATTTCGGATGCATGCGAATTGCACCACAGTTCCTTCCAGTGCAACCGAACTCAGACCACCTCCTACAAGTAGTCTCAGGTTCGGTACCTTGGTGCGCTCCTGGGTCTGCATGACAGCTTTCACATTAGCAATTTTTCATGCAAACCATGCCCCGTTTCAAACTAAACTGCCAGTGTGAATGCGCCCTTAGAATTCATGTTGGTTTCAAACGGTTTTGAAAACCGTTCATTTTAAATTGACTCGTAGTGTAACCAGTGTTCTTTTAGTATTATTTAGATAATATTATAGTATTTATTAATATTTTGAATTAGCTTTTATTTTTTCGTTTTAATTTCAGTTTAAGGTTTAGTAACTTTGTTATGCGCTTTGTCATTTGTATTAGTTTTTGTTTTAAATATTTAATTTATTATTTCAGTTTTAGCAATTTTATTTTATTTAGGTAATATTTCTCATTTCTAAAGTTTTTTTATTTTTTCATCTAATATTTTTCTTTCTGCTTTATTTCAATTAACAAAACATTTTAAATAGTTTTAGTTAGCAACAACAACACTTGGGTGTAACCAATTTAAAAGATACATATTTCTTTACACCTTAAAAACATGCGTACACATCTTAATCGAGTTTTCATGCATAATTCATTTAAAAATACCAGGTTATTTGTGCGGAGTCACACCACATGACACTTTACAACCTGAACTACGATATTATCGAATTAATTGCTATTTTAAGAGACTTGGTTGCACCACATGACTTTGATTTGGCAAACCAAACATTTTCAAATGTTTCTAATAAATAATCAGTGAACAATGGACTCCTATGTGACCCTGTAGGTTTTGACACTTACCGATCTTCATCTGGAAGTTGTTGAAGGAATGCTCATTGATGTACTTCATCTGTTCGCGGAGGTGCATGGCATAGTCAGCCAGAGCAGTTATATGCGAGCGGCCTTCCTTGTCATAGGTGGAGTCGTTAAGGCCAGATGCCGCCATGTAGGTGCTGCCAATGGTCTTTATTTTCTCCAGCTGTCTGTATTTCTCCTCACTGATGATCTGTAATAGGGAGAAAGGTTTAATCAATATACACTACCTTCCACAAATGTGGGTCAGTATGATTTTGTTTTGAAAGAAATTAATACTTTTATTTAGTAAGGATGAATTAAACTAATCAAAAGTGACAGTAAAGACATTTATAATGTAACAAAAGATTTGTATTTTGAATAAATGCTGTTCTTTTTTTGAATAAACTTTCTTTTCATTGAAAAATCCTGACAATTTTTTTATCACAGTTTCCACAAAAATATGAAGCATTACAACTGATGTTTCTTGATCATCAGATCATCATATTAGAATGATTTCTGAAGGATCATGTGACACTGAAGACTGGAGTAATGATGCTGAAAATTCACAATATTTCTGTTTTTACTGTATTATCGGCCTTGGTGAGCATAAGAGACTTATTTTAAAAACATTTAAAAAATATAACCAACCCCAAACTTTTTAATGGTAGTGTACTCAAGTCAGAAAAGTCATATTCATCACACAGATTGGTTTAATAAATGAATATTCCCTCATTCTCATCAAACATTAATCTCCAGTCTTCTAACCTCATCAAAATCAGCGATGATCTCATTGAGGAGCCTCAGACACTCCACTCCCTCGTTGTTGGCCTCCAGCTCCACGTAGAACTCAGAAAAATTGCTGATGGAGGCGAACATGACAGCCACGCACTCGCACGACTGGTAGTACAGCTCGTCATTCCTCCTCTCTCTAGCTAGAAAGTGGGCGGCCACATCTTTGGGCAAGATGTTGTGGAGAAGCCGACGGTTGTAGGCTTGAAGTTCCTCCATCTCCTCCTTCTCTTCTGTGGCCTGTGGAGGAACAGACAAATCAATGACATATTTCAAATTCTGAAACTCAAATTCCTGATGTATTTTATGATCAAAATATTTATCGTCACACGTTATTGTATATCTTAGTGAACCAAGCAAACAGCAACAAAAATGCTAGTGTAGCAAAGTGGTTCAATTAAAGGGATAGTTCACCCAAAAATGAAAATTCTGTCATTAATTCCGCACCCTCATGTCGTTCCAAACCCGTAAGACCTTCGTTCATCTTCAGAACACAAATGAAGATGAAATCCAGCAACACAACGACCACTTTCAAGGCCCAGAAAGGTAGTAAAAACATTGTTAAAATAGTCCTTGTGACTCCAGTGGTTCAACCTTAATGTTATGAAGTGACGAGAATACTTTTTGTGTGCAAAAAACAAACAAAAATAACGACTTTATTCAACAATATCTTCTCGTCTGTGTCAGTCTCCTGCGCTGTTTACGTTGGTCAGATCCTGCGTCAGCCTCAAACGCATGCGCCGTGGAGCTCACGTGAACAGCATCGGCCAATGGTAAGCCGGCGTTCTAGTGTAGACGTTACTCGGAAGCACTGGACTGTATTTACTACGTCAACAGCGTAGAAGACTGACACAGATGTGAAGAAATTGTTGAATAAAGTCGTTATTTTTGTTTGTTTTTTGCGCACAAAAGGTATTCTCGTCGCTTCATAACATTAAGGTTGAACCACTGTCACATGGACTATTTTAACAATGTGTTCATTAAATTGCTGTCTATGGAGGGGTCAGAGAGCTCTCGGATTTCATCAAAAATATCTTCATTTGTGTTCTGAAGATGAACTAAGGTCTTATGGGTTGGGAAAGACATGAGGGTGAGGAATTAATTACAAAATTTAGATTTTTGGGTGAACTATCCCTTTAATAACGTAGGTTCAAATCCTGACCTGAAGTTTCCAAAGGAAGTCTAGACGAGCTGTTGACTCCACTTGCTGGGCATGTAGGTACAGTGCTAGTACAAATACAGTGAGGATCACTGGGGTCATGACCTTTAGGGACACTTTAGTCACCCTGAAAGTACTGCAACAAGAGAGATCAGGTCAGCCACAGGATCAATTATTTACATCACAGCATGAATGTAACAGAATACAGCACACACAAACACAACAAAGATTTGGTTGTCACCAGGTAAACATTAAAAGCAATTCAAATAATTAAAAAAAATAAAAAATAAAGAGAAGTCTATTAAGACATACCACTGTTCAGTAGTTGTATTGAGATTGGACCTGTGGGAAAACCATCAAAATTAAAAATTTCTGCACTTATAAAAACAATAAATTATCATGAATGAATAATAGGAAGCATGAGAGATGAATATAGGTCTCACCATTGCAGAGTTTCATTGAAAACTCTAAAAAAAAGAACAGCAAGAACACTTGTTTTAACACCAAACATAAGTATGCAGTGCAAGTACACAAAACTTTATAAAGTCAAATATCTAGCTTCCGGCGGACCGCCTTCCGTATTCAACTTATGAAGAAAGTGTAACACGTCTCGCAGTTCAAAACGCTTACGCTACGTCCCACGTCATTGTCATGCCAGTTATGCTTTTTCCGTAAGTTGAATACGGAAGCTGGTCTGCCGGAAGCTAGATATTTTACTTCACATTTTTTGGGCTGCCATTCACTGCCATTATAAAGCTTGGAAGAGCCAGGACATTTTTTAATAAAACTGTGATTGTATTTGTCTGAAAGAAGAATGTCATATACACCTAGGATGGCTTGAGGGTGAGTTTCATTTTTGGGCGAACTATCCCTTTAATACTTTCATTACTAAATTAATATAATTCAATGTTATTATACTATTCAATCTAATCACAACCAACAGGTCACGGGTCATATCAAGTTAAGGCTGCTTCATAAAGCTTCGAAATTAATCTTTTGATTGAATCATGAATCTTTTGTTTTGAATCATTGGTTCGGAGTGCATATAAAAATGCCAAAGTCAAATGATTTCAGTAAACGAGGCTTTGATACAAAACTTTCAATGGTTCACCACTGGGGGGCTGTGAACCCTTGAATCATGCGGATTCACGGACGCCCACCAGCGGCGAACCATTGAATAGGTGTCTATGGTTTAGATTATTATTAGAATAATTATTAGATGATTAGATAAATGCATTTGATAGATTTTACTTTCAATAAAACATTTGCAATGGGTTTGTAAAAGGTGTTTTTTATGCATGTTTGAGTTTTTGTTGCATTTACACTGTTCTGACCACTAGGTGTCCCTTTGTCGGATTGTTTCGAAACCTCGACACAATACGGTACATTTGCTTCAACTGTTTCAGTGTTTCACGAAGCCTGGCTCGGCCCACCACTACCAAAATCCCTTTCAAAATTGATTTTAGGACGATGGAACCAGAAATGCTAAAAAGGCTAATTTGTTTCCGGATTTTGGCCTACAAAAATACGTCATCCCTGCTATTATCATCTGAACATAAAGCCACTACAAAGCTACTTCTCTCCATTAAGACTGAGCTGTACTGACGCCCTCTAGTGGCTGGCAGCGGTACTTACAGGGCATTTGCAGTAACAAAGAGGTCTGCGTTGTCAAACAGCGCCACCTCTGGCCACTCCACAAGCAGCAGGAAAGTGAGCTGGATGAGCAGCATTAAAGCCAGCTTCCCTATACTACTGATCTGCAGGAACACTGAGCAGGCCAGCAGGGTCAGCAGCACACTGTAGCTGAAATACTGAAACAGGACATCAGGTAAACATACAGTTGCTTGAGTACAACTTGAAGTCAATATGGAACCCGTAATGTGTCCGTTTTTTGATCTTGGTGTGATTATACACTCTTTTTACCTCAGGGAAAGGGCAGGAGGGAGTGTTGCTGGGACAGATATCCAGGCCGTCGACTGCAGAGCGAGACAAGTTGTGAATGACACAGGGAGTCACAATTTCTGACGACGACCAATTAAACTGCTCTGCTACACAGTCCACCAGCTTCTGTGTATCACAGGAAAACTGCAGGAAACACAAAACACACACTTAGGCTCCAAAATATACAATCATTTTTGGAGCTTGACAACCCTGGTCATCATTTATTTTTATTGTACAGATAACAACACTTTGGACATTCAGAAAAATTTTGTTTCTCATAGGCCAAAGAAAGTTATACTTGTTTTGGAACAACATGAGGGTGAGGAAATGACAGAATTGTTCTTTTAAGCAACATTTGTGATCATACGGTCTCTTTGGAAGAAATACGATTGTTAGCTGAAGTGTTAGAAACACTACTGTTGTGTGCGAAGTGATTTGGCAGCTCTGCGTACCATATTGACAAAGGCAGAGATGAAGACGAGGATGATGGTGAAAACTCCCACCAGTGTGCTGTTGGTGCGAGACTGAACAATCTTCTTGGACACGGTCTGCATGGCAGCGGGGAAGAGCTGCGAGACAGAGAGGTACAGGCCATTTGTAAAATGCAAGAGAATGAAAAGCAGCGCAAGTTAACTGCTTACCTTCACGCAGGAGTAAATGGCACAGATGAAGAGGATGTTGGCAAGAATGATGAAGATACTGATGTAAATTCCCAGCATGACCAGAGTACTGCAGAACACAAAGGAGATTTCAGACTCCGGTTTCAGACAACTTAACCATAATTTGGGGTCAAATATTTAGCCAGAAGTAAGCTAAACCTGTCAGTTTGGAGACTTCCCCTTTTGTAAAAAGTAAATCAAGTTTTTTCATTGTAAAAATGTTAGGGTTAGTGTGCATTAGTGACATTTCAGCAATCCCGCTTGAGTTGTGAAGTAAGGAATACCGTTTGCAGATCCAAACCTCCACTTGTGAGAATACTGTCTCAACATCCATTTATGAGCATTATTCATATTACACATTTAAGCTAAGCTTTTATAAACTCACGGACTGGTGTGTGTATACTACAGTCTCTGGGCTCACGCTGTCCCGGACACCAATATTTTAACGATTCATAAAAGATGAATCACTGTCTGGCCATCTGGGATTTTGATATGGAGATAAAGGTTAGATTCATGATTATTATGATTTTTCGGTTGTTTTAAAGCAACTATGAGTATATAGTACCACCATTAGTTTTTTGCTTTTGCCATCTGATTTGAACCCACTTGGACCCTGAAACAGTGACGTGTGACGTCAGACTTAACGAACGGATTGTCAATAACGTAGCAAATCGATGTATGAAGCACTGCTCACACGGAAGTCAATTTTAAACCAAGCAGCTGTTGGTCAACATGACAAAATAGCGTGACCAACGTGAAGATGAACGAAATCTGCATTGGGAAATTTTTCACCCTGATGCGAAACTTCTAATCGCACGGATTACTTTTTTGGAAAGATTGGATTTTACCAGCGATTTCTGCTGAGCAATGGTAAATGTGACCGGGTTAGGTTATAGTATTTATAACTAGCTGTACATAAAAACAATAAATGAGAATGTCCTCATTTAGATAGCTAAGTAAACGTGTGTGTGTGTGCATGTTTTTCTATCCCGGTGGGGACTTTAACCTGAATGCACACTGACTCATGGGGACTCGTGTCACTGTAGGGACCTAAATTGAGGTCCCCATGAGGAAACAAGCTTATAAATCATACAGAATTAGTTTTTTTGAAAATGTAAAAATGCTGAAAGTTTTGTGTGATGGGTTTAGGGGTAGGGTTAGTGTAAGGGGACAGAATATACAGTTTGTACACTATAAAAACCATTACGTCTATGGAGAGTCCCCACAAAGATAGTAAACCAGACATGTGTGCGTGCGTGCATGCGCGCGTTGATCACTCACTGAGGGAATATGACGATCTGGATAAAGGAGATGAAACAGAAGACCAGCAGCGTACAGGCCACATAACCGCCGAAACGATCATCTACCTTCTTAGAATACTAGAAACAAGACAAGGAAATAAAATCATCAAAACATGTTGACTTACCAATCTGTGCCAAATATGAATGCTGCATACACCACAAACTATAACTATATAGAATATGTGACCCTGGACCACAAAACCAGTCATAAGTCTCAGGGGTATATTTGTGGCAATAGCCAACAATACAGTGTATGGGTCAAAATTACATATTTTTCTTTTATGCCAAAAATCACTAGGATATTAAGTAAAGATCATGTTCCATGAAGATATTTTGTAAACTCCCTACTGTAAATATATCACAAATGTATTATTAGTAGTAATATGCGTTGCTAAGGACTTCATTTGGACAACTTTAAAGGTGGTTTTCTCAATATTTAGATTTTTTTGCACCCTCAGATTCCAGATTTTCAAGTAGTTGTATCTCGGCCAAATATTGTCCTATCCTAACGAACCATACACCAATAACTTATTTATTCAGCGTTCATATGATGTATAAATCTCAATTTCAAAAAATGTACCCTTATGACTGGTTTTGTGGTCCATGGTCACATATTACAATGATAGCTATATTAGCATCCACACCAGCGGATGATATTGTTCTGTTTATTATAAGCATGCTGCAGTTTTGTCGTCTGCCACTTTAAACGCTCAAGCTCTTTAAAGCAGAATGGATTCTGACTTGCTGTCAATGTTTTAGCGTTTATCAGCTGGAAAAGCGATTCCAACAATATCGTTTCTCTGTGACATGATCGTTATAGCAAGACTTTTATATATTCAGAATGATTTTGAGATCTATATCTTTCTTTATCGTTATTGTTACAGTTCTTGTTGTGAATGGGCTAAAACCACTCTGAACAACTCCAAAGAATTCAGTCTCATAGTTTTCTCCATCTTAAATACCAAACAGGAAATTGGAGGACATTTGATCTCACATGATCTCATCCATCCTGTTAATCTGGTAGAGGATCGGCACTACTTAATTAAACTGTAAAGGGAGGGGAGATCTGGCCGGGAAGCTGGAACTCAGCCAGTGTCTTTGAATCTGACCTTTTTCTCCAGGCTGGAGGTTTGGAAGGTGAGCAGGAACTTCTTCACGTGGTCTTTGCGGAGCTGGTCAATACTGCGAGCATCAATGGCACGGCCCAAAAACTCATCCACCTCGTCCTCCGGGTTCAGCGCCTCCTGAGCACCACGGCTGTGTCCGTGAGCAGAAGAACAGTTAGTACGCAAAAGGAACAATACATTTATTCGCAAAAAGACCAGAAAAAAAAACACTCACTTGTCTTTGCTGGATGTTTCATCAATGCCCTGAGTGAAAAGGAGTAGCAAATGTTAGTCAAAGAGAATCAGAAAGATCTGAGAGTAATATAGGAGGACAGAAAGAACAACGTAAAGGTAGAAAAAGGCTAAAGGAACACGAGAAAGAGCGATCAGGCAAGTGCCATAGGGAGTGGGTAACAGATTGAGCGACAGGTCATGTGTGGGTCTCACCATCTGTCTGAAGACTTTGGAGTCTTTAGTCCTGGAGAAGGATCTGTCAGGCACCCATCGCGGTACCAGACCCTCGTTAGAGTTCGTCCGCGTGCGCTGCATCTTAGCCATCATGGCCTTCTCATCTTTCTGAAACAGTCAAGGGCAAAGGAAAAGTATTGTGCTCAAGATTCTTGAATAAAATGAATGAATATTAGGGATGTAGCAATATTAAAATGATTTTCATGCAGATTACCAATAAATCTTAACCAATATTACAATTCTGTCTTAGATAAAAAAAATAAAACAATAAAAGACTGTTTTCAACTAAAAACAGAACTTTTTATGTGTTTTGGCTGTATATTTAGTGAACACAGCAATGTCGTTTTGGGGGCCTGAAAATGCTAACTTTTGAAAACCGGTTTCAAAGTGCACGTTTTTGAAAATGCTACCATTATTATCTCCATGTAAACTACAAAAATGTGAATTTGTGAAAACAGTGACATCATGCATATTACGTGTTCAGTCTATAGGTGCGTAGTAATACTTTGCAAAGTGATATCGCCATCTACTGGCCTGGCATGAATAATAGAGCAACTTTAATGGTTTTCAGGGATCCGTGTGAACGTGGGTCATTTTGACAACGTTGAAAAAGATGCAAAGAAAAAACGTTTCCGTTTTTAGTACACCGTTGTCGTGCCCTAAAATCCATCCTTTATAATCACAACATTATAATGTTTAGTTTAAAAATGGATATTCAATTTGAGATTTTGAGTACAGTATTTTTGCTAATTTCATTATATTTTTAAGATTTTTTTTACACTGCAGATTTTAAATATGTGACCCTGGACCACAAAACCAGTCATAAGTCGCATGGGTATATTTGTGGCAATAGCCAACAATACATTGTATGGGTCAAAATTATAGATTTTTCTTTTATGCCAAAAATCATTAGCATATTAAGTAAAGATCATGTTCCATGAAGACAAATATTGTCCTATCCTAACAAACCATATATCAATGGAAAGCTTATTTATTCAGCTTTTTTTAAAAATTGACCCTTATGACTGTTTTTTTTTTACATTTTTTAAATAAAAATATTTTCAATTTTTTTACCATGAAATTATTTTTTGCAGTGTAGAAATTTCCATTATACAAAAATATATATTCATAGCAGAAATGTGGATAGATAGTGGCATTTGAAGATGGTTAAAGTTATAGAACAAATATCTTTAACTCTTTCCCCAGCATTGATGGAATTTTCAGGTTTTCCGTGTTTTCTCTGTTATACGGTATGTTGCTATTACGCATCTTCTCTGAATCTCCAGATCAAAACACAGGTGAAAAAGGAGCAGAAACAAGTGATAAAAGCATTGCTCATGCATGTTGTAGTCTTCGAAAAAAAACATGATTTTTTTTTTGTTTTGTTAAAAATGTTGCTTTTTTTTATGAAACTTACCCAAATTCAAGTGTTGATAAAAAAGAATGCATGAAGCTAGAATAAAATGTTTTTTCTTTTTTTTTTTCTTTTTTTTTTTTTTAAAGCAGAGGGTCTGTTCTTTCTTTTAATATATTGCATGTTCAGATATCAGATATTCATACAACAAAATATTCTAGGGGACAATGAAAGTTTTGAGAAAATTATCACAAACACTGTTGGCGGCTGGCAACATCAAAAAAAAAAAACACTGGTGGGAAAAGAGTTGTTGTAATATGACGTGTCTAACCCGCTTCTGACTGCAGCCCAACACTAGGAAGGTCTCAATGCTGTTCTCTTTCAAATAGGCGTTTCTCTCCCCTCCAAAACCTGGTTCCACTTCATAGTCTCCATTCAGGTACTGCAGAGTAGCTTTAGTGATGTGGATCCTCCTGAGGAACATTCATTTTGCAGTTACTAAACAGTCTGTCCAGTGTTATGTATAGCTGTGTGTATATGTATGACGTGTGTATCTGTGTTCGGCCTTAAACTCTCACCCGGCTTTGCCTCCAGCCTCCATGTGGTTGGCCAGCGTGACGTCGTTGGACCATACGTCGAATTGCCACTTTCTCAATCCAAGAACTCCACAGTGCACGCGACCACTGTGGATACCGACCCGCATGTTTACATTGACCCCCGTGACCTCTCGCACCAATCTGTGACGCAAACATAAGCATGTTATCATGCTGCAATTAGTGTTGTTTTAGTATTATTTATATACTATTATAGTATTTATTAATATACTGAATTAGCTTTTATTTTTATATTTTCATTTTAGTTTAAGTTTTGTTTTTCTTTGTTTTATTTAAAACAACTTCAACAGTACTTCAACTTATTTCAGTTAGTTGCTAAAGAGAAGTTTTTTCATGTAATATTAATATTTTATTTTATTTCAGCTTTATTTAAATGAACAAAAATGATTTATATACTTTGGCTGCAATACATAATTCTATCATTTTACATCTAATCATTTTAAATAATTATAAATAGTTATTAAACAATAACTATTATCAAATAATATAAATAATTACTACATTGAATAAAACGCTGGCCATTTGCCCAAACCATCATGCTGACATCTTATCTCAGGAGTCTCACTTTAAATGTAAATTTTAAAGGGGCAATAATGTAAACTTATAATGAAACTTAAAAAACAAGACATTCTCTGACTTCCTAAGTTGACTATAAAAAAGCCTGTAGACTGATTTTTATGTAAGGGACTGTTGTGTGTATTTTGTTATTGAAAGGAAAGCGTGCAACACATATTTACATATTCATCTAAACAGGGGTGTCGGACTGGGGGTAAAACCAGTACTGATTACCAGGGCCCCAAGGGGAGAGAGGCCCCTTGAAAAGTCTGGAATATATTTTTACATGGAACATGGGGGCCCATCGGGACTGCCTATGCATAGGGCCCGGGATCTTGTGCTACCCCCGTGCATCTAAACATCGCTCTCAGCAGCGAGGTCGGCGTCGGGATGTCCGTTAACAGTAAATCGCAGCAAAGGTATTTCCAACTTCTTTATACTTCAGTGAGTATAGTATATGAGGGCATTTTGTGTATATCGGGGCATTTTATGTGCATGAGTGGCCACCGGTGTCGCTAGTAATGGTCTACACGGAGGACCCGAGGACCGAGGCCCGACCCGGGACCCGTACGGGTTCGGGTCTATATTTTTCTGGGTTCCGGGTCGGGTCCCAATCTTTTACTTTGGGTCCCAGATCTGTTTAACGTTGTGTGTAATACCCGAGTCGATTGGACACCCGATCCGAGTCATTCAGCGCTGTCCGTGTTTTGTAACATGCAACGTACAATTAGAATGAAAAAAATGTGAGAGGGGAAATAAGGTGAAAAAAACACAAGTGTGCCCAGCCATCAGAAGCAGAGCGGGCGGAGTTAATGCAAACGCACAATGATCTTCAGTTTTCCTGTTTCTATGTGTACAGCAGTAAATGCAAACAAACTTCAAATCTCAAACTGCTTGCAGCCTTGTACTCTCACATTTAACATATTTCAATTCAGCAACAAAATCTGAGGTGAACTGTCACATGAATGTTTTCTATGATGCTCAAATTGCGTTAAAATGCATAGGCTACATTTCAGGTTGCTCCAGCTAACGCGCATGTGCAGTCTCAAGCGTGCGCACTTCATAATAATATAATGAATGAACTGTCTTTTTATATCTATATTTCTGGTCAGACTCAGCTCAGAGATGATTTTTAATATGCTACCGTCTGCGGCCATGGCTCTGAACGAGCAATCGTTATTACATTTCAAAAGGGCAAACAGTTGAAGTTATCTTATGTGAGTTGACTCGAGATACAAAAAAATGCAAAACTGCAAAAGTTGCATTTGTCATCCGTCATCGTGACAGCAAGTGGACTTTTGAAGCTGGAATAATGAGTGGATTAAGAATGCTCGGCAAGAGAGGAATAACATGGATGGAAATTTCTTGGCAAGGAGGATTGTATGCATCACAGACAGGTAAAGGGGGAAGACTGCTAACTAGAGGCAAGACAAAAAGTTGGGTAGGTAAGACAAATTTAACAATTTGCTGTGGAATATGATCGGGTCCAGTCGGGTCTTTGTCTGCATGGACCCAGCTTTCAAATAATAGACGGGTCCGCGTCGGTTCCGGGTAGTACATTTATGGCATTTCTCAGTTCTGCTCGGGTCCGGGTCCAACTTTTCAAATAATAGACGGGTCCGGGTTGGTTCCGTGTAGCACATTTACAGGTCTCTTTGGGATCGGGTACAAATTTTTGGACCCGTGAAGACCTCTAGTCACTAGTAACAAGGGTTTCTGAATTCTAATAATAAACATCTTTAATATAAAATGTATATTTGTTATCATAAAAATATACTTGTGTTATTTTGTTTTCACAAATCCCTCATAAAACATTTAATATTCAACAAAACTCACAGATCACTATCAGAAATTATATAATTTAACCTCACAACTGTTCACATGGAATACATTTCAAAAAGGTCAGATGAATGTTATTGTCTGACAGCTAAGTGAGACTTACGAAATGGCTTCGATCATGTCCACCCCCATTTCCACACAGCAGTGAGCGTGGTCCGCTCTGGGCTCAGGTAAGCCTGACACGCAGTAGTAACAATCCCCCAGGATCTTGATCCGTAAGCAATGGTTCTCCTGCACACACACACACACAAGAGGGAACAGAAGTTAATTAGAAAGTTCAAGCTGGGAAGATGGCAGCTTCACGCTGAGGTGTAAAAAGAGGGTAGTCATTCTGCTTAGTGTGTGATACAGAGAGAGTGTGTGTGATTTTTGTGTGTGCATGTGACATACTAGCTAAGTCCCAATTCAGACACTGCATCCTTCAAAGGCTGCATTAGGAGGCCAAATGCGTCACAGTGGCGCGACAAAGGCTGTCCTAATTCGCATGCTTCTTCAAATGCGGCCTACAAATGTGGCCTTTGTTTTCCAAGCCAAGAAAGATAGAACGAGTGGATCCTTCGTAGACTAGCCTATCCCAAGATTCATTGTGCACAAGGGACGACTGGAATTTTTTGGAGAAAATTTTTCGGATTACACTTTTAACCCTTAAACGCATTACCTTCAGGTCTCCTCATTCATTTTTTAAAGTTAGATATCAACCTTCTTAGTATTCCTCAATCAATACATTATAAACAATATAACAAGAAGACAAAAATAATGCCTTTTGTAAAAATTGTATTGGGTTGCTAATGACCCGAGGTGTGTAACAGTGTAAGTATATTTTTTCTGCACAACAATAATTGAATCTTTGATGACTGAATAAGTGCAGTTCACCTTTATTCCACAAGGTGGCAATAAATGATTAAGTGACGTTTCACTCATAGTTACCGCAGGCAGAAAACAAAAGAATAGGAAGAATCATCAGCAAAACTTGAAATTCAGTGATTTACTGCAGAGCAAGAACTGAACGCAATCAAATGTTACTGTCACTGTCACTAGATGTTGGAGAAGCTGTCAGCAATCAAAATATTGATTCTGAAGATGTTGAAAATGATATTGAGAATATGTTTGAGATGGTGAATATGAGGCAGATGCTGAATGTACTGGGAAATGAGTTCTGACGAGGACAGTGATGATGGTATAAAACATCTGCTCAAACTGAATCCTTCCAAGCTCCAAAAGGTAACAAAATAAGCTTTATTTTATTCTTCTGTAATTGTTACTCTAATACAAGGAGAGTTTTATATTATTGCGACGGGTAGAGATCCTTCTGTGTTATATATATATAGATCCGGGTCGCTAAAGACCCAAATATGTAATAGTGATTGCCGTAACATTCATGAATTTAAGGGTTAAATGTAAGTATTGGGTTTCAACTTACTAGAATATCTAATGATACAAAAAAAACTAAAAAAAACTTTAAAGCAGTTCAAATGTTGATATATCTTACTAAGATGCTATTTTATATTATTGTTTTATTATGTACATGAATGTACATGAATAGACCAAGCTGAACATATTTAGACTGATTTTGTTTTCAGACACAGAAACTTTCAAAAAAGTCCAGTACAAACTTTACTGCTGCTTGAGCAATCCTCTTTAGGCAATGGGTAGACTTTGAAGTTTGCGTCCTTCGAAGGATGTAGCCTATGAATTAGGACACAGCTAATGTGTGAGCAAAATTTCATCAAGAGAACAGACAAAGAACCTTTGACAATGGACATGCGAGTAACAGGTAATAAATGAAGTCAAAGCAGAGCAACTCAGTAGTGGTGTTTTGCTCCGGACTGAATAAGAGTTTTTGAACAAGTCATTTGAGTGAACAATTCAATGACTCCCTCATAAAGAAAAAGGAGAAAGGCCAGGCTGCTCAAGTGGCTGGGGTTTGGAGAAGCACTACATTAGAAATGGTGCTGTCATTCCAACATTTAGTCCAGCACCCACCAGGGCTCCAACCTCAGCTCTTTTGGAGGACACAGATTCAGAGCCTGTTTTTATGCAACACGCTGGGCTATAAAAACCCCTTCTGCACTGTGGTGGAGCCCATGCTGAGGATGCCCAATGGGAAGCCTCATTCTCACAGCCTGGAGCTCAGGCTCCCAACCCTGAGGGACTATGTGCCTCATTCACCAGTGGTTCACAGGGGTTCATTCACATTTGCACTATTGGTGAACTCCTGGCAGATCCACCCCCCCAAAAAAAAAACACTGACTGCAACATTACATTTTTTTTCACCCTTATAATGTTATAATTTTTTCACACTTGTAATGTTATAACTTATAAACTCAAATTTTTCACCAAAAACAGAAATAAGTTTTTAATGCATAGACATTTTCCATCCTCTCACTGACCCTTATAATTGAACAACGTTTGTTGTGTTTTTTCATAGTTTTTGTCTTTTGATCAAAATAATCCTTTACAGTTAGATAATACACAATACCGTTTACAAATTGGGGTTGGTAAGATTTTTTGTAAGAAGTCTCCTATGCTCACCAAGACTCTATTTATTTGATCAAAAATACAATAAAAACTGTAATATTGTGAAATAATGTTACTATTCAAATAACTATTGTAATATATTTTAAAATGTAATTTATTCCTGTGATCAAAGCTGAATTGTCAGCATCATTACTCCAGTCTTCAGTCACATGATCCTTCAGAAATCATTCTAATATGATGACTTGCTGCTAAAGAAACATTTCTGATTATTATCAATGTTGAAAACAGTTTTGCTTATTAATATTTTGGTGGAAACAGATGAACGTCTTTACTAAAAATAGTCACATTGAAAAAAACCTTCCTGACCCCAAACTTTTGAACGGTAGTGTATTTTGTATTTTTTATCATTTAAACATACTGTACAGGGTAAGTGTAATATAGAACTAATATCTTGCAGTCTTATGTTTTACTGAATATACTACACTTCATCTTGTCACCATAATAAACATATAATGCTGCAACAATGATCCAGTTGAAAAACATCTTTAGAGTATGTGTTAGTAGTCGTGCTCACCGAGGCCAGCTTGTCAAAGCGGGCAAACAGCTCGTTTAAAGTCATGACCAGCTCCTGAGCAGTGCACTGCGACGCCAGACTAGTGAAACCCTCAATGTCTGCAAACAGAATACTGACAGACACAGAAAGAGAGAGACAGAGAGAGATTTAAACTATGCACTGTGGCTTTTTTTCATAACATAATATTCATAACAATGATCCTGTATTGATTAAACGCGTTGGTAATATTGAACGGCAAAAAGTCATGCCAATGAAACAATGAATTAAGATGTACATGGATGTACATAGGTCAATAACATCACCTTTATTAAACAACTAGGTAGAAAAGTATATGTGTGTGTGAATCTCTTGAGCTGAGGGGAAAGTCACTCCGTGGCTGTGTAGTGGCAGACGCTGTGGAGCACTTTAATTGAATCGCAGCTTCATTTCAGTATCTTCTGGGGTTAGCGCTAGCCTAGTGACTGATAATTAATTATTCCCTCTTTCGCCGTAATTAGCTGACCACCTTTCAAAATAAAAGCCCCATTGCTCCCTATTACCAGGTGACAGAGCTGAAGGAAAAAAGTAAAAGTAGCAGGAGAGGTTAATGGAAAGAGTGACGATAAACACAGAAAGGAACACATGGCCAAAGGAGATGATAAAAAGCAGATGAACTACCTAGCTAAAGGCTAATGCTATCAGTCAATAGTTCTGCAGGTTTAAAACACCTTTTTCTTTCTAAAAAAAATAATTGTCTTTGTGGTCATTCACTTGAGAATTGAACGAATGTTCGCCTTTTCATAAACAATGAGTTTCTCTACCTCTGAATTAACTTTTCTTTTGTGCTGTAATGTAATTAAAGAGCGGGAAAAATTATTTAATGTCATAAGCTAGCATGCTTTGCTTTAAACATTCAGATCAAATCCATTCATAGTTATGTGGCACAGTTTGACACATGACAGTAATGCTCACCTGACATTGTCGTGTTTCTGGATGTAGATCTTGTGAAACATCATGTCTTCTTTTTTTGCATTGATGTCAGCCTTCATTTCCATGGCGACATGCCTTGGCAAAACAGACAACAACAGGCGTTCCTGAAAATTGTAGGGAGGAGAGAAGAGAGGGAATGTGTGTGTGAGAGAGAAAGAAAGATTACTGTGCAGTTCTTCTCACTGAAAATCAACCATCCTTTCTTTATGTAGTTGCTCATTACATGTAAAACATCTGCATCCCAGTACATATAGTATACTGGTGGCTTGTCCACTGACTTTTATTATTCTATCTCTGTTAGAATTAGAATATAAATGGCAATTAACAGGGTGGAAGTAATAAATTAGTAGATTCACGATACGTTTACACGAAAAGGTTTTTCCTGCATACAGACCACATCTTTGTCAAATCGATCCCCGTTCACATGGATCTGTGAAAATGACTAAAATCGCTGTATTATATATGCCAGGCCAGTGGTTGGAGATGTAATTTTGTAAACACTATGTATCTATATGTATATGTATCTATAGATGTGCATGATGTCAATGTTTTCACAAAGAGTTTTTAGGCCCCCAAAACGGCATTGTCGTGTAAATGAACGACCAAAATGCATAAAAAACTGAAAACAGTGTCATGTAAACAAACCCTCAGATTAGATGACATATTTAGTGTTGGAAACCAATCAGTTTGGTGGGTTGTACTGATGTACACCATGGAATCAATCATTGCGATAACATAAATTATCTAAATGTACAGTAAATATGAAAATATGTACAGTAACATTGCATTTTCATAGAATTTTTTTTTTTTTTACAGAATGTTGCAGTGCTTATTATAAAGGTTTTATCCATGCACATTATTATTTTTAAATTAATGTGCACACGTAATCCTTGTTAACCTCCCCTCCCCCTCGAACCGGCATCTGTTCTCTTCATGACGTCTGTCTTGGCGGAGGGTGGGACTAAATATCCTCCACAACTGAACACCTCCACCTCCACAATAAACTCCGTTTAGCTTAGCAACACCCAACTTCCTACAATCCAATCAATTCCTGAATCCAAAAATTAAATTCTCCTCAGGACGAAATCATATCCTGCCCAACAATTTTCTCATTCCAGAAGCCGTTTCACTCGTATTTACGTCAACTTCTGTGACATTATAAAGGTCTTTACTGTTTGCTGAATAAAAGAAATAATTTCTTTAAAAAAAAAAAACGGTTAAACGGTAGAGAACGCTTTGAACTGTGCCAGCCAATGGTCATGACCTTAACACTGAAGTTAAATTCAATACACTTCAAGTGAAATCGAAGAATGAACTGATGAGACATAGTTTCAAACAAAATCTTGAAACAGCTTGCCAAAGTGAACTTTCTGGAAAGTTTGCTACAGCTAGTTAGCTAGTCAGTTATGATTACGTAAGGTTCATTTCTCCTGTTCAGTCGGTCGAGGTCAGACGTCCGTGAGTAAAAACATGAACACACTGGAGAGCTGCTTTATAGTAGAAAATTAAGTTGTACAACCCTCTACACACACCTTAGCAACAGAATCGTCATTGGCTAGTACATTTTTTTGTTTACTTGTCAGACTGATATACAATTTTAATATATATATATATGTATATATATATATATATATACACACACACTTGGTAACCATGTAACTGAACTGGACTGGTGGTGGTGCTTAAGATATTGTTGGTCATTCAGTGTTTCTGTAAAAAAATAGATAATAGTAATAGACAATTGTAATTATTATTAAAATATCGTAATAGAGATAATAATACTACTACTAACTCTACTACTAATAACAATATACAATGCACTAAAGGTTGATGAGCTGCTGGGTACATGAATATTAATCATGTTGTCAGCGTTCGCTCGAACTGATTTGCTGAAATCAAAACAGTGAAAGTAATAGATGAGCACCAGCCAATGAGATTGCCGTTTGCGCATTAGTTACGCCCACTACCGGAGAAACCGCATATCATCTGCTTGTTCTTAAAAGCTGAATAATTCCAAATGAACTCCGTTATTTTGACAAGAAAATGCAACAAAGTATATTGTTTACATGTAGCACGTCGATTCTGCTTGGACTCTCTTTGTGTCTCTCTCTTTGCGCGTGTGTGTGAGAAACACAGCTAGCACTCTCTGCAAAGCGACGGCGAGTCATGGGTTGTTGTACTTCTGATTTTCCATGTTTAATATGGTAAAGCTGCTTGATTTAAAATTTAAAATCTATTGTTTAAAATGCTATATAAATAAAAGTGACGTGACTTTGCAAAAGTTACGTGCAAACATATCCACGTTGCTATGATCAGATGCTTTTCTTATGCTTTATTAAAAAAATGCTTGCTGTTTTCCCATTATGTTAGAGTGGAAAGCACGCAGCACAAATTTACATATTCATCTAAATGGTGCTCTCAGAAGAGTGGGCGGAGTCGGATGTATGATAACAGTATATTGCTGCTCACGTATTTCGAACTTTGTTTTACCCCTAAGAGAAGAACGAAAAAGAACTTCACCATGAATATATTCGGGCCTTAAAAGGATAGTTCACCCAAAAATGAAAATTAGCCCATAATTTACTCACCCTCAAGCCATTCTAGGTGTATATGACATTCTTCTTTCAGACGAATACAATCTGAGCTATATAAAAAAATGTCCTGGCTCATCCAAGCTTTATAATGGCAGTGAATAGCAGTCCAAAATTTGAAGACCAAAGAAGTGCATCCATCCATTATAAAAGTGCTCCACACGGCTCCGGAGGGTTAATAAAGGCCTTCTGGAGCAAATTGATGGGTTTTTGTAAGGAAAATATCCATATTTATAAAGTTATAAAGTAAAATAACTAGCTTTCGCCAGACCGCCTTCCATATTCAACTTACGGAAATAGCGTAACTGGCACGACGATGACGTGGGATGTAGCGTAAGTTATAAAGTTTTAAATATGGATTTTTTTTACACAAACACATCACTTCACTTCAGAACCCCCTGGAGTCTTGTGGATTACTTTAATAATGGATGGATGCACTTTTTTGGGCTTCAAATTTTGGGCTCCCATTTACTGCCATTATAAAGCTTGGATTAACCAGAAAATGCTTTAATGTAACTCTGATTGTATTCGTCTGAAAAGAGAATGTCATATACACCTAGGATGGCTTGAGGGTGAGTAAATTATGGGATACTTTTCATTTTTGGGTAAACTATCCCTTTAACAGCCTGTGATAACTGACCTGCTGCTGGTTCTCTCTTTGCAGGTGCAGTCGGGCCTGGATGTAGCCTCGCGTCTCCTGAAAGGCTTGTCTCTGAGAGACCTCTGCTGGGTAGTGGGTGCAGATCCCAATGATGTTGGTGCACAGGAAGATCAGCACGTTTGCACTCAACTGAGGGGAGAAAAATAAAAAAAAATACTCATTCAATGTCTTTCTAGTGATCAGTGAAACATTCTGGAATCCTGGGACATCTGTCGTACTCTGGGGCTTTACTCAACTGTAGTATGGGAAAAAAGCCAACCTCTGACCCAAAGAGGCTACTTCCTGTAGAGAAGTTTACACTAGGGGAGCCAGAACGGAGCTAAAAATGGTGCCTGAAGCAGAGCCAACACTGTTACTTCCTTTGGGTAAATGAAGGGAGGGGGTAATGGGAGAGTGATGGGGGTTACTCCAGGTCACATGGTTCACACCATTACACTCTGCTGAAAGCATTGCAGAATCATTATTAACCACTTGTTGGCCCATCAATATATGCTAAATAATTACATCCATGTCACACCAGAGGACACATTACATGGCTGTGGGAAAGTGTAAGTCATTAAAACATTTCATTTAGAAAATATAACCAAAATAGTGGAACAGTCAAATTGATATTGCCACTGCAGATTCCATCCAGTTCAGATATTTTATTGTAGGGAATGCTGGCCAATATATTTAAAAAAAAGTTATCTTGTTATTTTTGAGCCATGTAACAGTATTTTACTTTTACTTTTGACTTAACCACCATTGTTGGTGAGTAGATTTTACATTTAACGCAATAAGCAACATATATATATATATATATATATATATATATATAGACACTGTACAATATAAAATATATGTAAAACACATTTTACTCCAGTCTTCAATGTCACGTGATTCAACTTTTTATAACTAAAATATAAGAACAATTACAAAATATAAGAGTTTTCATAAAAATAAAAGCAAGTACAAGGACAAGGATTAAAAATTCAGTGATGAATCAGTGAATCAAATTCACCTGCTTTTCAAAATAACAGACACAAAATTTTGAATTTTCACATCAAAATAACTGGAAACTAAGCAAACCTCTCAACAATATTGGTATTGTTGCTAATGAGGTTTAGATAAAATATGTTATGAAAATATATATGCTGTGATACAAGAAACAGAGCAAACCTAAATCCTTTAAAAAAAATAAATACATTAAATGAAAAAAGAAAACTGTCATGATAAAAATGGTATGTTGAATATATCATCAATATTCAATATTTCTTCTAGCCTGTAAAAAAATGGATGCCAAAATAATGTTACTGCAGAGGGAATCAGTTTGGAGTTGTTTAGACCAAGTTCACACCAAGGACAATGACTATAATGATGAAGATGTGCAGTAGTTCTAAATATTGTTCTAAATATTAAAGAATAGCAGAGTCCACACCACAACTATAATGGTAACGGCACAGAGAAACAATATCATTGGAATTGCTTTCAGAACTATTTTTTCCAGCTGATGAATTAAAACACACTGACAGCCAATCAGTAGCTATTCTGCTTTAAAAGCTTGAGCATTCAAAGCGGCAGACAACAAAACTGCAGCATGCTTATAATAAACAGAACGATATTGTGCGTTTGTGTGGATTCTACACAGTTATCATTATAGTTTTCTTTATAGTTATCGTTCTTGGATGAGCCTTAGCTCTGTTTTTTTTTGCAGCATGAACACAATCAGAGGTCAATCGACACTAAATTAAGCGCTGTTAATGGTGGAAAAGCAATCAGTCGATATTATAACCCTTCTCCCACTGTCATCCACCAAGCAATGCGCAGACCAAGCGTGACCATTTGATATTAAGAGTAAGTAATAAACTGAAATAATTTCTCAGTGCCACTTTACTGTGTCAAATAGGCAGGTTTATAGCAGCCATATTAATCTAATAGCCTCTTATAGCTAACTGGATTGTTTATGTCTGTGCTGTTTTGAAAACTACAGAGGATTTACCTGAAATGATAGCAGAGACGATGTTGTACTATACGCTGCTCTACATAAGATAAAACAATAGATTTGACAAACAATGGTTTGCTCCAGCACACAGTATACGAAATGAGAAACCAAAGGGACAGGCAAGAGGCAATGCTGTAGAGCGGCGTGTGTGTGTGTGTGTGTGAGGTAGAGCCTGCTGGCCACACTGACATTAGGCAGATGGCTGTGAGCTCTGTTTACATTAGAGTTTCTGTTCAAGCAAAACCAGGCCTGGTTTGTGTGTGTGCATGTGTGAGTCAGTGTGCACGTGCAAATTGACGCTTTTAGTGCTTCAACAATAGACATCAACAATAGTGTTATATCCAAGCTGTCAGTTTGACATGTTAAATTAGTAGAATTTATTACAGAAAAAAAAAAAGTAGTTGTACACTTTTAATCATGAAAAAATTATGTTAACAAATGTATGTTTTTAATCATGCCCTCTGACCCGTACGGACCAATTCAACCTTGAAATAACACCTAAATGTTAAGAATGTTTTTGCTGTCCACACTTTAACTACTTTTAAAGGGGTGGTTGATTATGATTTCAGTTTTTTCACTTTAGTTAGTGTGTAATGTTGCTGTTTGAGCATAAACAACATCTGCAAAGTTACAACGCTCAAAGTTCAAAGCAAAGTGTGACGAGCCGGGCGTCGCTCTCTCACGGCTCTCGCTCGCCCAGCTCGTCACAGAGATATTTTATTTTAAAGAAATCACCATTTTAAGGACTACAACAAACGGCTGGTAGGGACTACAACGAGCTTCTTCACGAGTTAGTGACATCACTAACCCTAAAATTTACATAAACCCCGCCCCCGGGAACACGCAACAAAGGCCATGTTGAGAAGGGGAAGAGTTGTTGTAGTAGAGCACATTTGGGAGTCTGCTCAAGCTGTCGCATCTGTCTTTTCACATTTATTGCAATACAGTACGCAACACAAATGCAATAGCTTGTCATAAAAGCAAGATGACAACATAAGTTATAACCGTTATTAAACTAAACTACACCTGTTCTATCTTCATGCAGCATATGTTCTCTGCTTCTGTGCATCTTACAACAGTTCCCACATGAGCGATTTATAGATTATCATGACAGAATATGCTAATCAATGACTTGAAGATAGTTAACTCCACATCAGCTACATAAATTCATCAACTAATCGTTCAGAAACGTCCTGTTGCATTCTACATGTTGTCACTTCTTCTTGAGTCTCTCCATCATTGTCCGACTCCGGTTTGAACATAAAAGGCTGAACAGTTTCTTAAATTTTCAATGCGTGTCTCCTTGAGGTAATCAGAGCTGCTAACACAAGCTCTTGAAGCTCCGCCCTGGGAACATCATTTGCATTTAAAGGGAAACACACAAAAACGGCACGTTTTAGCTCACCCTCAAAAAGTGATTCTTTTAACATGCTATAAAAAATGACCTGTGGGGTATTTTGAGTTAAAACTTCACTTACACACTCTGGGGACATCAGAGACTTATTTTACATCTTGTAAAAAGGGGCATTATAGGCCCCCTTTAATTTGACAAAGGATCTTAAAATAGGTGCAATTTGCCAAGAACAGAAAGACACGACACATTCGCCTTGTACTGTTCATAATGTTCCTCAAACCATCCCTGAACAATGTGTACAGTGTGACAGGAAGCTTTATCATGCTGAAAGAGGCCACTTCCACCAGGGAACACCATTGTCATGAAGGGGTGTACCTGGTCTGCAACAATGTTTAGGTTGGTGGCCCATGTCAAATTCACATCCACATGACTGGCCGGACCCAGGGTTTCCTAGAGCATCACACTCCCTCCACCGGCTTGTCATCGTCCAACAGTGCATCCTAGTGCATTACTTCCTCAGGTAAACGTTGCACGCAAAAGAAAACAGGACACATTGGACCAGGCGACCTTCTTCCACTGCCCCAGTCAGTTCTGACACTCGTGTACCCATTGTAGACACTTTCGACAGTGGACAGAGGTCATCATAAGCAACTCATTATTATTTTGGTCAATATTGAAATCACGATTATTTAACACTTTTATTGGTGGGTGATGCGATCAAAGGGCCTCATTCATGAAACCTTCGTAAATATACGAGCAAATTCTGAGTAATTTGCACGTAAAATGGACCTTTACGAAAACTCTCCTCCAGATTCACAAATTCTTCGTATACCACGGATTCAGTAGTTAAACGTGTGTATATTAATGAATTCCAAACAGGGCGCGCGTGCACGCTCATTCATAATTAGCATAATCCCTGCACCTGAGTTACAACTGCAAATGACGTGTCCAGGAACGCTGTGGAATCTTCTGGACTTCTTTCTCAGGTTTGGCTCCAGTATTTTGCATAAATGCTAAAGAGACTAATTGGCCATATGCCTAGCAATAAATATTCAAATTTCAAATATTCAAATGCCAGCTAAAAATGTCTGGTGCTCTTCTGAAAACGGCCAGCTGGTGGCGCTTGAAAGCGTTTTGCAAGCGCAGCGTTTTTCCAGTTGAGATACTTTGATTGCTATGATACAGAATATCCATGGGAGTAATGTGTTACTAGTATCTTATTTTGAAGAATATTACTGAATATAAAAATGCTGTAAAAAGCAATATTAACTTCTCCATTGTTGTTCAGTTGGTGTACAAGTAGGATTGGTTCACTGGTAGGCTAATATTTGTCCCGCCCCTCCTCCACTGTTATTGGACGGCTGGGTAAAAAGTGACAATGACAAGCACTGCCTATTATCCAAAGTTGAACAGTAAAAAAAAAAGGCAAATCAAGTCGTGAAATATTATTATGGTACATATAGTGCATCAAAATGCAATGTCATCAGTTTGTCTAAATTAGAACACAGAACGTTCAAATGTTTTACGCACCATTTACACGTGGTAGGGAGCAGGTGTACATTTCTTTCGTAACAACTAACATTTTGAAAATACGAACATTTTCGTGAATCCGAAAATTTATGGCAGGGCGGCTTTACGAACGATTTTCACAAAAATTCTTTCTGCTCTTGTTTCATGAATGAGACCCAAAGTCTTTTTCCATGATATGAGTAATTTTAGATATCAGTAAAATTTCACAATTAGGTTACTTCAGCAAAAACTAATAATTAACTAACTAATGTAGCTAAGTAAAAGGTCCTTAAAACAGTTACAGAATACAAGTAAACAGTCAGCAATACACTAAGAACAAAATGTACAAATAAATACAATACAAAATGTAATTTTTTCAGGAAGATGTACTAACAGTGGTATTCAGATAAGTAATAGCCTACAACAGAAACTAAATAAAGTAATCAAATGTAAAATACTGCATAGTCTTCACTGTATACAATAAATATAGATTAATCATTATTATAGCTACAAAAGTTATTCAGTCAAGAGCAGTGAGTGATTTACTTGTCTTTTGTTGTTTGATTAACATTAATGACACAAACTAAAGCAGTAATATTAGGCTGCTGTCACTTTAAGGCAGAATGCAACTGTTTCTCATCTCAACTGTTTACATTCTTTTAAGACATAACCAACTTACCAAAATGGCCTTTTGATATTTTTTGTGGGTTTTTTTTAGATTTAGATACATTTGCTGTCATCAAGCACTTACTTACTGTTAATCTTTAAAAACACTAATAATTTAATAGTACTGCTAAATGTAATTGTTAGCAAATCTCAAATGAACATCCATTTCTCATACTGTACATTATAATATTGTAATTAATTCACTTTCATTACTAAAATTATATTTTAAATGACTGATTTCAGTTAGTGTTTTATTTTTTATTTATTCTGTAAAATTGTACAGTATTTTTATATTGTCTCTTTATCTTTTATCATTTAGAACATAAAATAATTATTACATTTCATTTTTTAAACATGAAAATAGTTACTTTAATTATTTTTAAATATTACTATTAATATTATTGAAGAATTTCAATATTAGTGCATCCCTATACTGATTTATAAAGCCAACATAATAAATACTTATGTCACCACAATTATTATCTGAATAATAATAAATGATAAACAATATAACATATAATAATTAATAATGATTTATCTTTATAATCAGCAGATCAATTTTAATTAATCTTAATTCTTAATTAATTTGATTACATTTTAAAATCGATTAGCAGCTCTAATCTAACCATGTTTGTTTGACATGTAAAATGACATAACATGCTAAACGTTCTCCTTCGTGTGACTGAATATTTGTTAGCACTCAAGAAATGGTTATGATCGGTGTGTGTTGTCAGCTGTGTGTGTGTATATCACAGGCAGGTCCTAATTGCTCGCTCTTCACCAGAGGGCGAGGTCAGTGGGTTTACACACACACACTTGGCCGTTCTGTTTGCACAACTTGACACCTCTCTCCTTCACGCTAAAGATTTATACGCAATAACCATCACAAGCGCTGGGACAAAGAGAGAGAGAGAGACACCTTCACCTCGTTACGCTCTGTCAATCTTCTCCTTTGTCTCTTTTTCTTTGCCTTTCATTCACAAATCATCAAATAAATATATTTTCCTGACTCCCTCGCAGCATGTTCTCACACACTGGTTTCAAAGTGACATATTTGCTGACACTGAGAACATCTCTTTCCTTAAAATATGTCTAGAGATCTGCCAATTTTTTCTAGTAAAAAGTCAACAAGCGACACGTAGAAACCTTCATAAAAATCATAATATGACTACAGCTCAATTCAAATGTTCACTGCAGTCTTTTTATTACTCAGAGTGGTGAGACAAAGAGCATTTAAGGAATCCGGGCGTAATATCCATGAACAGCATCTGCAGCATGATGTCGGTTACCAAGGAATGTAATATAAGAGCTGAATAAAAAAAGTTATGCTCTAACAGTGGAAGAATATGGGCCAACACAACGAAAGCAAAAGCATGTAGCTTGTATTGTTCTGTACAAGTTTTTTTCATTTGAGCTGTCAAGTTGTTGTCAACATTTTAGATGATTTGGAACATTTATAGGTGGATGAACTAGTTATGGTTACTAAGGTAAGTTTGTACCTTAGAACATGTCAAATTAAATAATGCGAAACTACCAGGTTTACCGGTTTTAAACTGTCAAGACATGAGTTAAAAAAATTTTGGACTTATTTTAAATTAATTTTAAGGTGCTTTTTCATCATTTTTGGACTTTGACAGCTCCTATCCCAAATCAGTTGCAGAGATGAAAATATCAGAACTATTGCTTTAAATTATATTTATCCCAGAATGTTCCTTTAAAGTCACAATGAAATCAAAATGGACCATTCTTATTTTTTTAATGGAATATTGCAGTATTTATTATAAATTATTTATCTGTGCACATCATCACTGTTTTTAATGAATGTGCCCTCGAAACTCCCTCTTCTCTTCTCTGATGACATGTTTACTGGCGTGAGGGCGGGACGATAACCTGTCACTCACATGAGACCAACAGCAAACCACAACCAGCCAATCAATTCCCTAAAGACAAAATCAAGTGTTTTTTCTTGTTTAAGAAGCTGTTTCACTCAGATATATGTCACAATACATAGAATCTCTTAGAATACAATTTGAATTTAGAAGGATGTACTGTTACTTCATCCTCTACAGTAAAAGACCTGGGTGTTATATAAGACAGCATCTTGTCTTTCGTAAATCATATTTCATATGTTACAAACAGATAAAAGATTATCATAACTTCCATTTCATGCCGACTTGAGGGTTGTTTTTCTGCGTCAGGCAATTTCAAGACACAAACCAGGCAAATCCCAGACAAATCAGGTGTATAAAAGTATGATTTTGCTTAGTGCGTGTCTGCTTTTACTTCTGTCCATTTGTCAATTCACCACTTCTAGGTATGTGTGATTTTTTTTCAGATCATTTGTGTTTGTAGGCCCATTCATCCTCTTTTGTGCTGGTCTGTGTTTATCTACAGTGCATCCGGAAAGTATTCACAGCGCTTTACTTTTTCCACATTTTGTTATGTTACAGCCTTATTCCAAAATGAATTAAATTCATTATTTTTTTCCTTAATTCTTCAAACAATACCCCATAATGACAACGTGAAAGAAGTTTGTTTGAAATCCTTGCAAATGTATTAAAAATAAAAAACGAAAAAATCACATGTACGTAAGTATTCACAGCCTTTGCTCAATACATTGTTGAAGCACCTTTGGTACCAATTACAGCCTCAAGTATTTTTGAGTATGATGCTACAAGCTTGGCACACCTATTTTTGGGCAGTTTATCCCATTCTTCTTTCCAGGACCTCTCAAACTCCATCAGGTTGGATGGGGAGCGTCGGTGCACAGCCATTTTCAGATCTCTCCAGAGATGTTCAATCGGTTTCAAGGCTCTGGCTGAGCTACTCAAGGACATTCACAGAGTTGTCCCGTAGCCACTCCTTTGTTATCTTGGCTGTGTGCTTGGGGTCTTTGTCCTGTTGGAAGATGAACCTTTGCCACAGTCTGAGGTCCAGAGCACTCTGGAGCAGGTTTTCATCAAGGATGTCTCTGTACATTGCTGCATTCATCTTTCCCTCGATTCTGACTAGTCTCCCAGATCCTGCCGCTGAAAAACATCCCCACAGCATGATGCTGCCACCACCATGCTTCACTGTAGGGATGGTATTGGCCAGGTGATGAGGGGTGCTTCAGGTGCCTTTTAGCAAACTCCAGGCAGCCTTTTGGCAAACTCCAGGCGGCCTTTTACTGAGGAGTGGCTTCCGTCTGGCCACTCTACCATACAGGGCTGATTGGTGGAGTGCTGAAGAGATGGTTGTTCTTCTGTCAGAGTGACCATCGGGTTCTTAGTCACCTCCCTGAATAAGGCCCTTTTCCCCTGATCGCTCAGTTTGGCTGGGCAGCCAGCTCTAGGAAGAGTCCTGGTGGTTCCAAACTTCTTCCATTTATGGATGATGGAGGCCACTGTGCTCATTGGGACCTTCAATGCTGCATACATTTTTCTGTACCCTTCCCCAGATCTGCCTCGATACAATGCTGTCTCGGAGGTCTACAGACAATTCCTTGGACTTCATGGCTTGGTTTGTGCTCTGACATGCCCTGTTAACTGTGGGACCTTATAAAGACAGGTGTGTGCCTTTCCAAATCAACTGAATTTACCACAGGTGGACTCCAATCAAGTTGTAAAAAAGGATGATGGGTGGAAACAGGATGCACCTGAACTCAATTTTGAGTGTCATGGCAAAGGCTGTGAATACTTCTGTACATGTGATTATTTCGTTTTTATTTTTAATAAATGTGCAAAGATTTCAAACAAACTTCTTTCACGTTGTCATTATGGGCTTTTGTTTGTAGAATTAAGGAAAAAAATATGAATTTAATCCATTTTGGAATAAGTCTGTAACATAACAAAATGTGGAAAAAGTGAAGCGCTGTGAATACTTTCTAGATGCACTGTACCTGTGGCTGCTCTAGATATTATATAAAGCCATTATGATCATTGGAGATTATGTCCAGCCACTGTGATACCACTAAAGGGGGTGGGGAGGGACAATACGCCTCGCTTCTGCAATGAAACCTGTGGAAACATGAAACTACTGGGCTTTGAGAGTACGTTCCCACATGCAGAAAACTGTAGCCTTGAAAATTTGGATGGGACTTATGAGGATGAAGTAAGAGGGACAGAAATAGATAGTGAGAGAACAGTGGGACAGTGATGGAAACATGTTCCATGATGACAACCTTAAAAGACAGATGGTGTTTAAAAGGTACATACAGTACCGCTCTTAAATGATGAATGACTCAGTCTGAACAAGTGCTTAATGTGGCATTAGATCAATTTACATGAACATCATCAAAAAAGATAAATTGGTCACTACTTACTTGCTATACAGTGTAAAAAAAGCATCAACATATTTTCCAGTTTGCGGGACCTTTGGTGTTACAAATACTAAGTAAAGTAAATTACTTGACACTACATAAAAACCCTTGTTAGACCAACAGAAATCCCACAAATGTTTTTCCAATAAGTCCAACAGTAATCTGAACAAAGCTTCAAACTGAACAATAATGCTGAAATGTAGAGGGTTTGTGAGTTCCCAGCATGCATCGCAGCATGAATAATTATGCGGTTACTGTTAACAGATTATTGTGTCACTGTTTGCTGATGTTTCTTTTTTTTTTTTTTACTTTTGTGTGGTTTCGTCATTATTGTTAGTTATTTGTTGTGTTGTGGTTTTTAAAAGGATTAAGGTTCAAATCAAATGTATATATATACACTCACCTAAAGGATTATTAGGAACACCTGTTCAATTTCTCATTAATGCAATTATCTAATCAACCAATCACATGGCAGTTGCTTCAATGCATTTAGGGGTGTGGTCCTGGTCAAGACAATCTCCTGAACTCCAAACTGAATGTCAGAATGGGAAAGAAAGGTGATTTAAGCAATTTTGAGCGTGGCATGGTTGTTGGTGCCAGACGGGCCGGTCTGAGTATTTCACAATCTGCTCAGTTACTGGGATTTTCACGCACAATCATTTCTAGAGTTTACAAAGAATGGTGTGAAAAGGGAAAAACATCCAGTATGCGGCAGTCCTGTGGGCGAAAATGCCTTGTTGATGCTAGAGGTCAGAGGAGAATGGGCCGACTGATTCAAGCTGATAGAAGAGCAACTTTGACTGAAATAACCACTCGTTACAACCGAGGTATGCAGCAAAGCATTTGTGAAGCCACAACACACACAACCTTGAGGCGGATGGGCTACAACAGCAGAAGACCCCACCGGGTACCACTCATCTCCACTACAAATAGGAAAAAGAGGCTACAATTTGCACGAGCTCACCAAAATTGGACAGTTGAAGACTGGAAAAATGTTGCCTGGTCTGATGAGTCTCGATTTCTGTTGAGACATTCAGATGGTAGAGTCAGAATTTGGCGTAAACAGAATGAGAACATGGATCCATCATGCCTTGTTACCACTGTGCAGGCTGGTGGTGGTGGTGTAATGGTGTGGGGGATGTTTTCTTGGCACACTTTAGGCCCCTTAGTGCCAATTGGGCATCGTTTAAATGCCACGGCCTACCTGAGCATTGTTTCTGACCATGTCCATCCCTTTATGACCACCATGTACCCATCCTCTGATGGCTACTTCCAGCAGGATAATGCACCATGTCACAAAGCTCGAATCATTTCAAATTGGTTTCTTGAACATGACAATGAGTTCACTGTACTAAAATGGCCCCCACAGTCACCAGATCTCAACCCAATAGAGCATCTTTGGGATGTGGTGGAACGGGAGCTTCGTGCCCTGGATGTGCATCCCACAAATCTCCATCAACTGCAAGATGCTATCCTATCAATATGGGCCAACATTTCTAAAGAATGCTTTCAGCACCTTGTTGAATCAATGCCATGTAGAATTAAGGCAGTTCTGAAGGCAAAAGGGGGTCAAACACAGTATTAGTATGGTGTTCCTAATAATCCTTTAGGTGAGTGTATATATATAGTGCTTTTTCCCAATACAAATGGTTTCAAAGCAGTTTTACAGGAAGAAGAAGCAGTAGAGATTTGCTATATAGTATAATGCTTTTAGTTCTTTTTTATGGAAATTAATGTGTTATATTTCTTTTGCGTTTTTTCACCTGGGATGGGTTTGCTGGTTTGTCTTTTAATAACAAAAAAAAGTTATATTTTTGGCCATTTCACACCAAAAGTGCAAATGTAAAAGAAAAGGCTAATTCATGTAAAGTAGAGGGCACAGCTCAAACAAACCAGCTGTGCTGCCATTCTGGATCGCAGAAGATCAGGACTTCAGCAATAAAAACAACAAGATGAAACAAATGTGATGTTTATCTAAAGTCTATTTTTGCTTATTAGTATGGCTGAATTGGATCATCGAAAGTCAGCAGCAAAGACATTGGTTAATAAAGTGAGATTAAATACATAAAGTATATTTGTGTTATTTAACATTTAATTTTTGCAGGTTTGTGTAATATTCTGCATATTCTGTTTTTTATTCATTTTGAGGAATACTGAATCTGTTTTTGTGCAAGTGAGATGAGTAAATGCATGCTCACATTTAGGGCCCTATCATACACCTGGCGCAACGCGGCGCCAGGCATGACACAAGTGTTTTTTGCTAGTTTCATCCTGACGCAGTTAACATTTTTTTAAAATAGCAAATGCACTTGCGCCCATTTGAGCGCCCATGGGCATGCTGGTCTGAAAACGAGGTGTGTTCAGGCACATTGTTGGCGCGTTGCTATTTTGAGGAACTGAAAACGACTGCGCCATTGACCAACAGTATGTATTGACCCGCAGTATTTTTGTTATTTAAAGGGCGCATTAGTAATATGTGCCTATAGGCGGGTGCACAACACGTGTACACTCTGCTTGTTACACACACAGGGATGCGCAGCAGCACACAAACATTTTTAAATATTAAAAATAAAAGAATTACCATGTAAAAGATTATAAAAATGCCTACATGTCATAATGGATAGTCATTGCATGTATCAAAATTACATATTTGCAGTAATGATTGGTTACTTATTTAACCAATCGTGGCAATACACACATGTATTTAAACTGACTCGACAGGTTGAGGGTGTTTATATTCCGCCATGTAAATAGCAAATTCGCCAAGGTGACTTTTAAAGGGAATGGAAGATGAGACTCTGATTGGTTTATTGCACGTTACACCCAAAACACACCCATGGCTCATTAAGAGAATAGGGGCAACCCTTTTAGAAAATTTTTCCCGTCGTTAAACTAGCAAAAGTGGATTCGGGCACGCCCTAAGTGCTCTTGCACTGTGTGCTTTAGACCATGCGCAGATCGTTAAAATAGGGTCCTTAGTCCAGAACACTGTCAGAAAAAAAGGTACATCGCTTTCACTTTTGTACCTTAAGGTACTGCCCCAGTGACAGCGCTGTATCTTTTTTCTGAGAGTGAACTACAATAACATTACAAAACATTTAGTCTAAAACGACTTCTGATTTCTCTCAATATGGGGACAGGAGAGCTGTCAGTCAATAAATGGAAAAACAAAGTAACTTGCATTACTTAATTAAAAAAAAAAAAAAAAGATATTTTGTTGTAAATTTAAAAGTAATCGGTTGCTTTACTAGTTACTTGAAAAAAGTAATCTGATTACATTTCTTGTAATGCGTTACCCCATCACTGATAGTGTTGAGGTATATGTACAAGATTCAAATTGACCAAATAAAATGTAGGTCAATTTTTTAAAAATAATAATAGTGACGATAATCTGAATGCATTAGGTCTGGTCAAATTTGTAAGGTTTTTTTCAACAATTTCTTTTTTACAGTGTACTGATGTAAGGCAACACACCGTTTTTTTTAACCGAGATATTGTCTGTGTCCACATGAATTGTGATCTTCTACACACATGAGAGGTTAGTGACTATGTGCTACCTCTGTGGCATAGCAGTCGAGCAGTGAGAATATTTAACACTGAGCTAATGCCTTCGAGACCTTCTGCTGCAGTAATTCAACCTTAAAAGCTGGCCGAGGGATACTGTCTGAGAAACTCAACTTTTCCTAAAAACTGCAAAAAACTGATCTTTTAATAAGCACGAGAGTGCAGAAGTGTCATCAAGCAAGCTTGCAGTGCTCCTGTGAAGGGGGCGTGAGGATGGCAAGCTGTCCACGGGCCGTCACGACTTTGACTTTCTTTCAGCGACTCTAGCCCAAATTCCACAACGTCCTTCCAAAGACTCACATTTGACCCATCGTCAAATTGGATATGAACTAGTAGCAGCCCACAGTCCATTCAGAGACCACCGGATGGTTATTGCAAACAAAAACATCAAGCACTTGCCAAAATCTCAATCTCTGATCTGATTGGCAAGTTTATACCTGCACTTTTAAAGGGATACTATTGTGGATTCACTCATTTCAGATTTACCTGCCACTAAATGGCACATAAAAGGAAAACAAATTGTGGCTGCTCACTGTACATGCTGGTCAGATGGTCTCTTCCTGTTTAAGTGGGCAGTTCTTGGCCAAGAAAAAACTGCAAAATGGAGCACATGTGCATTGCTGAGAATATTTTTATGGAACAAGCATTGAATGGAAATGCAGTTTGCTAACTGGCAACGGCTCACTGTTTTCATCAGAGTATCAGTGTCACAGATAACAAGATAATAAGTTCCCCTCAACCGAGAAATGTGTTCAAACCAACAATCTTATCCAAGCTTAATGTCAGTCATGCACAGTCTAGTGCTATTCTGTCATCATACAAAATACATGCTTCATGAATTCCTAGGGCCTAAAGGTTAGAGAATCAGACTTGTAACCCAAAGGTCATGGGTTCGAGTCTCAGTACTGGCAGGAAATGAGGGAGTGAATGAACAGCGCTCTCTTTCACTCTCATTACCCACAACTGAGGTGCCTTGATATTGGCCACATGTCTGATTCAAGTCTGATTCACCTCCGATTGCAAGCCTGTGTATGGATCTAATTCCATCGTCAAGTTTGCGGACGACACTACGGTGATTGGACTCAGCAGCAAAAACAATGAGACCTGCTCCTCAACACCACCAAAACGAAGGAACTCATCGTGGACTTCAGGAAAGAGTCAAGAGGCACACACGACACCATCCACATCAATGGAATGGCTGTTGAGCGTGTCTCCAGTTTCAAGTTCCTGGGGATCCATATCTCGGCGGACATGTCCTGGACAACCAACACCTCCAGCCTGGTCAAGAAGGCTCACCAGCGTCTTTTCTTCCTGAGGACACTGAGGAAGAATCAGCTATCCTCGGCTATACTGGTGAACTTCTATCGCTGCGCAATAGAAAGCATCCTGACCAACTGTGTTACAGTATGGTATGGGAGCTGCTCTGTTGCAGAGCGCATGGCACTGCAGCGGGTGGTGAAAACCGCCCAGCGCATCACAGGGACTCCACTACCTGCCATCGACCACATCCAGAGGAAACGCTGTCTGCATCGAGCTCGCAGCATCCTTAAGGACTCCTCTCACCCAGCCCACAAACTGTTTTCTCTCCTGCCCTCCGGTAGGCGTTTCAGGTGCCTCCGGACCAGGACCAGGAGACTAAAGAACAGTTTTTTTCCCAGAGCTGTCTCTTTATTGAACTCTAACCCTCGTTGATCCCACTCCCCTTATATACTGCTAACTCTCCTCTCCCCCCTCACATCTGCCTTCACTTTGTTATTTGCACTACTGGATATTCATTTGCACTACCGACTGTTTATTACAGTAACACCTGTTCATATATGTATCTTGCACTACTATACCTAACTGGAATTTGCTCATTTGCACTATATCGTCCATTGCTATACTGCCCATCTTAGCCTAACATATCATTGTATACATCTATCTGTAAATTCTGTTTATAGTAATAGCCATCTGTATATTATATTCAGTACATATCTATCTGTAAATTCTGTTTATAGTAATAGCCATCTGTATATTATATTCAGTACATATCTATCTGTAAATTCTGTTTATAGTAATAGCCATTTGTATATTATATTCATAGTACATATTAACCTGTAAAATTCTATTTATAGTAATAGCCATCTTTATATATATTCAGTACATATTCATGTCCTGCACTTATGAAACCACTGTATATCCTGCACTTGCTGCTATTGCACTTCTGGTTAGACCTAAACTGCATTTCGTTGCCTTGTACCTGTACTTGTGTAATGACAATAAAGTTGAATCTAATCTAATCTAATGTCACTTTCATCTGAAATTTGATTTGATGGAGTGCATGAGGCCATGATCTGAGCACATAAGGGCCAGTGACATGATGCTCAATTTGTGTCTGGATTTATTCAAAAATGCAATTAGTACATACAGAATACACCTCTATGACAAATTTTTTAATTTCTGAATTAACATACATTTGTTCGCCAAATCTAAGTCAAGTGATGCATGCAGAAAAAAACATAAAACAGTTATATCAGAGAGGACCCTTGCAGACCCTCATGACTGTGTATCGAGGAGATCATTTGACCTTTTTATAACAAGGAAAGGTTAGCTCAGATTGTAAAATGTCATGTGATGCAACTCCCCAAAAACTTTAAAATGATAAATGATATTTAAATAATCTTTTAATACAATAAAAAGTGTTTTAAAAAAATTCAAAAACTTAAAATAATTATTAGGATGTTCACATTCATATTATTCCAGATGTAAGAAAAAGTTATTTTTCTTGTGACATTTATTGAAAATTGTATAAAACAATTCTTAACTAACATGAATAAAAAAATACATTTCTAAAAACTTGGCATGTGTTAAACTAGATTTTCCTATTTTTTATTGTAGACTGTTATTTATATAAACCAACCATAAACCATAATACACTGCCTAACACTGTAAATTCATAAAAAACGTTCAAAATGTTGGTGTCAGTAAGATTTTATTTAAAGTGCCCCTATTATGGCATTTGAAAGGTTCCTATTTTTGTTTTGGGAGTCCCCAACAACAGGTTTACATGCATGCAAGGTCAAAAAACATTTTCATTGTCTTATAATACACTCACCTAAAGGATTATTAGGAACCTGTTCAATTTCTCATTAATGCAATTATCTAATCAACCAATCACATGGCAGTTGCTTCAATGCATTTAGGGGTGTGGTCCTGGTCAAGACAATCTCCTGAACTCCCAAACTGAATGTCAGAATGGGAAAGAAAGGTGATTTAAGCAATTTTGAGCGTGGCATGGTTGTTGGTGCCAGACGGGCCGGTCTGAGTATTTCACAATCTGCTCAGTTACTGGGATTTTCACGCACAACCATTTCTAGAGTTTACAAAGAATGGTGTGAAAAGGGAAAAACATCCAGTATGCGGCAGTCCTGTGGGCGAAAATGCCTTGTTGATGCTAGAGGTCAGAGGAGAATGGGCCGACTGATTCAAGCAGAAAGAAGAGCAACTTTGACTGAAATAACCACTCGTTACAACCGAGGTATGCAGCAAAGCATTTGTGAAGCCACAACACGCACAACCTTGAGGCGGATGGGCTACAACAGCAGAAGACCCCACCGGGTACCACTCATCTCCACTACAAATAGGAAAAAGAGGCTACAATTTGCACGAGCTCACCAAAATTGGACAGTTGAAGACTGGAAAAATGTTGCCTGGTCTGATGAGTCTCGATTTCTGTTGAGACATTCAGATGGTAGAGTCAGAATTTGGCGTAAACAGAATGAGAACATGGATCCATCATGCCTTGTTACCACTGTGCAGGCTGGTGGTGGTGGTGTAAGGGTGTGGGGGATGTTTTCTTGGCACACTTTAGGCCCCTTAGTGCCAATTGGGCATCGTTTAAATGCCACAGCCTACCTGAGCATTGTTTCTGACCATGTCCATCCCTTTATGACCACCATGTACCCATCCTCTGATGGCTACTTCCAGCAGGATAATGCACCATGTCACAAAGCTCGAATCATTTCAAACTGGTTTCTTGAACATGACAATGAGTTCACTGTACTAAAATGGCCCCCACAGTCACCAGATCTCAACCCAATAGAGCATCTTTGGGATGTGGTGGAACGGGAGCTTCTTGCCCTGGATGTGCATCCCACAAATCTCCATCAACTGCAAGATGCTATCCTATCAATATGGGCCAACATTTCTAAAGAATACAGTGTATGAACAGACATGGCATCAATTTTGCCATACCAATTCGAGCCAGAGTCCGATGAGGAAACGTCCAGAGTTGCTGATGAACCAGAAAGAACCAGAAAATAGGGGCACTTTAATGATTTTTAAATAAATTAATAATTTTATTCAGCAAGGATGCATTAAATCGATCAAAAGTGACAGAAAAGCCTTTTACATTGTAAAAAAAATAAAAAATAAAATAAATAAAACTACAATTATTCGAAAATCTAATTCCACTACTTGTCAATTAGACCCTCTTTCAACCCACTTAGTCAAAGTTTGTTTACCTGTTCTTGCTTTGTTAATCACTGACATCATTCATTCTTCTATTATTTCTGGTATTGTTCCATATTCACTTAAAAAAAAACTGCAATAATAACTCCGGTACTCAAGAAACCATCTAAGTAACTTTGATCATTTCCATCCATCTAAAATACTGCAACTCAGGTACATGACCATCTCTCTGAGAACAACCTATATGAACAATTTCAATCTGGCTTTCGTTTACATCACAGTACTAAGGCTGCCCTTGGTAAGATTTGTGATATCTTACTGGTAGTGGCTGACTCGGGACTTCTATATTAATGCTTCTTGATTTAACTGCAGCGTTTGACAGTATCTTGCACACTATCCTACTAGATAGGTTATAATCTGTAGGAATTGTTGGTACTTCCTTGGCTTGGTTTAAATCTAGGTTATAATCTGTAGGAATTGTTGGTACTTCCTTGGCTTGGTTTAAATCCTATCTCTTATAATGCACTCAATTTGTGCAGTTAAGGCAGTTTCGATCAAAGTCATCCCAAATCACTTCTGGTGTCCCTCAGGGATCAGTCTTGGGCCCGCTGCTATTTATCATCTTCAGAAAATTTGGCGTTCACATTCACTATTATGCTGACAATACCCATCTCTGCTTGTCCTCTAAGCCTACTTCTGTTCTTCCTCTCTCTCTAACTGTCTGTACAAAGCTAAAACTTGGTTTTCAAGTTTCAATTTTCTTAAACTTAATAGCAGCAACATTTTTCTCATAGGTTCAAAAATAATCTGGCAAAGTCTAATGGCTTCTTTATGTGTACTGATGATTCTCCAGTATCCCTCTCTATGCAGGTTAAGAGCTTGGGTGTTATCTTTGACAATATTTCAAGCACACATTAACAATGTTACGTGGACAGCCTACTACCATATATGTAACATTAACCGTCTTCGTCTCTGACTCTCTCAACGAGGAGCACTGCCATTTATGGTCCATGCTCTACCACATTGTGCATTGCTTACTGTAATGATAAACTTCAATCAAACTTCAGTTAGTCCAGAACTCATCACCAGAACTCCTACCATAGAACACATTTCTCCTGTGCTCCAACAACTCCACTGGCTCCTGTTAAACAACATACTGAATTTGAGATTTTGGTTTATACTTATAAGGCACTTCACAACTTGGCTCCTTTTTATTTGTCTGATCTTCTTACCATAATCACTCCCACCCCTACTTTTAGATCATCTTCTGCATTCACTTTAGTTCTTCCACGCATGTGTATGACTTCATGGGATCTCAAGCTTTTAGCTATGCTGCCCCTCATCTATCCCAGCAAGCAATTTTGCATTTAAAAGACTTCTAAGGCCATGTGTCCAACAAAGTGGGACGGCTGGTGTATTTTTCCAATTGTTTTCAAATGAAGCGTCGCATTTTTAAAATGTCATGAGTGTAACAATGCGCTGAGCGTCTATTTCACACCCAAGTGCTGAGTGCTCTGCGTTTTTTTACCAGTTGCCGAGAGTTTAAGAATGTAAAACACAGCGCTCCGCTCATCACTGTCACTTTTCACCCAGCCGTCCAATCACAGTCGAGGAGGGGCGGGACAATAACAACACCAACCGCTACATTCTGTTTGTACAACATCAACAGATGATAACAAGCATAATATCAGAACAAAATTATTTAAGGCAGCATTTTCAGGACCGCATTTCTAGGACCGCAGTTCTAGGACAGCAGTTCTTGGACCCTAGCAATGATTTAGTTGTTTAATTGATTACGTTTAATTGATATATTGTCCTAACCAACCCCTAGCCCTAAACCTACCAATTGGTAACCCTGTTGAAATATTTAAACTAAGTAATTCCCTGCTGTTTTGTTAAAAAATAAGGTGGAAAAAGTATGAATCAGGTCTCCTCTGTTGGAGTACAATTGGCTAGATGGCGCTGTCACAAAAAAAACTAGGGTCCTAGAAATGTTAATAAAAGGCAAATAATATTCGGATATTCTGTATCATAGCAAGCAAAGCATCTCAACTAAAAAAAACGCTGCACGGCCAAAACGCTCGTAAGCGCTGACAACTAGCCGTTTTCAGCAGAGTGCTGGCTAAAAACACTTTAGTGGACACACGGCCTAATAGCCATCTAAACACAGCCCTTTTGTTTAGGCTAAAACAAGGCAAAATTTGGGCTGTCAGTGAAAATTTAATAGACATCTAACCAAAAAAAATTAAACCAAACACCTTGTAATCACTGTTGACTTACATGATGGAATATTATACATCTCGCAAGTTATTTTGTCAAAAACGGCATGTAACCAAATTCAAGGTTATTTTGGCTAGAAGTGGGTTGCTCATAGCTGGACTATATCAGGTCTATAGTTAACCGAGACGGTGAAATCTTTGCTTCCAAAAGATTGTCAAAATTGTAACACTCTTTCTTTTTTTAAGTCTCATGTCAAAACTTACCTTTTTAGACAGACCTTCTAGTGACTGTGTCAATGTCATTTTTATCATTTGTTATGTTTTTAAGCACGCACTGAGGGTTTTTTGTGCTTTAAGGCCAAACTGATGGCCTTCTGTTATTTTATGTTTCATGTGTTCATTTGCTTGTAAGGTGTCCTTGAAAGGTGCCTATGAATAAAATGCATTATTATTATATTATTCATTTGACTTTTTAATCAAATCAATGCAGACTTGGTGAGCAAAAGTGACTTCTTTCAAAAACATTAAACATTAATTAAAAAAAAAATCTCACTGACCCCAAACCTTTGAACGGTAGTGCATATAAAAACATCCTCAAAGAAAATTAAATTTTACCATTAAAGGCACAGTATGTAAGTTTGGCCGCTAGAGATCGCTTATTCAAAACAAAGGCGTAGCTTGATGACGCTGTGATTTTGCAGAATCATGGGAGTTGTTTTATTAAGATTTATTAATGTTAGTGTGTGTTGAAAGTTATGTTATAATGCTACTCTGTGCGCATGCTCTGCGACTACTATGAGACACTTGTTCACACTGCAGTAAGCTAGATGGATATTAGGCATGGTAAAACATGGTACTCCCGGTAAATCAAGAAAACCAGATTTAAACAATAAGACTAACTGTGTTGAGCTATATAACAATGATTAGTTTTCTGTCGATGAATGTATCCAAACAGTTGCTCACCTGTCTAATAAAACGCATCATATATTAAAGCGTTTTTGGTGTTTCCATGGTTTCTACAAAATAAAACTGGAAATCGAGGGTAACGGTCAGTGTCCTGGTTAAAATCGCTTATTTCTCTGGATTTAAACATTCTTGGAAACATATGGGATAATGTAAGTACACAAGTCAACAAAATATATAACATTGTTCTACTGTTTTTTGTCTATTTTAATCCACAAATCTTACATACATGGAAGATGGGAAAGTTGCAAATAAATGTATAAGTAATTTCCTCTTAGTGCAATGACTGATAGGACACTGTTTCTAAAACAGTTCTAAGCTGCTTCCTGTTTCGGGCAATGACTCTGAAGAAGCATCTGGAAGTTTAATGTATGAACTTTTGTGTCTATCATCATGCGCTGGGACAGAGCTGTGTTGCAGTAGAAGAGCAAGGAATTTCCCTGTATTTCATTTTGTAGTTTATCTTATCTGTCAGAGTCATACAGAACTAAGTGATGAGACTCCACCACAACTAGTCTCTTATCATCTAAATGTTCAGCAAGATTACGGAAATAACTGACACTCACATCCAAGTCAAGCCTTCATGGGCTAAAGACATTCAGCACACACTCTTATGGGAGGTAACAATCAGTGTACATATTAGACATGTACATAGATACACAAAAAACAGATTGTATGACAGCCTTTAGCTAACCAAGTTAACTAAAACAGGCCTTTCAGGTTCTAAATTCAACACAAATACAATGGGACTGAAAAATGTATTTACTTTTATGCAGAACATTCAACCTCTTACCAGTTAATGCTTTTTCTTTAATAATACTCATACTTTGGTTATTTAAACTCTAATGTTTTATCTGTTTATATTTTAACCACCATTATTATTAAAACATTTAATAAAACTACTGCTAACCAAAACTAGAAAGTGCAAATGAGATTGAATAGTTGAAGCAGAGGGGAAGATTCTCAGTTAACAATTACATTTCTGACCACTATAGACATGGAGAGGGACAGACAAGTCCCCCCAATAATTAGAAATGGCCAAATTGTCCCTCCAGTATTTGATATTCTTGATGCTGTTTTGATGCACTCCATTAAAGTTTTTAAAGTTACATTTTTAAGCTAGTTTGCCTCAGCTTTCTAACAGTGCTCATTGATGTCAAATAGCAATCAAATCAAGGAAAAGGCTTTACTGTTCACAGAAGACAAACATGAATTCCAGAGCAACGCTTCAGTTTTAACAGTGAACGAGCAAGTTGAGAAAAATATTTAATATTTGACAACTGTTTTCTGATAGTAATGTTAAATGACAATAATATCCAGTTTTTTGTCAAATTTTTGTGCTTTGAATTTAAAAATTTTACGTAATTTATAACAATAAGTGACTAGACAAGAAACATTTTCCGACATATTAGGCATGTGATTAAGTTTAAGTACTGCATATTTTAAAATAAAATTTTTATTTGCAAATAGCTCAAGTTGATTACGATAAATTATAATTCTTTTACTGTTCTTCTTAATTTTCTATTACAAAATAAAATTTATACTCGCAGTAGCTCCAGTGAAAAAAGTTTTGCTTGGAACACAAAGTTTAGTGTCTGAATCCTCCTTCGGAATCTGAAATTGGATTGGATTGTATGGAAAAGAGCAACGTGAACATTCTGCTGAACATCTCCTTTTGTGTTTCACATAAGATAGATAGTCATATAAGTTTGAATGAAAAGAGGGTTAGTAAATGATGACTGAATTGTCATTTTTGGATGAACTATCCCTTAAACTCTTTTTTGAACATACTTTGAACAGTTTCAAAGAGACCAAATAGATGATGCGCAAACTGCAGAAGGATCATTCACAGAAAACACTAAATTATTTAAAGAGACAAGGGGAACAGACATGTGCACATTGACACCAACAAACTGGCAATCACCAACAAGGATTTAATAAGACTTTCAATAAGATGATTGCTGAATGCCCAGCCTCAGAATTTACCAGAGAATTAAATCAGCACCTCTGTGACCCAGGATCAACAAAACATACATGTCAAAGCTGGAATTTATGACAGGACTGCTATTCAGAAACAATGTGTATGCAATGACAAAGCATAGAGATGCATAAAACAGTACAAGAGCCACAAAACCTTGACACTTGAGCAATGGAAAAAAGTGATATGGACTGATGAGTCATCTTTTCCATTTTTCTACATTTACAGTTTTGGATACACAAGAGATTCATTTAATCCACAATGTCTGTTACCAAAATGCAAATAGGCTGGAGAGGTCCATTATAGATAGGGCATGTTCACACTTGATGTTAATTTCTCTTGGTTCTTTTGGTCCGGACCAAAAAAGAAAATGCTGCATTTAGTCCTGGTTCGCTTAGCTTTCACACTGTCATTTTTTAAAACAAACCTAACGATACAACACAAAAATTATGACGTATATTTTGCGATGGAACTTGTCAAACATCCAAAACAATGCTTTGTACTGGGCTAAATGAGCTCGCTGTATGTGTACATAAGATGGTATTTTTACCAGCTGAGAACTCACAAAGAGCTCATAAAAAGGGGTCAAAACAGTGTCAGGAAATTATCCGTTACACATGTAAGATATGACAGCGAATCAGGCCACAATGACTCCTTCAGACAAAGAAAAGAGTCAAAATACAACTCCACACCCTAAATCAGACGATCTGTCATTTGAGAGTCCACGAGCTAACTAAGGCCTGGGACATACTAGACAATTTTCAAATCTAAACCAATTTTAAAGGGGTCATGAACTGGCTTTTTAATTTTTTTTATACTTTTGTCTGAGGTCAACGTTTGCGTGTTTTTTACATTAAAAAACATCATAATGAATAAGTAATAGGCTATTTTCTACCCTGGTTTTGAGCCTCTCTCATGGAACTTTTGGTTTTTATGGGCGTGCCACATTGAAGACTTGGAAATAAACGCCCACTGCTATGATTGGATAAGCTTTGCATATTATAATGAGCTTCGGCTCCCCCGTGAGTACCCGTGAGGAATTGTTCTGAAAGCTTGTGGGAAAACGACAACAGGAATGATTCGCCCACAGGGCTCGCAATATGTCTTTATCAAACAAACACAATGATTTATCTCTCATCCACCCACGATTGATTGGAATGTTATTTTTTATTACTTGGCCAGGCCGATTGGTGGATATAAACGCGAACCGGGCATCACTAAAACACACACAAGCCTCACTGCAGAGTCAGACAAATCAACATGATCAAAACTTCCGCGATTGTATTTTTCCTTCAAATATCAAGTCAAAAGAGTGAACAACGCACATCAAGAAAGAAATGTTATTTCACTATTTAAGATTCACTGGCCTGCCGACGGGTTTACGTTTTGGTAGCCCGTCTGGAAAACACATAGCCCCGGGACGTTGGGCTTTGCAAACCCTGGCCCATAATGTTACATGTCCGAGTCTGATCCCAAATCGCAGCACAATGAACCAACAACACCTCAAATAGGATTCTCCAGCCTGTGACAGCGTGCTGTCCTTTTTAGGGTCGCATCTTGAAGATTCCTCAGGACATGTTTTCCTTTTGTGTGTATTTCAAGAAGACTTTATTACACTTTATTACAGTTCTTACAACTTTTGACCAATGAATTTACATGAGGTTGCACTCACAAAAAGCAATATTGATTAAATATTTTAGAACTGAGCATTTAAAAATGGATTTTTACATGGCTTTTTAAGAAGAATTTCCATGACTTATAAGTTCACACACATACAGTACAAGGTTGGAAGGCATTATCAAATCAAATTTTAATATTTCTTATATATATATATTCATGCCATGCCTTCCCCTTACTATAAGTTCATTACTGTAAACACTATTTTTTATAATCGGAGGAATTAGTTGACTATTTTATTGTTAGGGCTTTCATTTCATTGCAACCAGAACATTACTTAAATTTCTGTAATATTTTTCCTTTGTCCACCTTTGGTATCTACTCTTACTTTGCCATCTTCTTCTGACAAAAAAAAACACACACACACAAATGATGGTCAGATGGATTCAGGATGCCATCTTAAATTCCTCATGGATAATGCCGTTTCAGTGAACCACATGCTTTGTCTTCATTCACACAAAATTCCCAACTCACTCACCCAAACCTCCACCCCCTCAAAAACATGAGCAACAGCAACAATGTGCACCATTCATATTCTTTATTCTTCTGCGAGAGCGTGTGAGAGAACGATTCCCACTGTCCCACCCTCATATTTCATATTTCAGCCTAACGAGCTCGGCCACCATGATTAAACCTTTGTTTCATCAGATACACAATTAAACAGACGCTACAGCCAGCATTACTGTTTGAGGCCTTCTTTCACAAGGGACGAAACAAGCATAGCTTACATTTAAATTATAAATGATTTATCTGTGCACATCATTATTATTTTTTAATTAATAATCTTAAATCAAAATAACTTCCCCTCCCTCTTGCATCGACACCTCTACTCTTCTCTGATGACTTGAGGGCTCACATGAGATCGGCCAATAGCAAACCACAACCATTCAACTATCCAATCAACATCCAATAATTTTTTCTTGTTTCACTTGGATATACGCCACAATAGGGAAGAAAAGACTATTGCAGCTTACGTTTCATGTCGACTTTAAGTAGTGGCCTGGTTGTATCAGCATAAATATTCAAAAAGCTGCTAATGATTTTAATGTTATGCCAATAACCACCCAAAATAAAAAATAAATACTAATATTGTAGTATTAAAACACATTTTTTTCATGTTATAGCCGATAACCAATAGATGACTCAGGGCTGCAACTTACAATTATTTTGATAATCAATTAGTTGGCTGATTATTTCTTCGATTAATCGGATAACAAAAAGCCCAATTTTCTTTTTTTCTTTTATTGACAAAACACACTTTTCCACATCCTGCCCAAGGGTGGACAGCAATTTTGGGACACGTGCAAAACGTTTAACAGTATTATAAACATTTAATATAAATGAAAAAACTGACTTGTTTTATCAAACAACTTGTTTTTAAAAAAAAAATTTAAAAATCTTTTAATTTTGTGTAATTTAACCACTTTTTACACTACACTCATTTGGACATGCCAAAATCACATACATCCAATTAAAGAGAAAATGGTATAAAATGAGAAAAACACATTTCAAGAGATTTATCATTGTACTTACACTCACCTAAAGGATTATTAGGAACACCTGTTCAATTTCTCATTAATGCAATTATCTAATCAACCAATCACATGGCAGTTGCTTCAATGCATTTAGGGGTATGGTCCTGGTCAAGACAATCTCCTGAACTCCAAACTGAATGTCAGAATGGGAAAGAAAGGTGATTTAAGCAATTTTGAGCGTGGCATGGTTGTTGGTGCCAGACGGGCCGGTCTGAGTATTTCACAATCTGCTCAGTTACTGGGATTTTCACGCACAACCATTTCTAGAGTTTACAAAGAATGGTGTGAAAAGGGAAAAACATCCAGTATGCGGCAGTCCTGTGGGCGAAAATGCCTTGTTGATGCTAGAGGTCAGAGGAGAATGGGCCGACTGATTCAAGCTGATAGAAGAGCAACTTTGACTGAAATAACCACTCGTTACAACCGAGGTATGCAGCAAAGCATTTGTGAAGCCACAACACGCACAACCTTGAGGCGGATGGGCTACAACAGCAGAAGACCCCACCGGGTACCACTCATCTCCACTACAAATAGGAAAAAGAGGCTACAATTTGCACGAGCTCACCAAAATTGGACAGTTGAAGACTGGAAAAATGTTGCCTGGTCTGATGAGTCTCGATTTCTGTTGAGACATTCAGATGGTAGAGTCAGAATTTGGCGTAAACAGAATGAGAACATGGATCCATCATGCCTTGTTACCACTGTGCAGGCTGGTGGTGGTGGTGTAATGGTGTGAGGGATGTTTTCTTGGCACACTTTAGGTCCCTTAGTGCCAATTGGGCATCGTTTAAATGCCACGGCCTACCTGAGCATTGTTTCTGACCATGTCCATCCCTTTATGACCACCATGTACCCATCCTCTGATGGCTACTTCCAGGAGGATAATGCACCATGTCACAAAGCTCGAATCATTTCAAATTGGTTTCTTGAACATGACAATGAGTTCACTGTACTAAAATGGCCCCCACAGTCACCAGATCTCAACCCAATAGAGCATCTTTGGGATGTGGTGGAACGGGAGCTTCGTGCCCTGGATGTGCATCCCACAAATCTCCATCAACTGCAAGATGCTATCCTATCAATATGGGCCAACATTTCTAAAGAATGCTTTCAGCACCTTGTTGAATCAATGCCACGTAGAATTAAGGCAGTTCTGAAGGCGAAAGGGGGTCAAACACAGTATTAGTATGGTGTTCCTAATAATCCTTTAGGTGAATGTATATGTAAGTGTGGGTTTATCATAAAACCTCAGAATTTCATTAATTTGCATTATGTTCATGATGACTATCATGACTATCAGTGATTCTGATGAGGACACCAAAGGCACTTTATAGTATATATAATATATAACAATTTTGTGAAAAGGTAAATAACAACAACAACAAAAAAGATTAAATACCCAGCTGCTAATATTCAATATAGACCAATACAGACCAACACAAAAAAATATTGGTCAAAAAAAGTTACGGTCATGTTACGGCCAATATCTGATAAATGGCTGATATTAAAATCTATACTAGGTTTGTCTACAATAAATAAGATAAAACACAACAAATTATCAAATATTGTAACATCAGAAATAACTTCATCAATTAGTTTATGTAGAGCTTCCAGCCAACTAAGTGTTGCATTAGGGAAAAACAGTGCACCTCAAAAAAGTGAGAGTTTCAAACTAAATTGTAGTTATAAAGTCACAAGTCTTACTTGAACTTCACTTAAAAGATCATGCGGATGGCTAGAGCAACCCTGGCCAGCAGAGAGTAGCAGCTCTCTGGAATCTCTTATCCTGCATATGGCACAAAATAAAACAACTTCCATGATAGCAAAGTGCACAGTCACAGAAACCCCAGCCTGCTGGTCAACAGATAAGCCTGTGTGGTGAAAATGGTGCCCAAAACAACTGAAGGAGGACAGAGCGAGGGTTTCACCTTGACACCATCACAGTAATGTTAGGTTGAGTTTATTTCCTCATGCTCTGCCATAGGTACATCAACTGTGACCAGGAAAAAAAGAGAATTAAATGGAGTTTGACAAATATTTGGATAGTACAGACATCCAGAAAGCATTGTTACAATGTTACGCTGCTACAATACCTTCACTGGCAAAGCTGCACTGACTAGAGCTGTCTGTCAATGGGTTTCTTCACAGCTCATTTTTTACTCATCACAAGTGGGCAAACATGTGTAATTTTCTCTTCTGCTATTGATTGGACAAACAGTATGTCCTGTCCCAAACTCATGCCATTGGTTAAACCAGAAGTTGTCATGATGGAACATTTTAAACGTTTTAAAACACATAATAGACAATTCATTAGTGATTTTTGATCATTTAAAGGGATAGTTCACCCAAAATTGAAAATTATCCCATGATTCACTCACCCTAGGTATACAAGTATACATTTTTTTAATGTAAAATATCTTATTCAGGACAGTACTAAATAAAAAATAACGCATTTTGTATGAACTCTTTTATTTTGTTAAAATGATTCACATTTTCACAGATTCTGCAAGCGGTTCACATACTTTCTCTTGTAACGGTACCTGACTTTCTTCTTTCAGACGAATACAATCTGATTTATATTAAAAAATGTTCTGGCTCTTCCAAGCTTTATAACACTTTCCCCGCCAGCGTTTTTTAAAAAAAGTTGCCAGCCACCGCCAGGGTTTTTGATCATTTTCACAAAAATTTAATGGCCCATATAACATATTTTGTTGTATGAATATCTGAGCATGCAATACATCAAAAGAGCAGACCCTATGCTTTTAAATAAAAAAAAAACGTTTTATTCTAGCTTCATGCATTCCTTTTTTATCAACACTTAAATATGGGTAAGTTTCATAAAAAAGCAACATTTTGAACAAAAAGCTGAGAAAATCAAATTTTTGTCAAAGACTACATCCAGATCAGATTCAGAGTGATAATCAAACACAGATCGAGTCCATCAACACCCAAAAGCTTCACAGTCCTATAGCTCATCCTGGGGTGACATTTTATCCAGTAATATTAGGCAGTTTTGATTTATATGATGTTTAATGTTGATAATCACATTATTTTACATATGCATCTGCTTGCATACAATCGCTTGTTTTTTGCGTCTTCCTCGCCTCTTTTGATCAGGAGATTCTGTACTCATTCAGAAGATGCGTAATAGCGCCCCCCTAGCGTATAACAGTGAAAACACGGAAACACGGAAAATTAGTGTTTGGCAGGGAAGCGTTTTCTCACAAATAACGGAAAATTCTGTGTTTGGCGGGGAAAGAGATAATGGCAGTGAATGGCAGCCCAAAATTTGAAGCCCAAAAAAGTGCATCCATCCATCATAAAAGTACTCCACACGGCTCCAGGGGGTTAATAAAGGCCTTCTGAAGTGAATCGATGGGTTTGTGAAAAATATCCATATTTAAAACTTTATAAAGTAAAATGTCTAGCTTCCAGCGGACCGCCTTTTCACGCACAAATGTCAAAAAATCGATTTTCTAAATGTTGATAACGTAATGATCGGCACCCTCTGCATTAAAAGCTAGCATATGGAAGTATTTCTATGAAGTTTAAGGGGAAAATGACCTGGACAAGTGCCACACTATATGCAAGTTGTGTCAAACTAAACTAAAATATTTTCGAAACACGACAAACATGAGAAACCATATTACACGTTTCTAACGCTCGGTTGTACCGGTAGTTGCTGCCAACCAGAGGACCACAAACTATCGCAAATTTGATGGTCAAGGATTTGCGTCCGTATTCTCTGCAGATGTTTATTTAGTGTTCAGATGTTCATTTCATAAAAGCTGTTTTCGATTGTGGTATACAGCAAAATTTTGTCTGTGCTCAGGATTTAGTTTTAAGTCATAAATCTTAAGACTATATTATTTATTTGTGTATAAGAGCAGCTGTATGTCACTAGTTATTCAGAATATGCTGAAGTCCACAAGCACTTTCTGTTGGTTTTTTGCAATGTTGGGACATATTCTGGCAAATATAACCTTCCTGTTGACTTGTAAAATCACTTCCATTTGTTTTATTAATAAAATATATAGGAAGTAAATTCCTTATGGGTCATTACAAATACTTTGCTTTAAAAGTACCAAGTGAGAAAAAAGAAAATCTGTATAGAAAAAAAGATCGACAATCGTTTTATAATCGCATCGCAGCCATCTGAATCATAATCGAATCGAATCGTGAGGTGCCTAGAGATTCCCAGCCCTACCGCCTTCTGTATTCAACTTACAGAAAAAAGCGTAACTGACACGACAATGATGTGGGATGTAGCGTAAGCGTTTTGAACTGCGAGAGGTGTTACACTTTCTTCGTAAGTTGAATACGGAAGGCGGTCCGCCAGAAGCTAGATATATTACTTTATAAAGTTTTAAATAATTAAAACTAAATAATTAATTTAAATTTAAATAAAGTTTCAGTAATTTTGTTTTGAGCTTTTGCCATTTTATTACTTTTCTTTTAATAATTTTTTTACTTAGCTTTAGTTTTAGTTACTTCAACATAAACATATTTCTGTTATTTGCCATGGCAACATTTCTAATTTAAAAAACATTTCTAACTGAAATGTTTTTTAAGTTTATTTTATATATTTATTTTTATTTCATCTTCATTTCAAATAACAAAAAACATTTTAATAGTTTTAGTTAACATTTAGTTAACATAGCATTTTTACTTTTTATATATAATCCACACCAACCAAACATGACACCATGTATTAAATATGAACTCAAAAAACAGCAAATTGAAAACAGAGTGAGAAAAGGCAATTCTTCCCCAGAGAATATAAGAAGGCATTTCTGAGCGCTGTGGTCAGTGGTCATTGTGGAAAACATTCCCACATAATTAATTTAAAGTCCTCATGAAATCAAAATTGACCATATTTACTTTGTTAGCACACATTACAGGTCTTAGGGTGAACAATTAATCCGTGCAAGTTAATGCACAGAATACAATTGTTTGTCGCGGTATTTTTTAATCAAAATCTGAAAAGTTACTTCCGGTCTGGAATGGTGTTCCTTCTCAGATGATGTCAGTTTGACGGCTTGGGTTTGAACATCCTTAACCACTCTCCTTAATATGTTAATGTTATTCAAACTACAAGACAAACGATCACTTACTGCTCTTGACTCATTAACTTGTGTACCTTTAATGCACTCACTCACACACACACACGCACACGCTCAGACAGACAGACAGATACACACTCTCACACACACACACACACAGACACACACACGCACTCTCACACACACACTCACACTCACAGACACACACACACTTACACTCACACAGACACACACGGGTGTGACGGGTCTGAATTTCACGTGGGATTGCACATAATTCTACTCATTCCCGCAGATTTCGTGCTCACATCTGAAGCACACACACACACACACAGTAATAAAGCCGCCCCTGACATACAAGTGAAAAATGAGCTCCTTTTCCCAGCTTAATAATGGTCAAATGCACTGAAAAATAATGTCACAATGCCCATCTTGGTGAGTATTAACGTAAACACAGTCGTAAACAAGAATGTATTTTGGATCCATGCGTGCGTCAGGTCTTAAAGGGACAGCAGCCGTGCCACTCTCTATGTTGTTAATGTTATTCAAACTACAAGACAAACGATCACTTACTGCTCTTGACTCATTAACTTGTGTACCTTTAATGGATTCAATAATGGATTAATTTTTTACAATGAAGATTATCCAATGTTATTTTAAATTTGAACTTTGTTTTATTCAGTTTCTTACCTGAATACAAAAATAAAGCAGTCTATTTCATTTGTATCTTTATTCTATTGTGTTTATTTGTGCTATTGTTAGTAATTTGTTTATTTGTTCTTATTTTATTACTGTTTGCTTGTCTTTTTAAATCAAGCTTCCTTGTGCTGTGTGTAAGCTATTGCAACAAAATTACTCCATTGTAAAAAATACATTGAGTTAGCAAATATTTGTGAGATAATTGTAATGGTAATTGATCAACGTTTATATATGAAAAAAAAAAAACTTAAAAGCTTTATCATATAAAGTGATCTCTTCAGAAGACATTTTTGATTGCCTAGACTTTCAATAGATGGACAAAAAAGGAAATAATATTAAAAATATCTATTTGACAGAATATGCAGCGTATGTTATAGATACTTATCCAGGTATCGTATCAAAGTTAGAAATTCCAGTATCGTGACAACACTACTCACACAGACACACTCTCTCAAACACACCCACAGACACACACACACTCACTCACTCACCCACACAGACAGACACACATTCACACAGACAGACAGACACACACACAGATACACTCTCTCTCACACACACACACTCTCACACAGACACTCACACAGACACACATACAGACACACACACACACACACACACACACTCACACAGACACATTCACACACATACAGACACACTCACTCACTCACACTTACACAGACACACACTCTCTCACACACACACACACACACACACACACACACATGCACACTCTCTCTCTATCACACACAACAGCTGATGTCTGGTGTTGGCTGGAAGAAACAGGAGATTCTATTGTGTGTGTGAGAGTGTTTGTTTGGGCCTTGTGTATTTTATGTGCCAATTGGTTTCAGAGAGAGGACACCAACTCATAGGTTCAGAAGATGGATGGAAAGAGCAAAAAGAATGAAAGGCAGTGAAAGTGAGAGAAAGAAAGAGAAGTATGACTGTATTCCCACAGGAAGTAAAATAGTGGCAGGTGATCTAACAGGAGCTCACTCACACTTCAGTTCTGTCTTTCTTTGCTTTTTTATTTCCTCTATTTCATTATCTCTGTTTAGTTTTTTCTAAGATCTAACATCTATAAAAAGTCAAATAAAATAAAACACCTCCCAGCATCCCCTTCTCTGTACTAGTACTAGCTAAATACTGCAATACTACTATTTATGCACTACAAAGTACAGACACTATGCATAGTATGCAAATACGATTTCTGATACCCGGGGGTATTCTAGAAAGCAGTTTCACGAGTTTGTGTGCCCATATAATCTTAGTGAAAGTGGTAAACAGATTTGGCTTGCTGTCTGCTATAGAGGGGCTCGGAGAGGATATTCTACCCGAGCTCCGATTGCCCCCCCTATAACAGGCAAAATTGTACAAAAAGGAGGAGGAGGGGAGGAGGAGGGATGCTACAAGAACTAACAACGGGAAGAGGTAAGCTGCTGGTTTTATACCTTGGTATTTATTGGAAGATTAGATGGGTGTACTCCTCCCGAAATTACGTTTAATAACTTCACTTATGCAACATACCCGGGTAAGTTTAAGGATAAGTAAACGGATACCCTAAAATTCAGATCTAACAGGATCATGACCATGTTTTCAGACAGAATTGTCCACCGTGGCACTGCAGTAATGCCACTGTTTTTTACTACAACAAATATGACAAAAGTCAACCCCTCAACTTTGGGAAAAATTGGAAAAAGAGTCTTTTTAATATTTTCTAAAGAAAGATGATATTCTGGTCTTTAGGTATGGCTTGCATCACGCCTTCAATGTAAGTCTGGGAAATTCTCACCCATTTTATTGTTGAAAATGTGTCCCATAGATCATAATGTCACACTGATCAGATTTAGATTTAAGATCCGTCTCCAGCCAGAGTGCATTCATGACCTAGTCCTGAAGGAAACGCTGTCACAATGAAATAGTAGACAGGAAGAGAAAGGAGGTTCCCCGAAGTAAACCAACTCAAAGCAAATAGGAATTCTTATGGCTAAAGGTGATGGAACCAGGACAAATGGTAGAATTTTTTTTATTATTTTAAAAGTTTTCAATGATATTTGTAATAATGGTCTCAATGGAATCTACAACAGTGGTTCTAACCTTTTTGATTCAAAGGCCCCCCCACAGTCCAACACGATATTCAAATGCCCCCTATATTAAAAGAACTATAACTATAATATACATTAACTACAATACATTATTAGCGAAAACTGAGAGTGGCGTAAGTTATTGGTAATTAACCACAATTAATTTTGTGGTTGATTAATTTCAAGAACCGAGTACCTTATGCTCTTCAATACAACTTGATTGTATGTTTTTTTAGCATTTTAATTGTTTTAATATATTAATATTGTATTAATACCTAGTTCTGGCATGAAAATCTAGATGGCGCAGGATGATGGGTCTTTAACTCATTGGTAGTGATCACATCATCATCTACATAGCGCGGCTGATTGGTTGTTGCATCAGCAGCCAATGAACTGCGGCTCAAGATTCAAATACCGGTAGCGTTGCTGTTAGCAGTCTGCAGCACGCTTCCAGAAACTCTCGACCTTCCCCAGCTCCACCTGTATAGATCTGCGACAGTGGTTAATTCATGTATGTTACATGTGCAGCAGCAGCGATTTCAGCGCAGGCTTTGCAAACAGACTTTTACGGTATGGACTCGACAGTAATGCAACAACATGTAAGTAATTGTGTTAATTCTAATGCCTGATCTGTGACCAGTGATTTCTGATATGTAATGATTCCTATACCAGTGACTAAACAGTCAACTTCACATTGTTTCTGTTAGTAGGATGAAAATAATCTGTTATTTAAACTGTGATTTAATTATTTATAGAAAGCGATCAAAGAATGCTTCCTATACAATCGCTGGAGCTGTCAATCAAACAGCGCAAGTTTATTACTGAGTCCTGGACTCTCGGCAAAACTCTCGTTATAATCAACGAATCTCTTATTTACATTGTGTTTGCACTGTTAGTTATGATGAAAGCATTCGTTAGTGTGCAGAAATATAGTTGCAATGACGAGATCACAGCATTCATGTGCTCAACATGTCTGTGATCGGCTACAATGCTCATCACTGCAACCTTTCGTGCCACGATCTAAATATAATGCCATAGATCTAAATATAATGCCATAGATCTAAATATAATGCTATGGATCTAAATATAATTCTATAATCAGTACTTTTCAAGATTAGACTGAGATCTGTAATAGTACAAACGTGCTAAAAGTTTTTGAGAGAGTTCCGCATGTAATAGCTATTTCATATGTAAAGATGTCAGCCAATCACAGCAGGGAGCGTTTACACTGAAGTCTCACAGCAGACACGCTCCTTCAAACAGAGCAGATCAGAGGGCTAAAATCAGGGTAGGAAAAATGCCTTTTATTTATAAATTATGACCATTTATGACCAGCTTGTGCCAACGCAAACCCTCTTTTGACGTAAAAAAAAAAGTCAGGATTTACTAAAGACATGCAGTAAAAAAATTTGCGCTAAAAAGGAGTGGACAGGGTTGTTTTTGAACTTATTGCATATGCATTTGTAGGAGTTTCCCTTTCAGACGCAAAATTTAAGGGAGGGGAGTATTCAAATGATTTATGCAAGGTGATTTACTACGGTAAGTTACTAAGGGCCATTATTTACCACCCAAAAAAGCATGTCTTAAACCAGATGCTAATTTGCGCTGCTCTTGGTAGATTGTGTTGGTCAATATGGAAATGATCTGGCTGCGTCGGTGTTCTTTCATTTGCGCATTGTCTGTAGACCATGCACAGAACTTTCCACTCCCATTGGCGCTTTTTTGGAATTGCGCTCTCACACTAATTTGCCCTATCTGGCCCTATAAGTGCACATTATAAAACAATAAAACAATGCAGTTCATAACCCCTTTAAGTTATAAAAACAGTTATTTCTAAATGTTCTTGAAAGTTTAAAACATCACGTTTTTAAAATGTTATTGGAAACGTTAGAGAAATGTTTTAATACGTTATATGGATGAACAATTCAGACAAACACTCCATGACTGAGTTATAAATAATGTTTTGAGAACATTTTTAAAGACCAGATAACTTTGAACAATGCTCTATTAATGTTACTGGATTAATGTTTGTTCATAACTTAGAGGGAACCTTGCCAGAAGGTTAGCCGAAGTTCCCTGTTAGTTGGGAAGATGCTAGTGCTTCTCTAACATCATTATCTCAGGATAAAACAGGCTAAGCATAAAATCGGCACTGGACAACCAATATTTAGAAACCCATGACTTATCCATGAGTCTGACCTAGTCATTCAAGAGTTTCCTCGTTTGGAGAAAAAAAAGTATTAACTAAAATAGTTCACCCAAAATTGGAATTCTGCCATTATTTACTCGCACTCATGTTAATTATGTTGCCAATTCATCAATGAATTATGCAAATTGATTTTGTGTAACAGATCAAACTGAAAAGATCAGACTCAAAAGAATGATTTGTTCATGAATCATGAGACATTGCTACTTCTCCCATGAACTTTACTTACAGGATTTTTATTTTGGGGTCATCGACCCAGAGTCCAAACACCCTTTCCACATCAACAATTAACCTGTACTACAATTAATCTGTAGGAAAGAGAAAGAGAGAGCGCACACACGTGCACAGCTTAAAAATAGATTTACGACTGTATGAATTGTTCTATAAATAGGACCTATCTATGGTGTGGTATTAACAACACCTAGTTGTAATTCTTGTGGTCAGTTTTAACCGCTGGGACGGCTGCAAACAAACGCTAAGTCTCAGATCACATAGATTATTGAAGGCAGAAACACACAGATTCTCCAGCAGCAGAACCAGCAGGGATGGTGTGCTGGTTTAATGAGTCACAGAGGAAAGGGGAAATGCCTGGATGCAGTGTCCACACTGCAGGATAAATTGGCCTGTATAACACTGCAGCTTTCTGAGAAATCTACACTCAGATCTGCTTCAGCCTATTAGAGATAAGTGCACGTGTCATCATCGCTTGCTCTTCCTAAAAACTTGACTGACAACAAAGATCACGTTGAAAAGATTTATGAAAAACAAGGTAGTTTCAGATGTACGTGACAGATGTTTATTGGGAATTTATCATTGTCTATTTGAATACTTCCTTGTAGCCAAAAAGAAGGTAAAACCATATACAGGTTTTTAAATGAATTATTTTTGGGATCTAAGTGGGTCATTTTCTTTCATAATTAGCATCATGATTTATCATACACAAGTCATTTTATTGATTTTCACTGTATTATAGTTGGAAAGATTTCAAGTCAAAAACACATTTTTTGTTCATTTTTATTAACCCTATAAAGCCTACTGTATCACATTTGTTTACTGTATTATTTTTTATAAAGTAAATGTAAGAATAACTTTTATATTGTTATTATTTCAGGATGAACACTTACTGGACTGAAGCAACCCAGGTTTAATTGATCATGTTCAAATATGAGTATTAAATATGATCCATCAGGCTTTTGAGGAATGTTTCAATCATCATTGTATTGCATTGCATAAAGCTTTTAAATATCATCTTAATAAGACATATTATTGGGAGATACAGAGTGACAAGTTGACAGCTGATTATATGCATTTAATGAAAGTATTTTGCTATATTGATAAAAAACTTTTGGCCATATAAATAACAACAACTGCACCAAATTGCATATTTTTCTCAGTTTGGGTTTTTTTCGTCCTTGAGTGTGAGCTTCATATTCTCTCTAAATTATTCTATATGAGCCATAAAAGCCTGATGTATCAAATATGACACATAACATAAAACCATTTCTTTTCTTTTTTTTGTGTGTCTAAAGGTTTCATAAACTCAAAAAAAAAATCTGACTATTAATTTATATGTCAGGTTTAACAGGGTTAAGAAGAACCTCTTTATTCATCATAACATCCAAATATAAATAAATAAATCAGCTAAATATCCAACCTGATCTTACAAGAAAAAGCAGGTATTTCACAAAGTTGAAAGTATGAATTTGTATGATGCGGTTTGTAGGAAAATGTAGGAATGTTTGTAGGAAACAATTTGCAATAAAAAAAAAACTAAGAATTTACATGCACCATTGAGCATCATAAAAACGTTATTATAGAATTCGTCATGGATTTGCCAAAACATAAAGTAGTTGTGCACTGTCATGAGACTGTGTTACAGAATTTTCATTGGGTGAACTATGTCTTTAAAAATTATCAGAGAGATACTCCTCATCTAATCTCCCTGCCAAAGTTCATCTTGTACTTTTCATATGTCATAAGGACATTATTTGTCCTCAGTGAAAATTAAACCCAAAAAAATGAAGAAAAAGTGTTTGGTTCCCATGGCATGCAGTCTAAACATTACACAGACAACTAATCAAAATCTTGATGGCTTAAAAAAAAACATAACCAACAGCGACTTTGATAAGGCCAACGCATATTAAAAAACCCTGAAGGAATATAGTGGGTCAAATCAAATTTAAGATGTATCGACTAGCACAGAAAATAATTTTGACTCTGAAAAACAAACAAAAGAGCTTGTGTACAGAAATTACTCACTCCATTATTATCACCCCATAGACTTTGTAATTTCTTGACTGTTAACACATTTTGTTTGTTTTTAGAAATGCAGGGACGATAATTTTATAATTAAATAATTTTCTGTATAAATCAATTGAGCTTTTTATAACATTCCATGATTCTCTCTTAACAAATGCAGTTTAATAACTGAGGTCTCTGCTTAATGTCTCAATACTAATATCCTAAAGCCAACTTGGCCAGATACACATAGTTTATCTCTAAAAAAAGAAGGAGAGTCATTTTAATATGTGTTGACTTAATCAAATGTTAAGGCTTACAATGAAAGGCACAGGCATACTGCAAACATTGGGACTAACGCAAATAATCCAGCTAGATAGGCTATACAGTCTTCCATATGTAAAGGAATCCTCACAGAGACCGGCAAAACAGTCCTTTAATTAAAGGATGGAAATGTGTTCTAAGCAAGCGTTCCTTCCTGCATTAATGGGGCCAAGCATTCTGCTTTGTCTTCCTGATTGTTTATAATGAAATGACCTCCTGTTCCCATTCTCTCCTACTACATTGTACAGTAGAAGTAAACAGTTTCACAGTGCGCTATGGTCGTACATTGACCGTGAGGTCAAGACCTCGCCCTCCCTCCTTTTATGCACACCCACGACCTCCTCCTGTCCCCAAAAACTCACACACACACACACACACACACCCTGAAGAAAAGTACAAAGCGTCCCTTGTGTAGGAGCACAGAGGCCTGGGTGACAGCGCTTAACATGATGCTGATATTTTCATGGGAGGAGCGCGAGGAGAGAAAAGGATCTGCTCTGGCGGGGCGGCTAATTCAACCACACTGCCTGACCTTCATCCTACCCCTGAGGTCCTTGGCTTGACTCACAACAACACACTTGCAGCCACAGATAGCACAGCCAAAGCCCGGCACAGCGGTTTCAAACATTCTACCATCACAGAAGATGCTAACATGCTAATATTAACAAATACATCGCACACATAAGCACCAAATGCCTATTCAAATCAAATGTATATGTTTTGCGGTAAGCCAGTTTGCTCATTTCCACCATTTTTGCTTATTTCAACGACACGCCCTCTCTCTCTCTCTCTCTTTCTTCAAAGACATCTCTGCCAACCAGATGCCAGCCATTCAAAAAAGTGCTACATGAATCACAAGCAAAGAGCCTTTCTGACTGGTTAAAAGGTAACGCTTTAGTTTAGGGTCCAATTCTCACTATTAAAGGCACAATATGTAAGATTTTTGGATTAAAATATCCAAAAACAACTAGAACAATGTTATATATTTTGTTGAATTGTGTACTTACATTATCCCAAAAGTTTCCAAGACTGTTTAAATCCAGAGAAATAAGCTATTTTAACCAGGACACGGACCGTGTCCGTGCGTCGCCTATCAATGACATCATGCGTAACCCTCAATTTTCATTTTTATTTTGTAGAAACCATGGAAACACCACAGATGCTTTAATATATGATGTTTTATTAGACAGGTGAGCAACTGTTTGCTGTACTGCGAGTACCATGTTTTACCATGCCTAATATCGATCTAGCTCACTGCAGTGTGCAACAAGTGTCTCATAGTAGCTGCCAAGTGAACACACAGAGTAGCATTATAACATATATTTCAATATTAATAAATCTTAATTGCATTAGCTCATCCATGAATATGATTTCTGCCTGAGGTGAAGACAACATCTCCCATGAACCCGCGAAATCAAGGCGTCATCAAGTTACGCCTGTTTTGAATAAGTGACCTCTAGCGGTGAAAATTACATATTGCGCCTTTAACTAATTGCTTATTAGCATGCATATTGCTAGAATATTGGCTGTTTATTATTACTTATAAAGCACATATTAATGCCTTATTCTGCATGGCCATTTTCTACATCCGTTAATACTACCCAATTCCCACCCGATACCTAAACTTAACATTTACCTAACTAACTATTAATATATTAATAAACAGTAATTAGGAGTTTATTGAGGAAAAAGTTTATGTTTCATTAGTGGCATTAATTGAGAAGCTAGGTAAAAAAAAATTGCGCTGTGCTGCTTTACCATTGTTTATGTAAACTACTGAAACCATGAGCTTGGTGTTCGCGGTGCACAAGTTTTGAGCTACAGGAACATTTTCCACACAGTGAGAATTTGGCAAAAAAAATCTTTTTTAGGAAATATTTGTGAATGCATTCTTTTTCACATGGTTTAGCCTAATGACAGGCTAATATAATGGCCAAGTTCAAATAAACTGACATTTACAAAATCTTGTCAATTGATGATGTGCAAATATTTCAGTACATTTTGAGTACATATTGTAGGAAAAAAGTGTTTAATTTCAGCAATTTCTACACACATCTCATGTGCTATCATCCACATTATATGGGTCATCAGCCATCCTGGGCTACGTTTCCCAAAAGCCAAGTAGATTGTAGAAATCATTAGCACCAATGGTCTCTATGATCTATTTAGGCTGTGTTTTGGGAAACATCCCTGGTCTGTACATAGATCAATCATAGATTGTCAACTAAGTTGGCAGAATCGATTCTCTAAAAGAATGGCTACCTCACCAACAGGTTAGCTATTAACAGAATTAACACAACACACTGACAAGAAATCATTATTTATTAGTAGGCAAAAAAACAATAGGGTATTCAAAATGGCACTGTCTGCAACTTTTATTTTCTGTTGTAGATTGCATTTAATATGCAAGTATGAAAAGCCAAGTGGTAACTGTGACTAACAGATTCTGGGACACAGTGCCACCAACTCTAAAGGAAGAGAAATGTCCATACTAGATGTGCCTGCAATCGTGCTAATGCCGTAAAGACACTAACAGTAATTCAAACAAACTCACGGATGTCAGCGCTGTGGGTGGAAGTGCACATATGATCAGGTGACTGATTACCATGGTGGAATTCAATTCAGAGTGTTTGCATAATTGACACTGTACAATATAGCATGTCTTTACTGTTAGACACTTCCAGGACAAGGGCAGTAAATACAGATATGAGAACAGAAGTATAATTATGCACAGTTGGAAGTAGTCAAACATAAAAAAATGGAAGTGCTGTATAAACGTAGATTGTTTATAATGAAATATGTACTGTATATTTGATGAATCAAAATTCTCAAGTTAACAACAAACTATTTTTCTCTGGGGATTAGTACAGTCATCATTAGGGATGTGAATTATTTCATGTGTGTTAGTTGTTGACTAAATGTAATGGTTCTGGTTCCAATTACTAGTTCCAACTACTAGTTGCCTGAACTAGTAGTCATATATATATATATATATATATATATATATATATATATATATATATATATATATATATATATATATTAAACACATTTCTTTTAAATATTATTCCAGTTCAAAATAAAAAAATGTACAACTATCAATATCCTAAATAATATCATTAGGTTTTTGAGGTGTTGCACTGCATTACATTTCGAAACCTGAGCCTTGTCATATAAAGATCCAATTATCTGATTTGAGACTTATTGAACTTGACGCACAGTCACGAGCATCTGCAGGGGTTCTCTCTCTTTTAATGAGGCTTCATCATGATATTTTTTTATTTCAATTCAGAAATGTCAAGAAATTCTATGCATCTCTGAATGGCATTTTCATGCATTTTTAAATAATTTACTAAAAAGATTATGTCATTGACCCCTTAACTGGAAGCCCTAAACAATTAACATTTCTTATGGGGCTTTTTCATAAAACGTGTTCTTGAAAGCAAAAAAATGGGACAGAATGCAGCAGGTCTCACATCTTTAAATAATTTGTAACTTGAAAAGGCACATTTGCGACGCTCATGATGGAAAGCTTAAAAAACAGTGCAAGATGCAACGACCAAAGCGTCTGCATTTTTATTGCTCTAGCAGTGGTTTTAAATGGGATTCATTTAAATAGGGGGTATTCTTTTTAAATGGAACCATTCTCAATTCCCAACCATAGTCAAATACTCAAATATAATGACGTAATTAGATAAAAAATCAAAGTTGGAAATAAAATGGAAGACTACAGCGCAGGACCCACCTGTTTCCAGAGGAACTCATCCTCTTGATTGATCCTCCACGTGGTGAGGAGGTGTATGGAGGATAGCACTCCTCCGCTGAGCACTGCCGCCCTCATCCGCACGGGCAGCAGCGTGTAGATGATGTAGATGAAGAAGACGGACCACCAGATCCCCTCCGAGGCACTGCGGGGGGCGACCATCAGCACCCCGAACACCTGCACCACGATTAGCACTCCAATCACAAGGTAGCTGACCATCCACATGTAGTCCTGGTGGAACCCGTTTCGGTTGCACACCACCATCAGCGCCAAGAAGAGGGCCATCGCCACGGAGAGCACGGAGGCGTAGACCACGTCGGGGGGTCCGTGGATGCAGTGGAAGGTGAGCATGACCCCACAGACGATCACCAGGACACCCATCAGCATTGTGAGGGAGCTCTGATTGAGCCTAAAGAAGTAGCGCTGGTAGAGACGCTCCAGTTTGCGCGACTGGAACTTCTTGGATTGGAACACGCGAACCACCCGCTGCCAGCAGTCCGCCGCCGTCACTGACCCCGTCCCACTGGCCGTGTCATCACTGGAGCCGTCGCAACCTGAGCCGTCACCTTTCCGCCCCTTGACCTCGCCGTCCTCGAAACCCAGGTCCACAGATTTAAGCCCCATCCCCTCCCCCCCACCCCCCGCTTTCCCGTAGTGGTCTTCCTGCCATCCGCAGCGCATGCCGAAGTTGCCTCCGCCCGTACCTCCTCCTCCTCCAGACCGGGTAGCCTGAGAGTGGGGCGGCTGGGGAGGAGGCTCCATGGCTTCCACGTCCCGCAGGCAGCTCATGTAGCGTGGGTTGCAGAGAGAGGAGCCAACCTTGCGCTTGGACTTCTTGCCATTGCGCTCGCCCCACACGGTCTTACGATCATCCACTCTGGCCACTAGGAAGCCGTTGATCCAGGACATTCTGCGTGGAGACATGAGGAAAACCAAAGTCAGAGACAGAGTATGATGGTATTGTACCATGCTTATGTGGGTCATTTAAAGATCTAGTTTAAAAGACATGTGCCACGTCTTAAGAAATGCACTCATGTTGGTTTAATATGGTTTTGAAAAACATTTTTACCAGTTTACAAGAAATGTCAAGTGGCGTAGCCATTAAGTAAAAAGTAATAACATACTATGTGTACTTTACACTTAATCGTAATCATTATTATTTTTTTTTTTTTATCTTAATTTTTTTTTGTACATACATCACAGATTATTCATTCATAATTATCTTGTTGGAGAGTCGTACCATATGACAGCTTAACATTAATAATACGTTTTTTTTAGGAATAATAACACAGGAAACACTTTACAATAAGATTTCATTAGTTAACATTAGCTAAATACATTAGGTAACATGAACTAACAATGTGCAATACTTTTACAGCATTTATTAATCTTAGATAATGTTAATCTCATCATTTGCAAATACATATTTAAGATCAAAGGACGTATATGTTAACAGTTAATGCACTGTGAAGTAACATTAACAGGTTAATAAATGCTGTGACATATATATTTACACATTGTTTGTACATGTTGGTTAATGCATTAATTAATGTTAACAAATGAGACCTTATTGTAAAGGGTTACAATAAAATATTATGTCAAACTACCAAATAATTATTTTCATCAATTTCAATATTGTAATGACGATTTTTTTATTATTATGATGTCAGGAAATATTTTATGCTTTATTTTTAAAAAATCCAAATGAATTTTAATTGAGATATTAAAAACATGCTCATTTGATACGAACTTGTGTGTTTTTATTGAGGTTTTGTGGATCTCTTTACCTGTGTGGGTTCTGGTGTGCGACCCAGCCCTGATCTTGCTGTCTGAGACACTCATTTAGAGCAGTGGATGAGTGAAAGCAAAAATGTGGAGTTCAGACAAGTGAGTGATGGCTATCAGGGAGTCCAGTAGCGTTTAGTTACTGTAGACTGGCCTGATGGATCTGGAGATCTTTTACTGATACTTTGTTCAACTGTATCTTCATAACATCTGGATCTGTTGACGACAAACCATCAATAGAAACAATGTGAGATCAATCAAATACATGATCAGAATCTGGACAGTTTCCCTGTTGAATACTTAAAACTCAGCATTTTTCAAATGCATTTTCCTACTTAAGGATGCAAATATTTAATTAGTAATAAATGGTTATCACAACCCATGCTTTTACATAGTCTGAAATTCCCTTCCTCTGACAGGTACACTATTCAACAGGTTGAAATTACATTGCGCCTTAACTAAGCAATAAAAAAAAGCACAAACAAATATGGAAAGCAACAGGTTAATTTCCCTAAACTGTCACTGTATTTCTAATCAATGACTGGCAGCTCTTAAATCTATATACACTTCACTTCCTTATCAGCAATGATTAATAAGCATTTGCCTAAGTAAACCAGTTAAGAAGGCTCAGAAACTGTAACATTAGATGTAAGTTTCCCATTTATTCCTTGCCATTTTAAGATATTCCGAGCTTTAAATGTTATTCTAGCATGGCTGTGGGTCACAAGACTGGAAGATGAATGAGAAAGCAGAGAAGAGTCAACATATCAGTAAGATGACCAGATCAAATAACTAAAACTCTGAAGCAATTGAAGTTGAAGAGGTCCACAGTTGTGACATAAATGCATATATAAATAGTACATCTAAATATACTCTTTTCAAATTTCATGTCTCTGTTTTGGCCTTATAATGTTAATAAAGTTTCACATAAAATAACTATGTGGAGAAATTATTATTTTCAACTTTATTCTGACCCTCTGTCTAAAATAATCCGTTTTTAAAGGGCGGCTCCTTTAAGGCTTGTCAGTAAACGCTCACTGTTATGATTGGCTAACGTCATTGCATAGAAAACATTATCAACGCCCACTCGCCCACTATTGCGTGTGAGTAAGTGTTTTGAAAACATTATCCATATAAAACCGTCATTTACAGACAAAGCATTATGAAACTGTTTACTTAAAGGGATAGTTCAACCAAAAATGAAAGTTACCCCATGATTTACTCACCCTCATTCCGTATTCATCTTACGAAAAAAGCGTAACTTCTTTGTAAGTTGAATACAGAAGGCGGTCTGCCGGAAGCTAGATATTTTACTTTATAACATGTTAAATATAGATTTTTTTTTTACACAAACCCATCGATTCACTTCAGAAGGCCTTTATTAACCCCCCCAGAGCCGTATAGATTACTTAAAAAATGGATGGATGCACTCAATTTTGGGCTGCCATTTACTGCCATTATAAAGTTTGGATGAGCCAGGATTTTTTTTCATATAACTAACGATTGTATTCGTCTAAAAGAAGAAGGTCATATACACCTAGGATGGCTTGAGGGTGAGTAAATTATGGGATAATTTTTATTTTTGGGTGAACTATCCCTTTAAGGTTTGTTATGTAGCTGCTTTCAGATCCAATACAGTCATCTGTCAACAAAAGATTCTTTGTGAACTCTCAATTACTCTGTAACTTGTTAAAAAAAACTAAATGCTCAGAACAAACATGACGTGATCCACAACGGGATTCTTCTGAAGTCAGACGCAAACCAGTTGTTTAAACTGGACACGTCAAAAAAAAAATTCTGAGTACGTCAGAAACTGAACGCGCATCTGTATCCACTGTATCCAGTGTATTCAGCGTCAGAGATTATAATGGGCTCTATTTGCTTTTGAAGCGACGCTCACATTCAGTGTAGGCAAATGTCAGCCGTTAAGCGACTGAATGGCAGTGGGCGGGGCCTATAGTCATATGCTAATATAGTTGCCCTTATGATGTCACAGATCCCACAATATCCAAACGAGCCATCTTTGGAGCTTGATTAAATAAATGCTTTGTTTATAATGAGGAGGACATTTTAAGCTCTGAAACTTGCAGAATGTTTTAATGGTACAAAGACCTCTTATATGTCAAAAAAAGATCAAGACAAATTTGATTTCTCACACCATGACCCCTTTAATACTAAATCGCCATTTACACTTACGCAGCACTGTACATTTTTATAACACAGGTTCATTGAAGATTCTAGAGTCCATTTGTTGTATTTTGCCCTTTATTTTGATAATCTTTAGTGTTTGTATTGTCTACGTATTTTATACAGTATTATACATTTTGACAATCATGCAAATAAAGCTTTGGTGACTCCAACACTGCATATGAAAAGCATCACTGTATATGAAGTAGATATTATTACTGTTCTCTAGGATACATGATTTGCATTGACCAGTTGTGGCATCCAGTCAAATATTTCTGAATAATGACAGTTGCCCAGGGCAACGCTGTATAACTGACTGCTCATCATTCATTTATAACATTGCATTAATTCTCATTGCCTAACTATTTTATCTTACATTCTATAGTATAGTGTATTATATTTAGAAGACAATCATATACTGTAGCAGGACAGGGCATCAGTGATAATTGTTTCTTTAATCCGAAAGCAACAGTCCCGGTATATCCTGCCTAATCAGAAAACGACAGATAATCAGAGGTAAGACGTGATCAACTTAAATGGATCCTGCGGCTGTCAATCACTCAGTCCTGGCAGGCCTAAACCAGCAGAATGAACATATGAATTAACAATATTCTTATACAAATGAGCACATAGCACATATTTTGTCTCACATATCTGGATCTGGACCAGCTGGTGATGTTGAAAGGTATTGATGGACAAACAGGAATTTGTTACTGTCTATCTTCAGCCCTTTACTGGCACATATTCGTTTGTACATTTTGACAGGAAGTCTGACTCAGTGAATCGGTTCTTCCAATCCGTTCATTTCAAACCGGCTCAAAACAAGGATTCAGTGGTTCTTTACGTAATGACAGGGTCCCTGTCATCCCAACATTCCAAATTATATAGTCGTTTCAGTAAAGACATAGGCACATAATGAGGTTTATTATGGCTTTTATTTTTGGTTTTTATTAATAAGTGTGTGTTTATTATAATGTAATGTGTCCTAGTTCAGTTTGTTTCAGCTATGATTCAGGCAGCTGATTAATCAAAGTCACATGAAAATTTACATTAAACATAGTAATAATAATTCCTAATATATTCAGCTATTTTAATATGTTTAGCGATAAACTGTCAACTAAGTCTTAAAGGCCCACTGAAGTTCCTTGAAACACGCAGCATTATTCATTGTGTTGATGTAATTTTCATTGAACCAGGAAGGCAGGGCGGGACTAATTGAACAGCTCCTCCCTTTTTTAAAAATGGCCAATAGCGTTTTGTTTATGTCATAGTTTGGCCAGTGCCATTGAGCTCAGTAAAGCTGCAGTTTCCTCCTAATCTCTAACCGTTTCTCCTCCTAATCTCCTCCAAATCGCTTTAAAATACAACATTCTGAGCAGAATTCAAATGGGTCAGATTTGTTTTGTGATCTTTGCCCACTCACGCATATGATCCGCTCTGTGCTATCATGTCTCTGGACCGGAGCAGACTGAGTGCACACTGCAGCGGTTCACGTGACACTAACGTGAAACCAGACTTCATTCACCCTAATGGAAAGCATTTCTAGACTGTCTGAATCGTTCCCTATCCCCTATGTAGTGCATGATGAGCCATTCACCATGTAGAAAATAGTAAATGTGTGAACAAGTGATTTTAGCCGCAGCTTCAGCGTCTATTTATAGTCTAGGGGCGGGACGCTTTAGATTGTAGAGAGCATTTGATTGAACAGAAAATCTAATGAGAAGCTGAAGTACAGAGTGATGTCATCAAAATCATTGACCCATATTGGCAGAAGTGAGAGACTGTAAGTTTTGAATGCTTATATCTTTTTTTTAAACAAAAAAAGCACACTAGCACACTTGGAGCACACTAGCTACAACAGTAATGCTAACATATTCATACTAGTATGAAGCAGAGCAGGGCCGAGTGCTGTGGGAGCGCAACGTGGCCGCTGGAGCGATTGCTAATGAGAGACGAGCGAGACACACATGGCTCAAGAGCAACAGGGCTTTTATTATGCCACAGACGACGCTTCCGCTTCTTCCGGTCATGCGTATGTAGGGTAACACATTGCTGTTTTAGCATATTAGATACATTTGAGTGTGTTGAAAATTATGCACTAACGTTACTCTGTGCATTCACTCTGCGACTACTATGAGACATTTGTTGCACACTGCAGTGAGCTAGATCGATATTAGGCATGGTAAAAAATGGTACTCGCAGTAAATAAAAAAACAGATTCAAACAATAAGACTAACTGTGTTTCTGTCTATAAACATATAATATATTAAAGCGTCTTTGGTGTTTCCATGGTTTCTACAAAATAAAACGGAAATCGAGGATAATGAGGGTATGATGTCATTGATAGGTCCGTGTCCTGGTAAAAAAAAAAAAGGCTTATTTCTCTGGATTTAAACATTCTTGGAAACATCTGGGATAATGTAAGTACACAAGAAAATTGGATGGATATTTGAATCCAAAAATCTTACATATTGTGCCTTTAAGTACATTCGAAACCGCTTTGGAACGCTTCAGTCCGATTTACGAAAGAATCATTCAGCTCAGTTCTGTGAACCGATTCATCGACAAGATCCAACTCAAACAGGGATTCGTTCACGAATCGAACCTCGCATCGCTCATTGACGCGATAACGCACCAATGCCACATTACAGTACGTATAACACCCATAGCCAGTATTTTCTGAGTCATTATCTTAGTAGAGGCCATACTAAAGAGGAGTACTGCACAAATGTGGCTGTGTCTGTAACCTGCATCCGCTCGTATCGTGCTGTATTCCTCCGGGACATTTGCACGACATTTCAACAGCCGTTGAAACAGCTGTTACATAATGCATATGTAGAGATCGCAGTGTCGCATCAGTCACAATTAACACTAATTGCTATTAATCTAAATCTTCTTAAGGAAAAGAGCTCCATCAGTCAAATTATGCTGTCCTTTAAAAAAGAAAATAAAAACACATATTTACGCGATCATCGACGTGTGTACATACAAACATCAACGACTGTTCGCCATAACATATGCATGCTGCATAATTTCAGCGCTTCATCGATGGCTCATGTTGCCAGAAGAACTATGCAGCAATTCTCCCATAGGCCGTTTGGAGATGTTTCGTTACATAACACGGAGTGTGTGTTCAGTGTGCCTGTGTGTGTACCATATTCGCAGCAGTGACCGTGTAGAGGCTGTTACAGTAACAGTGTGCGGATACTTGCAACACAGCATGTCACACCCGACCGCCAAGTGTGGTCTATCCAGCCCCGTCCTTCACCCAAACGAGCTGAATTATAGCGCACTACAGGCCGTGAACGCGTCCATATCTGCGCTGGACATGTTACAGGGATCATAGCGTGCGAAACATTCCAACGCATCAGTCATCATCTTGTTTTATAGAGGCAAACACGCACAACTCAACCATCAGAATGGACATCAAGCCTTATGCCTTAAGCCTCACGCATGACATCTATTTAAACCGGTAGCTGTTGTTTTGCTGTTTATTTCACATTTTCTGCGGGACCGTTCGACCTTTAGGGCAACATCAGCAATGCGAGCTAAGATAGGCAATGCATCGGGACGTTTAATCCTGAATATATCGCTGGTGTGAATGAAGAGAAGGGTGTTGCATTTGGCCGCTGCTTATTCGTCGCTTGTGCTGCATTAAAGCCTTCTACAGGCACGCATCTGACTCTTCCAAATGTCCTCTATAAAAGGCAAACGCTTGTATAACGTTTGACCATCTGAAACCATGCTAGAAAGCAGCCCTACATAAAACATGACTGATCACCCTAGAAAAAGATCTGACTCACCGTGGACATCTCTCTGTGTCGGGCGCAGCAGCGGTGGCGTCTCGAGAGCGCGCGGTCGTTCGGTCGCTCGGTGTCCTTGTTATCGGTAGGGCGATGTGTTTTTTGCAGGCATCGAGGACGAGGGGACAGAGGGCCACAGACGGTGAAGCTCTGCCTCGCTTGTGCTCCCGTCGTTTCCCAGCCTCTCCCCCTTCACACAGACGCGGTGCCAGTGTCAGTCTCCACGCGTCTCAACACTCCCCCTAAAGGCCTGCGAACAAGCAGCTCCTCACTGACAGCTGACTTCACCTGTCCTCCTCCTCTGCTCTCATATCTATCTATCTATCTATCTATCTAATGTTAACTTTTCTATCTATCTATCTATCTAATCACTTAACCAACCACAATTAGGCTGTATTACATAACAAAATGTCAAAACCGTTGACATTTATTTGTGGCCATATGCCACAAGCTCCCATTTCAAGCAAAATATAGGCCAATATATATATATATATTTTTTTTTTTCACTTTTAAATTATTGAATAACAGATAGCAAAATGAGACAGAGATATTTGAGAAGTGTTTCGCATACAATGAAAGTCAGTGTTCTCCAATGTTATTTGGTTCCCAACTTTCAAAATATCTTCTTTTATGTTCCTCTTAAAGGAGTAGTTCACTTTAAAATGAAAATTAAACCATGATTTACTCACCAAGACATCCTAGGTGTTTATGATAAAGGCCTTCTGAAGTGAATCGATGGGGGTTTTGTAAGAAAAATATCCATATTTAAAACTTTATAAAGTAAAATATCTAGCTCCCGCCAGACCGCTTTCCGTATTAATAACTTACGAAAAAAGCAGTACTGCTGCGACGTATCACTAGAATGTAGTGTAAGCATTTTGAACTGCGAGAGGCGTTTTCTTACCCCTTTTCTTACCCCTTTATTAACCCCTCAGATCCATGTGGATTACTTTTATAATGGATGAATGCACTTTTTTGAGCTTCAAACTCAATGGACACCATCACTGCCATTATAAAGCTTGGAAGCGTCAGGATATTTATTAATATTACTCTGATTGTGTTCATCAGAAAGAAAAAAGTCATATACGCCTAGGATGGCTTGAGGATGAGTAAATCATGGGATACATTTCATTTTAAAGTGAACTACTCCTTTAAGAAAAAAATTAGGTTTGGAATGACATGAGAGTGAGTAAATTATATGTAAGAATGTTCATTTTTGGGTGAAGTCCTCAGACCATAACCTCTATTACATACAATATTTTCTAAAAATATACTCTAGTTTAGATAAATAGACATATATAAATAATATAAATATGTTTATATTAAGTAACATTCCTGACTGAAGGAAGTTCATTTTAAAAAATTAAATTAAATGTATTAAAATAATCATTTTCTCACTTTTATGAAAACATTTAGTAAAAAGGCAATATTTAAAGTTGGTGTTCATTGCGAAAGCCCTCTTTCCATATTTTATCTTAAAGCTGCAGTCCGTAACTTTTTTTGGGGTTAAAAATTATCCAAAATAATTTGCGTCATTACATCACGTCTGTACATAAAGGAGTCTAGCTAGTAGGCTAACGCGTGTGAGGATGCTGCAGGTGGCGGATCATTTATAGTCTTTTCTCACAGCAGCTGGAGTAATTAAACGTATCATTTTGATGGTGGATTGTAATCCAGAAAGGTCCAAACGACAATCATTAGTGACAACTGGAGATTCACCCGTAGTCAAAAGCAAAAGATTAGACTGTACAGAAAGTAAAATCTACAGGTAACACTATTACACACTAAATACATGTAGTCACGTAATGCTGATGTTTTTAACATTATCAATTTGAGAACAAAGTATAATAATAATTTGCACATAATTTGCACAGTTTGATGTGATATGATCTAAGTGATCGTTAGATTTAATCACTGTTGGTAGCGCGATTTATTGTAATGCTTTTTTTCTCCGTTGGTCAAAACAAAAGTGGCAGACATGTTATTTACTTGTTCAGATGACATTTTGTGGGGAAAATTCTTATTTTGGTAATACTGTACAATATATTTACACATGCATGTCCACTCACACATACTGAAAAAGTAATAGTTTTTGGATTTTTACATAATTTATATCATCATTGTCTGCTCCACCCAGATTTCCATGCTTTCCATGAAATCTCAGGTATAAAATATTTAAAGAAACTATTGCTGGATAGAAAAGCTAGAGGCAACTGCGGCAGTATGGGTATGTTTTGTGGGTTATCATATATCAGTCATTCACATGATAGCTTGCAAATCTGTGGTTAGTGTTTGTCACAGTTGAGTGTAGGCATTCCCGTGTGACACCCAACCCAAACCCCAGTCCCATATTCCATGCCCAGCAAAGTGAACAAAGCCATTTCAAGTGGGAATTCCCAGTTTATAAAATACATATTAACCCTAACGGAGCACTATCAACAAAATATTTTTAAATAGTTCACTTCAAAATACAGTGTTGGTTACTTTTAAAACTTATGCTTTACAATATTGTGTTACTCCCTAAAAAAGTAATTAATTGGATTAGTGACTTTTTATGGAAAGTAAGGAGTAACGTTACTTTTGCATTACTTTTCTTGCTTGTTTAATAACAGAAAAAGTTCTATTTTTGCCAAATGTAGAGGTCCTTCACACCAAAAGTGAAGTGAATAAGCCTCAGGCTGAAGAAAATGCTAATTCACACCTGTACAGTAGAGAGCGCAGCTCAAACTAATTCTGAATTGCAGAAGAACAGGAAGCAGAAGAAGAATTGAAACACAAATGTGATGTTTAACTAAATTCATTTTTGCTTATTAGTATGGCTGAATTGGATCATTGAGGGTCAGCAGTAAAGACATTGGTTAATAAAGTGAGATTAAATACATAAAGTAGGCTATATTTGCGTAATTTAAAGGGGTGTCTAATGCTATTTCATGCATTCTGACTTATTTACACTGTTAAAGAGTTGGATTCTCATGCTAAACATGGCCAAAAATAAATAAATAAATAAAAACGAGTTGGATGTATGACAGGTTGTCTGTGCCAAATACACTCCTTCAGGATTCGAACAAGTTTCGGAAAGTTTTTTTTCGAGTATGGCCCTGTATGACTTCATAAAGGGCAGAATTGCACTTCTCCCAGATGAGTGCGTGCGCACTCCATCAACAAGCTTCGTTTGGGTTACGGAAGCTGTCGACAGCGCTGTCATTTTGTTTTTAGACCACTAAATCAACAGTGTCACTTAAAAAGTGTGTTTTTGATTGTGAGGGAAAGATAACCTTGTTCAGCTTCCCAAATAACCCAGCGTTAAGGAAAGAACCTACTGGATTTTCCAGAGCAGCAACCGAGTTCTGCAAGTGTGTTTGTTTGTTCCCGCCCTTACGAAAATGAAGTTTATTTAAGTGTGCTGTTAGTATACTTCTTTTAAACTAAAAATAAGAAAGTATACTTTCAGTATACTTTTTGTAATACTTCTCAGAAATACACTTGAAATACTCAAAAATATACTTCAAATTGCACTTAAATATGACGACTTATACTGACAGAAAAGTCTTGGTATATTTGGCCTATACTTGTACTTAATCTTCTGATGGAGATATACTTAAAAGTATAATTAAGTATTCAAAGTATGCTTGGCTTGTAGTTGTGTTTACTCTTTTGATTGAGCAGCCTATAAAAAAATACTTTTTTTCACATAGTTTTACATTCTTAAAAACTTACATTGTTTGAAATGTTTTATTTATAAAGAAAGCAGATTTGTTCCTAATTCTGAGTATTTGAATTTTTATATAGGCTAGTCCACTGGTGGTCATATAGGATCATTGAATGAAATGAATGAATGAGTCCACTTAGTGTACATAGGAATTTACTTCAAATCTACTTTACTCTTTCCCCACCATTGGCTGAATTTTCTGGCTATCCGTGTTTTCACTGTTATACGGTAGGGGACGCTATCTGAAAGAGTACAGAATCTCCTGATCAAAACACAGGCGAAGAAGAAGATGAAACAAGCGATAGAAGATTGATAAAAAAGGATGCATGTACGTAGAATAAAATGTTTAAAATTAGTTAAAGTACAGTTAAAGGTATTTCAGGTAAATATGAACATAGTAGTATACTTAAAGTAAACTATAAGTATGATGTTATGTTCATTTGAAGAATACGTACAAGTATACTTGCAGTATAAACTACTAAACTAGTAGTTTACTGAGAGTATACTTCAAAGTGTACTATCATAAACAAAAATGTTTTACTACAAATATTAAAATAGTAAACTACTAGTATATTTATAAGTTCACTTGTAGTACAGATGCAGTACAAATTATAAATATAGTTGTGCACTTAAAGTTTACTGCTGTTACACTTATAGTAGCCTACACCTAAAGCTCTTGTGCTCGTGACTCTTAAGCTCCGCCCACCGCATACCTCCACGAGTTCGGCTGTTTTCGGGAAGAATCGGTACAGCGTATCTGTCTTTTATAAATGTGATAAAACTAAAGACTCTTCTGAGATATGAAGGATGCAATACTACTCTATAGGTACTCAAGATTAACATGAGACTGGCAGAAACTGTGTGTGTTTTGTACCCTTTAACATATTTAATATGGCAGGTTTGCGTAATGTTCTGAGTTTAAATGTAACTGTTTTTATTCATTTAGAAGAATTCTGAATCTATTTTTGTGCAAGTGAGATGAGTAAATGCCTGCTCACATTTAGTCTAACAATAAGCATCCTGTTTCACCATCTGCACCTCTCCCCCGATTTCTCTCAACATGGGGACAAAAAATGTGTCAAAAAATGGGAAAACCAAGTAACTTGCGTTACTTATTTGAAAAAGTAACTAAGATATTAACTAATGCATTACTTTTATAGTAACTTGAAAAAAGTAATCTGATTACGTAACTCATGTTACCCCCAACACTAATATAAAGTCAAAATTTATCCTGTTCTGTGTAATTATTGTACATTTTCTCCATAGATCCACTAGTGAATACCATAGTCTGTGTTGCCAAATAGACAGATTTTTAGATGTAGACAGATAGGTTTGACATCAAAGCAATTTCAAAAGTTTGAGGTCAGGATTTAAAAAAAGAAAGAAATTGATGCTTATATTCAGCAAGGATGCATTCAAAGGATCAAAAGTGACAGCAACGTTGACAGTTACATTGTTACAAAAATGTATTTCATATAGATGCTGTTCTTTTGAACTTTCTATTCTGATAAAATGTATCACAGTTTCTACAAAACATTGCTAATAATATGAAATGTTTCTTGAGCAGCAAATCATCATATCAGAATGATTTCTGAAGGATCATGTGACACTGAAGACTGGAGTAATGATGCTGAAAATTCAGCTTTGATCACAGGAATAAATTACATTTCAAAATATAAAATAGATATTTTAAAGTGTAATAATATTTCACAAAATTACTGTTTTAATGCAGCCTTGATTAAGGTAAGCAAATGATTGAACTGTATAGGGTAAATGATTCCTCTGAATTATGACTGTCTCATCATACCAATAAAAAAAAAGGCATATAATTATGTTGTCGACATCATCAAATGCAGGTCAGATGGTTGTAGTGACTCAAACTCATATGTACCATACTGAATTATACAACTATATGACAGTCTCATAAAAACACATTTGAGTTAAACCATTCACAGTTTACTCATTCAAAAAGCGCCCGATACGACTTTCCAAATAAACTGCTTTTATGATGCACAGCAAAACAGAACTGGGCAATGAATTCTTATCTAACTTCTTATAGCTGTACTGAATTGTGTAGTTATGCAAAGAGCTAGAGAGCCAAATATGAAACCATGAATTGTTATTGTGTGTAAATGTTTGATATACATTCTTCCATGCACATTTAAATAGACAGAGGACAAGCCAAGACCAATACAGCTAGTAAAGACTACCTAGTGAAGACAAACCTGTTTCATTTAAACACAGCACACCCACCACTTGAAGTGCAGGAGGATATATGTCTTGCAAGCATGATAAAATGATGATGATTTAAACATCTAAACACACATTAGGACACAAATATAAGCAGCATGCTTTTCATTTAAACAAAAGCTTGGAATGATTTCTGTCTGCTGTTTACACAATTGTAATGTAGTGCCACTGTACACTGTTTGTTTCTTATAGCTGTTCTGTAGTGACGTTAGACATGAAAAAGGGTAGAGTAAATACAGGACTATTTGTCTAATGCTCAGCTGACAAATAGGTTTGGATAGACTGCCAGATCTTTGCCCTTCATAGGTTCCTCATTGCCTTAAGGTAGGGCTATTTTCTTGCTATTTGAACCAGCGCTGGCGTTTGTTTAATTCGACCTCCGAGGGCAACTTGTGTATTCTAGTACTGTAGTGGTGAAACCTTAACATAATATACCTTTAATAGCTCTTCTGTTATTAGGAAGCCAAGCTTGTGAGTATATACGTGCACTAATTAATCCTAAAAAGCCTACTGTATCATAACACTATATAGTCAAAAGTATTGGGACACCCCTCCAAATCATTGAATCCAGGTGTTCCAATCACTTCCATGCCCACAGGTGTATAAAATCAAGCACCTAGGCATGCAAATTGCTTCTACAAACATTTGTGAAAGAATGAGTCGCTCTCAGGAGCTCAGTGAATTCAAGCGTGGTACCGTGATAGGTTGCCACCTGTCCATTTGTGAAATTTCCTCACTACAAAATATTCCACGGTCAACTGTTAGTGGTATTATAACAAAGTGTAAGCAATTGGGAACAACAGCAACTCAGCCACGAAGTGGTAGGCCACGTAAAATCATAGAGCGGGGTCAGCGCATGCTGAGGCATACAGTGCGTAGAAGTCTCCAACTTTCTGCAGAGTCAACAGCTACAGACCTCCAATCGTGTGGCCTTCAGATGAGCTCAAGAACAGTGCGTAGAGAGCTTCATGGAATGGGTTTCCATGGCCGAGCAGCTGCATCCAAGCCTTACATCACCAAAGTGATGATGCAGTGCAATGCAAAGCGTCAGATCCAGTGGTGTAAAGCACGCCGCCACTGGACTCTAGAGCAGTGGAGACGTGTTCTCTGGAGTGACGAATCACGCTTCTTTGTCTGGCAATCCGACGGACGAGTCTGGGTTTGCCGGTTGCCAGGAGAACGGTACTTGCCTGACTGTATTGTGCCAAGTGTAAAGTTTGGTGGAGGGGGGATTATGGTGTGGGGATGGGGTTGGGCTTGGCCCCTTAGTTCCAGTGAAAGGAACACTTAATGCTTCAGCATACCAAGACATTTTGAACAATTTCATTTGGGAACAGTTTGGGGATGGCCCTTTCCTGGTCCAACATGACTGCGCACCAGTGCACAAAGCAAGGTCCATAAAGACATGGATGAGTGGTTGAAGCTGTTATAGCTGCAAAGGGTGTGCCAACTCCATATAAAACCCTATGGATTAAGAATGGGATGTCATTAAAGTTCATGTGCATGTAAAGGCAGGCGCCCCAAAACTTTTGACAATATAGTGTATTTGACAACCTATGCCTTCTATACTTTATACTTTCTTAGCAAGTAAAAAGTCTTGGTATTTGAATATAAATATCAGAAACTGCAGCAAATTGCATATTTTTGCTCAGTTTGGGCCTCTGAATAAAATTGGTTTATATCTCTTCGAATGTGAGCTCCATATTTTCACTATATCATACTATATTATCCATATCCATAAGTCTTGACCTCCCCCGACCCCCCCCACCCCCCCACCCCCACCCCCAAGGAAAAAACACATGATTTTTAAATATATATTTTGTCTAAAGGCTCAAAAAATTCTTTCTTGCTATTATTTCATATGTCAGGATTTACAGTTTCACAAACCCAGCTTTGAAAAAACATTAGCACTTGTCTTATATGACATAACCTGAATAGTATTATAAACAATGTATTACTTAACAGTTGTGCCAATTATAAGGGCATTTATATTTAAGAGCAATAGAAACCATTGGCATTAAAACAATCAAAATAACCAAAAATCACAAATAAAGCTCTTTATCACCTGTAATTACACAGAGACGGCACCCTGCTGTTTCATAGAGAAATCAGGGTCCAGCTGTCAGCAGTGCATCACTTGTCACATCGACTCACTGGCCACATGATTTTAGTGTCTGACGTTTAGTGGCTGCCAAAGAAGTTTACATTCATGTGATTGACAGCCTGATTGCTTCAGTGTGACGGCGTAAAGAGGGAGGAAGAGCCTTTGGACATGAACACAACACAAGACACTTTGGATCACAAGTTACACCAATCAACAGCTGAATACTATCATAATTTTGTACTATTTGTCTTTATATATATATTCAAAAACTATTTTATACTGTTTTTGAAAATGAGGAAGTTGAAGCCTATAAGCCTATACCTAAATAGGAGATTTGAAGGAGGAGGAAGTTCTGTTGTTCCTAAAATTCAGAACAACAGCTGGTGTGACAGTCTCGCAAGTGTGATATTTCATAAACAGTTCAATAAACAATAAGTGAATCTGGTGTAACTTATATTTAGGCACAATATCGCCAGTCCATTTCTGTTCTGACAGTGAAAACAGTTCTAAATGTGGTCAAAGCAGAATTAAGGTCACCATGAAATCAGAATGGAAATTTTTTTTGGCTTATCTGTGCACATCTTTTTTTTTTTTATTCATGTGCCATAATCTTTAATCAAAATAACTTCCCCTTCCTCTCCCCTCGTTCTCTTGCATCTCTTCTTTTTTCTGATGATGTGTTTACTGGTGCGAGGGCGGGACAACCAGCAAACTACAACTATTCAACCATCCAATCAATTCCCCATAGACAAAATCAAGTCCCTTCCTACATTTTTTTCTTGTTTGAGAAGCCGTTTTCGGCCGATATGGATAAATTATAAATTTCCCTTCATAAAACTTCCATGTTGATGTTACTCATTGACTCATAAATCTAGTTTGGCCATATAAAACTAGCTAAAGATTCCAGATAAAGTCAAAGCACGAGCTAAATGTATGATTTTACAGCTATAGGTGATTGTAATATTATTAGATTAATATATATTTCTGTAGTACACAAAAAGAAAATGAACATTTGTAATTAAACAGTACATATATTTTATGTAGAAATGTGTTACATAAACTGAAGATTCAGTTGCTTGTTAATTTTTACATACTCTATGTCTACACGTCAACTGTCAATTTTTAGTTTACATGTAACACATTACTACAAATAAATTACTGTATAAATACAAAAGGGGCGAAGCGGAGTTGCAGCGGTGCAGCCAGTGGGACTAAGGACCACGGTGGAGCCGGAGGGAAGGCTGAGCCCGACAGAGCCGAAGGCGCAGCTAAAGGCCCGGAAAATCCGTGGTTCAGGCAGAGCGACGTCTGGCCAAGTCGGAGCTGGATTGACGAGGGAGCCCGGTGGAGCCGTAAGGACTACAGCCCCTGATGAAGCAGAGGGAGTTGCCAAGGTTGAGCCGACTGGTTGAAAAGCCAAGCCAGGGGATCCCCTTGCCATGGCAGAGCTGGAGATCGAAAGACCCGAGGCAGATCCACACAGCCGACTGGAGTCAACAGAGGGTGAGCCGAGTGACTGAAGAGAGTAAGCGGAGGCAGGGCCAAAGGACTGGAAGTCTTTGGTAGAAGAGGTGGGAGAGGGGGGCTGAGTGGGATCACTAGAGACGCAGGAGAATTGGGACTGGGCGGGACCAGCGGGGTCTTTAAAATCCTCATAATATGTTGCAGAGGCCAGCTGCAGCTCACCCTCAGCAGCAGGAATGTGAGCGGGGCTCCATTCCATACCCTCAAACTCCACTAGCATACCCACTTGCACGGACGATGTTGCCGGCTCACACAGTTGGATAGACTCTCTGTGGGGCTCGAGCTCCGGGGTGATGATCGGCTCAGGTGATGACTCTAGAGCTGGTATTACGGCAGGCTCGGGCTCCATGTCTGCGGTGGGCTCTAGTATAGGCTCTGTGCAGGGTGTGGGAGGCGGCTGGCTGGGCTCTGTCCTCCTCAGTTGGGCAGATGGTGAACAGAGATTCGTTTTTCACCTGCACCCACTCCACAAGCGAGACAAAGTTTCCCTGAGGACTGTTCAGGGGCAGGTGTATCCTGAGGCTGGTGTAATGAAAAACGCAAAGTGAGTGATCCGGCTAGTGGGTGAGGCATGCCAGATCAAAAAATTCTGGTATGTCCATAGTAAAATTAAAATAAAAAACGGCACAAAGAATCTCGGGTTACATGTTCTGTCAGGTTGTGTGGTTGTAATAACGAAGATGAGAAGTACAAAATAGTCTTTTAAAAATAATCTTCAAGAGGAAACAAGCAAGAGAACTGAATAACATCACCACATTATACTAAGACAACAAATGAAAAGAGGAAACGAAGGGCTTAAATACACAGGGAGTAATCAATGTAACAGTGAACATAACACTGGCAAAACGGGAACAGGGAAAACGAAACCAAAACACAATGATACTAAACAATCTAAAGCATAATCCTGACAATTGCATAATGAAGCACTGTGTTTTTCCTGGTTGTTGGAGAGGCTTTTGGACTGTTAGGTTCTGATTAAGTAATGAACGCGTAAACCCAGTGCCAATCAGAGCACAAATAACAAGGAGACAGGTCATCATCGTAACACTGTGTATTGGAGGCAGAGGGTTGGGCCACAGATGTATATTCAAAGATGTACATAGTCTGAAAAATAAGTACAATAAAGATAATGAATAAACTAAATATAAAACAAAAGTATACCCCAATTCACATCACTGAATCAGTGATTTTTCTATACATAAACAAAAACGTCTCGGTTACGTATGTAACCCTCGTTCCCTGAGGAGGGAACGGAGACGTAACATCAGTGACTGACGAAATGGGGGTTTCGCCTAGAAGCCTATCATCTTCGAGATCTTAGAAAACGCCCAATGGCAGGCCAATGCCATGGGTATGCGGAATTTGCATAGCGTAGCTCCGCCCCACAGCGTGGGTATATAAGGAAGTACGCTGGCAACATCGCGCCACTCTGCTGTCGTCCAGTGCCCTGCGTAAGTGTGAGCTCCCTGTCGTAAGCTAGTACGGACGAAGGACTCCAACTTAGCACAGGAATACCAAGGTACACTGGGAAGCATATTCCAGGTGGAAGTATGCGCCAAGTGCCTACCCGTAGGGAGGACTTAAGGAGACATATGACCCGCGAGGGGCTGCATATGGAGGAACTCTGGGGTAACCAGCCGAAGGTGGAAATTTTACCCCCAGGGGAGGCAAGGGCTTGCCGAGGGAAATACACATGCTCGGAGAGGCTTACAGTGGAATACACATGTGGGGGTTGCCCATAGGGGGAACCATGCACACGGTGGCACCTAGCCTGACACGAGGGCCTGAGCGAGTGGGCAGACGCACTGGTGTCGGCATCGACAGTGCTGGAGGAACTCAGGGTTTCGGGGAAACTACCTGAGGAAAATATTGCACGTATCCCGTCCGTGGAGAAGAATGGCGAGCAAGCGAAGACACCTGAGCCTAGCCCATTACTGGCCACTTGTAGAGGCGAGTACATGAGAGGACACTGGCTGCACTCGGAGATTATAGAATCTGGCGAATGTGTTGGGTGTCGCCCAGCCTGCAGCTCTGCAGATGTCTGTCAGCGAGGCGCCATGCGCTAGAGCCCAAGAGGAGGCCACACTCCTGGTGGAGTGTGCCCTGACCCCAAGGGGGCATGGGCGCCTCTGCATCTGGTAAGCCAAGACAATGGCGTCCACTATCCAGTGAGACAACCTTTGCTTGGAGAGAGCCTTTCCCTTCAGCTTCCCACCATGACAGACAAAGAGCTGGTCTGACGGTCCTGAAACACTGCGTTCTGTCTACGTAAGCACGGAGGGCGCGTACTGGACAGAGCAGTGCCAAGGCTGGGTCTGCCTCCTCCAAAGGCAGCGCTTGCAGGTTCACCACCTGGTCCCTGAACGGAGTGGTGGGAACCTTGGGCACATATCCAGGCCGGGGTCTCAAGATCACGTGAGAGTCGGCCGGCCCGAATTCTAGGCACGCTTCGTCAACCGAAAATGCCTGCAGGTCCCCTACCCTCTTGATGGAGGCCAAGGCGATCAGGAGCGCTGTCTTCATAGACAGGAACTTAAGCTCGACTGATCGCAATGGCTCGAAGGGAGCCCTCTGCAGAGCATCTAAAACTACTGAGAGGTCCCAAGAGGGTACGAGGGGAGAGCGAGGAGGATTCAGTCTCCTCGCTCCCCTCAGGAACCTGATGATCAGGTCGTGCTGACTTACCTGTTTCGTCTCCACAAGCTCGTGGTAGGCGGATATCGCGGCCACGTATACCTTGAGGGTGGAAGGAGACAGCCTTCGTTCCAACCCTTCCTGTAGGAATGAGAGCACAGACCCGATGGGGCATTTCCAGGGGTCTTCTTAGCGAGAAAAATACACCAGGTGACGAAGAGGTTCCACTTCAACGCATAGGCGTGTCTGCAGACAGATCTACCTGTGCGTCGCCGAACTGTTCCCAAATCAGCTGAACCATCTGGGGATGGAGTCTCCATTCTCCCGGAAGTGGCTGAAGCCGTGAGAGCTCGTCGGCTGCACGGTTCAGGGTTCCTGGGATATGGACAGCACGAAGGGACCTCAGATGCTTCTGACTCCATAAAATGAGATGGCGGTTGAGTTGAGACAGACGGCGGGAACGTAGACCACCTTGGCGGTTGATGTACGCTACTGTGGCCGTGTTGTCTGACCGGACTAGTACGTGTTGACCCCTGAGCAACGCTAGGAAGCGGTGCAGGGCGAACCGTACTGCCAGCAACTCGAGGCAATTGACATGCAGGAGGCGCTGGGGTCCTGTCCAGGAGCCCGCGGCAGCATGTCCATTGCACATGGCACCCCAGCCCGTGGTGGAGGCATCTGTTGATACAACAATATGCCTGGAAACTCGTTCTAAGGACACTCCGGTCCGTAGAAAGCTGAGATTCGACCACGGGGTGAGGGTCTGCAGGCAGGCCTGAGTCACTGGGACCCGGAGCGTGCCCGACTGCCATGCCCATCTCGGGACTCGATTGCGAAGCCAGTGCTGAAGCGGTCTCATATGAAGCAATCCAAGCAGCGTCACCGCGGCTGCAGATGCCATATGCCCCAGGAGCCTCTGAAATAATTTCAGTGGAACCACACTCTTGCTCTCGATTTGACGGAGACAAGTCAGCAGTGACTGCGAGCGCTCGCTCGTAAGCTGCGCGCACATGGCGACCGAGTCGATATCCATACCGAGAAAAGAGATCCTCTGCACGGGGCAGAGGAAAGCAAACCGTAGGAAGCAAACCGTAGGAACGGTCTGTGTCGAGGAAGGATGGAGACATGGAAGTAGGCGACGAGTAGGACGAACGCATTCGAAAAGGCGTTTCGCTGTCAACATCGTGAACGGAAGCCTGTGAAGGGATCGGTTCAAGATGCGCAGGTCCAGGATTGGTCGTAACCCACCGGTTTTCTTGGGTACAATGAAGTAGGGGCTGTAAAAGCCGGACTTCATTTCGGCTGGAGGGACAGGCTCGATCGCACCCTTCGCCAGCAAGGTAGCAACCTCCGCACGCATGACTGGGGCATTGGGCCCCACCATGGTATATCGGACTCCCCGGAAGCGGGGAGGAGCCTGAGCGAACTGAATCGCGTAGCCGAACCTGATGGTCTTCGCGACCCAGCGGGACAACCCCGGAAGCTCTAGCCAAGCTCCCAGGAACTGCACCAGCGGGGACAAGCGAACCACAGGTGTACCCCGGGTGGGGCAGCGAGGCGGCGTGACCGGCCCAGACGTGGGAGGCGTAGCGTCCCGGTGTGGGGGCACGGTCAGCAGCCGCATCCTGACAGAGGAGACCAGGGAAGGACGTGCGTTCCACTGGGGTCTGCTCTGAGAGGAGACTGGCGCCACAGAGGGACGAGAGTAGCGTGGCCCGGGGGCGGCGCACACTGCCATGGGTCTCTGGGGGCTCAGGGATGGGCGGGTTAGTTCTTTCTTTGACCAAAATAGGGTGCTGCTGACCCGGGGGCCAGCAGCGGAACAAAGGATTCAGAAAGAGTGGTCCTGCTACCATCTCCTGGAAAGAACTGCCCATCCCTGAGCTGTCCGCGTCAGGAGCGCCGCTTAGCCTGGCGCTTGGCGGGCTGCGGGGCTGGCGCGGACTGGGGCGCCTTCCTGCAGCGTCCTCCACGGCACGGCCCAGGTGAAGGCTGCTGCTGGGGCCGGGCGGGAGGGGGGTGAGCCGCGGGAGGGCGCCCTCTGCGGCGAGCAGGCTGAGGCGACTGTGCCGGCGGCTGGGTGGAAGCAGCAGCTGGCCGCCGGGGCAGTATATGTTTGATAGCCTCAGTCTGCTTTTGGGCGGTTGAGAACTGTTGGGCGAAGCTCTCAACCGCGCCGCCGAATAGCCCAGCCTGGGATATGGGAGCGTCGAGGAACCGGGTCCGCTCGGCGTCCCGCATATCGGCCAGGTTGAGCCATAAGTGTCTCTCCTGGACCACAGCTGTGGACATCACCTGGCCCAGGGAGCGTGCGGTCACCTTCGTCACCCTGGGTCAGCTCTACCCTCGTGCATGTCGCATAGTATCCGGGCCTGGTAGGCCTGCAAGATAGCCATGGCATGCAGAGAGGCAGCAGCCTGCCCCGCAGCTCTGTAGGTCTTCGACACCAATGTTGATGTGAATCTACAGGCTTTGGAGGGGTGCTTAGGGTCGCCACGCCAGGTTGAAGCACTCTGAGGACACAGTTGCATCGCAACAGAGCGTTCAACCGGTGGAACCCCAGTGTACCCTTTGGCCGCGGCCCCATCGAGGGCAGAGAAGGCGGAGGAGGCCGCCGAACGGTCGCGGGAAGACAGCGGGGTCTTCCAGGACCGCGTGACCTCCTCATGCACCTCCGGGAAAAAAGGTATTGGGGGCGGGGTCTGACGGGTGTCAGAGCGCGGCGCCCCCAAAAAACAATCGTCCAGCCACGAGCGCTCAGGTCGGGGCGGAGGGTTCCACTCCAACCCGAGACTCGCGGCTGCCCGGGAAAGCATGGCTGTCAACTCTGGGTCCGACTCGGGCAATGCTGGCACACCGGAAGGCGGCAGCATAGCCAAATCATCATCCTCAGAGGACTCTAGCCCACCTTGAGATGTGGCGATCGACATCTCCTTGTCCTCTGCGGGCCCAAACGCAACAGACAGAACAGCAGGAGCTGGCTCCGTTGCTACAGTTTGTGCGCACGGGGGGAGCGGTGCGCTAGAGGGGGGTGTGGCCCGAGGCATAAGCGGCGGGGCTTTATTCCACACCGTCACCCTCAGGTCACCCTGGCCACCAGCCAAAGTGTTGCCTCGCGAGGAGACAACAGATTGGGGTGTGGCAGAGGGGACTCTCGCTCCGGAACGGAGCTCATTGAGTCTCGACCGCAGCACCGAGATGGTCATGTTCCCGCAGTGGGAACATGACTCATCCATGAATGCCGCCTGAGCGTGCTGTAAGCCCAAACACGTCAGACAATGTTCATGCCCATCAGAGGGCGGCAGAGACCGACCGCACCCAGAAGTACACGGGCGAGACATCTTTAAAAAGACGTGCCACGTGTAAGCTCTTTTGTGAGAGGAAGCTTCGCAGTGATGCCGAAGCGCCCAGGGACCGAATACCAGCTGAATGCAGACCACTGCACAGATCAGCAGGCAGGCAGTAAACGATCGCTGGAACGCGCCGTAACACCAACACCGACTGGAAAGCTGCTCGTCTCGAAGAAGCTGACGATACTCAGTCAAAGGCTTGAGGAGTGAAGAGAAACTCTTGGCTCCGAAGCAGAAACATAATGCGATGTTGCCAGCGTACTTCCTTATATACCCACGCTGTGGGGCGGAGCTACGCTATGCAAATTCCGCATGCCCATGGCATTGGCCTGCCATTGGGAGTTTTCTAAGATCTCGAAGATGATAGGCTTCTAGGCTTCTTACATAATGCCAGGAACACTTATCCGTCAGCTACTGGATCTCAGCGATTCAATTTCTCACGAAGACTCAGTAGCGACAGAACTCTGAATTTAACCATTGGAGGATTCAACCGTTTTCAGCCGTGGTAGAGTCTGACCACAGAGAAAAAGCCTCGATATGTTGGGTCAGCTCTATTTCAAGTAACTTAGCCAACAGTGCTGTGACTAGACTCCTGCAGAATTCTAGTCTTGGAATGGACTGAACTTGTTTAGGAGTGACATGGGAGCATTGTGACTAACAATATGGTAAGGGATGTACAAGAATTCAGCCAGATCAGGTATAAGGTTATTAACTTCCTGAACAGCACCTATCTCAATGAGTTACAGGGTCCTTCAGCAGACACCTCTCCACGCTGCGAAGGGTAGGTAGGACTGACTCCTTAGGTGCAAGCCCTTTTGCCGCAGTAGGGGCATAGCCCACCGATTGATTCCCTCCATTTTCAAGGTGAGAGTCTTAATTTCAAGCAGCTGAAGAGCCTCCTGATCCTGCTTGGACTGAGTTACCACTTTGCCTTCTCACTGCAAACAGTATCCAACTGCCACAGTCCTCTGAATGCTGTAGAGGAGTTCATCCTGAGCTGGAGCCATGGAGGTTTGTAGAGATTGCCCTGCGACTGAAGACCACCTCATGGAACACATGGGTCAGGTCTGTGGTTTACAGATAGGAGAGATCTAAAAGGATATGGAGGAACTGTGAAGGATCTGAATATTGTCTCTCACCAACCGCAATGGAAGGTCTTCAGGAACACCCTGAATCCCCAAGGCCTTAACCGCAGTGGAGAGCAGAATGGTCCTCTCAGAGCCTTCATTAAGAAGAGCTAAGTTGTCTAAGGTGCAATCTTCATAATGCAGATTCACAGGAGCCACTTTGAGTATAACTCATCCTCTGAATGAGGGTTTATCCAGAAAGAACCTATCCGGAGAAGAATTCAGCCAGCTGTTCTCCATGTTAGCTTAATCCTCCCAGGATAGACTGACATTCGCCTCATGGAGAGGGTGGAGATGGGTGCCTTGGCAAAGGTTGCAGGGCTTCACATCGTACAGCATGGTGTGACTTGGCGCAACTACGAATCTATGTCCTAACCTGGTCGGAAGTAAGCTTGAAGCTTGAAGGAAAGGAATTTTGTTGGAGAAGCTTTTGGACTGTTAGGTTCTGATTAGGTAATGGACGAGTAAACCCCCCTAGGTCCCGGTCAGAGCACAAATAACAAGGAGACAGGTAATCAGCTTAACACTGTATTTTGGAGGCAGAAGGTTGGGCCACAGATGTATATTCAAATATGTATACAGTCTGAAAAATTATAAGTACAATAAAGATAATGATTAAACTAAATATAAACAATAATAAACATTCACTGTTACATACAACAAAAGCATCCCCAATTCATATCAGTAATGTTTCTATACATAAACATATAGTTTAATAAACAGAAACAAGGTAATTCACAGAAAATACACTCCATAAGTGATAAGTTGCCATTAAAGTACCCCTATTATGCTATTTTAAAGGTTCCTAATTTTGTTTTGTTTCTACAACAGGTTTACATACATCAAAGGTACAACAGACTGTTGTGATCTACTGGGTCTACTGCTTACAGCGCGTGTCAGAATCTAAACGCCTACCATAACTGAACTTCAGCTCCGGAGGCTTCCTAAAGCGCAGCAGGTGTGTTTCGCTATACAAGTATGCTGTTCGGACTTAGCTCCGCCCCCAGCTGTTTCCAAAAAATCATGGTGTCGGTGTTGGCTGGTATACCAGGGGTGGCCATTTACCTGGATGATGTGGTTATCCATGGGCCCACTCCCGAGAATCACGACAAATGCCTCAGCAGAGTCTTTGCAGACTCTTTGCAGCCCTAGCTGAACACAAACTAACCATCAATGCTGAAAAATGTGTTTTCTCTGCACCGACCCTTGAGTATTTGGGTTTTCGGCTGTTGGCGGATGGCGTCACACCACTTCAGTCAAATGTAGATGCCATACTGGCAATTCCTGAACCCAGCTCAGCTGCGCAGGTCGTCTCCTTCTTGGGCATGACCGGCTACTATCTGAAGTTCCTCCCACATTAATCTGCTACCACTGCCCCACTACAGTGTCTGCTGCGTAAGGATGAGCCATGGGTGGGGTCACAGGCATGCTCTGATGTGGTGCGTGCTCTCAAGGTGCAGCTCACCACAGCTCCAGTGTTGGCTCACTTTGATATCTCCAGCCCCACCTTAGTGACCTGCATAAGAGCCATAAGAGCAGTGCTGTCACAGACCCAGCGGGGTGTGGAAAAGCCCATTGCCTTTGCATCACGGGCCCTCAATCAGAAGGAGCAACGGTATTCGGTGGGGGAACGTGAAGCATTAGCCTGCATCTGGTCCTGCGAGAGGTGGCACTTGTATCTCTATGGCCATGCCTTCACCCTAAGGACAGATCCAGGCCCTGACTGCACTGCTTTCCACGTCTGGGACAGGCCACAGACCACTGAGGCTACACCGCTGGTCTTACTGTCTCCGCTAGTATAACTTTGACCTAAAGTTCACCCCTGGCAGGGACAATGTTGTGGCTGATCTACTGTCCCGCTCTGCTCCATCCCACCCTGCCACACACACACACACACATGGACCGGGTGGAACAGGACATTGTCCAAATATTACACACACCCCTTCAGGCTGTCGTATCGAAGGAGACATCCTGAAGGAAGCATCTAAACAGGACCCGGTCCTTTCCCAGCTCTGTGTCTATATCCTGAACGGTTGGCCTCAGGAGGTACCGGAGGGACTGGCAGCATTTTCCAGAATAAAGCAGGAGCTGTCCTGCTGGAACAACACCTGTGTGGCACACGGCCTCTGCACAGTCATCCCCAGCACCCTACATGCGCGGATTGCGCGCGTCTTGGCAATGGCTCATGAGGGCCTCCTGGGTATTGTGAAGTTGAAGAAGCGCTCTTGAGCGTCTCTTGAGCGGTAAGACGGGTCACCAGGCCCCCCCACCCTTACAACCTCTTGCTTGGCCATCGCAGCCCTGGGACCACCTGCAGCTGGACATATGTGGTGAGATACAGGGAGTTCCTCATCACCAACGCTTCCTAGTGGTTGACCTGCACTCGAAATGGCTCAAGCTCATTGCCACCAGCTCTGTGTCCTTTCAGGTCATAATTAACTTTCTGGACTCTGTTTTCCCGCTGGGGCCTTCTAAATACTATTGTCAGTAAAAAACACACTACTGACGATGGCCCGCAGCTGATCTCGGTTGAGTTCACCACATATCTCAAAAACAAGGGTATTCGCCACATCCGCACGGCATACTATCACCCCCAAGCTAACGGTGGTGTCGAAAGGCTTCCACCAGTCACTGAAAAACAGTCTCAGAGCGCACTTGTTCAAGGGATGGACCTTCTCACAGGCCATCCGTCACACACTGCTACACTACAGGGCCCAGTCACCTTCTTGCTCAGTGATGGCACACGGTGGCACACAAGCCGCCTCCGCGAAGCGCTGCCCCCGGCACATACAGCGGGTGTCACATCTCAAGCTACACCCCCAGCTTGGCAGGACACCCCAGGGCTTCCAGACATGCCTATTAACCAGCCAGCTGAGATTTGTGCCTGCCCATCACAGGCTGCCCAGCCTCATCCTCATGTTTCTCCGCGGCCTGTTCGCACTTGTTCTCGGCGGGGGCACTTACAGGACTTTGTGTCAACATTTCATGTTTGAAAACCCGTAGGAGGGGGGGTAATGTTGTGTTCTCTCAAGAGTTGTTTCATAATGCATTGAGTTAGTGTTCAGTGATGCATAGAGTTTGATTGTGCTGGAAGCATTCTGTTATGCCTGACCAATGTATGGGTTTGTTTACTTGGGTCTTAAAAAACAAAAGAGGCTAAGTAAAAGATACGATAAGTTGATGCAACTCTCTGTGTCGGTGTGATCCTTACCAAACATAACAATAGCTACAGGACATGTCTGGGCATGTATGTATGTCACAGAGATTAAATACAGTAGCTACAGAATCGGGACACTGTAAATTAAAATATAACAGAAATGGCTTACTTTGAGTTCAATGACTAACACCTTGATGTATACATCTGCAGCAATCACCTCTAACAAACTAGAATATAATTTCAGCTGGCGGCTCGAACAGATCACAGAGCAGTTAGTGGCAGCTCAATTAACTACACTAATTGCAATCACTGAACTTTATTGATCAAGCCTCTAATTTACATCTGGCTAGAGATTTAATCTACATCACAGAATATATTCTTATCATGCATGTGGGGTGAAAAATGCTGTGAATGTACAGTAAATCCATGGTTCTTCTGCCTCAACATCTCCACAGGCTTTTTCCATTGTAGTTGCTGGTATTGTTTAACAATGACATGATATTCCAATGAAAACAAACTAGACACCCACCTCTCAGCAGAAAAATGTTTGGACATTTACAGAACGTTCCACACTAAAGCTGTCTCAACTTCAAATGTACACTATCAGCAATCATAGTATAGTACAATACTCAATATAAATATACAAGCCATATTAACACTTTTCAGCTTCTCTCAAGAAGAGGCCATGATTTATTACATGGTCAATTAGTGTGACTCCTATTTCATTTTAAAGTCTATACCTTCTTTGTCTCCTCTTCCATTCTGCTTTCCCCTTCCTTCCCTTTCCCCATGTCTTACAATTTCTTCTCCTAAGCTTTCCACTACACCAATGCACTCCACTTTACCCATCTCTTCTCCTCCTTCTACTCTTCCTATATGCCCTCTTCTTTTCTTAAATTCTCTCCTCCTCTCCTCTCCTCTCACCTCATCTTTTTCTATTTTATTTGTATAACAATGTTTGTTACTTAAAAAAAAGATGTATAGTTTTTATTTATAGCAGTTGTGATAGCTGTGTAAACAATTAGAAAAACTACATTTCCTGTTATGTGTGTATTATTAACCCAGCAGATACCAGTGGCAAACTGAAATCATTCCATGTGCAATTCAGAATATGACAAATTACAGAGTTTTGTGTGTTTGTGATTCTTGTCAAATTAATAAAAAGAGCTGAAAATGTTTTTTCCCCCCTGATATATTAAAATTTAGTTTGGCTTTGTGAATTGTTCTGAACACACTGGAGAATTCTGTACACAATGTTTTGAGAAAATTATGTATATGATTTGTGAATTTCTATGAAATGAATGAAAACTTATAAGCTGCTTAGGACAATTACATAGTGTTCGGATAACTGTGTTAATAGTTTTTAGAGCAGTGATCTGAGTTTGGACAAATGTGTCAAATCGATTGAGAAAAATGGTAAAGATTACAAGGGGAAACCATTTTACACTTACCCTTATCTAAGTTATAAGGTATATTTGCTCCAAAGTGCCAGAAGATGGCATTGTAGTTTACTTCTTCAAAGAGATCTTTTGTGTCATCTGCTGTATATAGGTTACATAGGTATAGGTGACAAATTAATATTGATGATATTGACATTTTTCCCTCTTCTGCAGCGTTCAAATCCAGCCGTGGCTGGTGGCAGGTGGGGCAGTGCCCCACCAAAATTTTCATCCAAACATAGACCTCTATATGCACTGAATTAATAATAAATGGTTGAATTCAGCATACTGCAACTAATATTTCTGGATTTTCAAGACAATTTTAAGTTTAAAATAAAAAATGGATGGAAGCAGGGTTGGGCAGGCATGTATCATGAAGCGGGGCAGTGTCTGCATCAGGTCAGTAACTAGTTGGTATGTCTGTTCTTCTTATGTGATGTCAAATTAATGAACATATAAATCCTTTAGTTTTAATGTGCTCATGTGAATAGCCTTTAGCTATAGTAGTTCTGTTGTGTTTGTTTTATGTTTGTTGTGAGAATAGACATGACTTTGTTTTCTTCATAATTCATAATTCTCTAAAACTTGTAACATTCTAAACAACATTCAGAGTGGAGGCAATACATACAGGGGTCATGAACTGAATTGTTTTATTGTTTTAGAATGTTTCCTGATTTTTACATCAAAATGGTCATAATTTAGAAATTAAAGGCATTTTTCCTACCCTGGCTTTAGCCCTCTGATTTGAACATAAACTGTAAAAAAAGATGGACGACGCGTCTTTACTCTCTTCTATTGAAGTAAGTGAAGCCGCCAGTGTCCAAATATGGCGCTGATATCTGGGGTCTTGAGTCTGTGCAGTAGTGCGCGCGAAGTGGAGCCGCGATATCAAGGTCTCAACCACATTCCCGCAGAATTAACAACTTTTTGTGACAGTTATGGAAATGTAGAAATTAAAGTTAAAGCTCCAATCTCCTCCCGAAGTTCCCAAAATGTGCGTTGGTGCCTCAGTGACTACTTCGCTCAGAGAAGCTGTCAATCTCAGCTGTCAATCATAACGTCACACCCCCGTTTTTATAGCATCAAATAACTAAAACCAAACTTATTTAACGAACTAACACTGAACTAACATTAGCGTGATAAAAACTGCCTAAAATGACAGAAACCATCTGTGGAAAAAATGTATTTGAAGTGTAATTTGATTGTTTAGTTTGTCCCATTACATTTCATGGAGAGGGCGGGGTTTATGACCTATACTGCATCCAGCCAACTGGGGCGATCGAGACGCTCATGTGGCACACTTGGATTTGAACGCTCTGTTTTAAGTGGCGTGTCTGATGTGAGACTGCTGTGATTGGCTAACATCTTTGCATATGAAATAGCTATTACATGTGGAACTCTATCGAAAACTTTTAGCACATTTTTTGCTATTACAGCTCTCAAGGTTAACTAATCATGAAAGTGTTAATTATAGTGTTATATTTAGATCTATGGCATTATATTTAGATTGTGGCATGAAAGGTTGCAGCGATGCGCATTGTAAATCAATCACAGAGAAAAATATCCATATTTAAAACTTTACAAACTGTAATCTCTAACTTCTTCTAACTGTTGTACGCGTGTTCACGAGAGACTGGCGTCCCAGCGTATGACGCAGGCATAGCATAAGTTCCGGTGACGAACGCAGAAGATTGAACTTGGTTCTCGCGAGAACTAGCATATTCTCACCGGAGCATCCCACGTCTGGAACGGAAGTCTCTCGTGAATGCGCGTACGACAGTTAGCGGAAGTTAGACATTACAGTTTGTAAAGTTTTAAATATGGATATTTTTCTTACACAAATGCATCACTTCACTTCAGAAGGCCTTTATTAACCCCCCGGAGCTGTGTGGAGCACTTTTATGATGGATAGATGCACTTTTATGGACTTCAAATCAGAAACAGCCATTCACTGCCATTATAAAGCTTGGAAGAGCCCAGGACATTCTTTAATATAACTCTGATTGTATTTGTCTGAAAGAAGAATGCCATATAGGCCTACACCTAGGATGACTTGAGGGTGAGTTAATGATGGGCTAATTTTCATTTTTGGGGGAACTATCCATTTAAGGCAACTCTAACGCCCTAAGATGACATTCTATGCGTGTGTCTTGTGCAGCTATGCACTAAAGTCGGTCAATCATCATTAGAGCGCCACCCTCAGGCTGAATAACGCAATGGCATTAGAATTCTGCCAAAAGTGTCTGATGTGTTTAGTGATTCGATTATAAAGCTTTATTATAAATCGATTATAAAGCTTACAAAATGTTTATCATAAACTAGCGCTATGACACAGAATCTGCCCTACCTAAATTTGCAAGAGCCGCTACTGTTCAGGAAATGATATGAGGGTTTGTACGCAGCTGAGGTTTTTTTTTTTTTTAACTTTTCAGTTGAAAATTATCACTAATATAAATGGGACTAAGTAAGATTCCATACCTGTTAATTCACCCATGGTGTTGAGTTTCAATTCCAAATGAATTATTTATTTATTTATAAAGATGTTACTTATTTATATTACATTCCGTATATTATTTGTAGGGCTGACCCTACCCCTACCATACGAATTTGCATTTGCAAATAATGATTGTTTGCAAGCAGGTTTCCAACAAGCAAATATACAGTCTCACGCCATTGGCTGAGACTGGCAGAGAGCCGTCTAACGTTTTCTGATTGGTAAATCAGGGATTTAGGGATATAGGTCTCATTTATGCTGTAATTTGCTTTTAAATACTTTCTTGCTATTTACAGAGCCTAGGGCTAGCCTGTCAAAGAAACAAGTGTACACCTATTTTAATGGGACATTTCATCAGTGTTACTTTAAAACATTGCTCTCAGCAGCTTTAAGTGACCTGACATCACTTGTTGTAATAAACCACTGCAGTGTATAGGCCTAATTATTTGAGAAATCTCAGATATGCACAAAGTTCAGAATTTGAAACTGTATTCTGATGTGTAGGCTATAGCCTACATTTTTTTGTGGCTCTTTTATCTAAAGAGTTTTGGGTGGGAAATGTATATGGCTGGAAGCAATCTCCATGCATGTAGCCTACTGTACAAGAGAGGCAAATATAGCATGCTCTGGGGAAAGAGTGGGAGAGGGGGGAAGAGAGAGAACGCAGCACACACACACACGGTAGCGCGAGACATCATTACAAAAGGCGCATGCACAAGAAACAGACACATTGCATTTGTACACCTGTATTAGGCTACTATCTTGGTTTATGATAACCCGCGCGAGGGATTATTTTAAGATCTCTGCGTATACCGCTCAAATAGAGGCGTTACTGTTTAATCGTGATGATCTCTTCTTTCTCGGCAGGCATATATATTTAGTATCGCCGTTTCTTCCAGTAAGCACCAATGCATGCATGCACCCGCCTCCCTGCGCTCTCAAATAGATGGTGCAAGTAAAGATGTCCAAATCTTCCGCAGACCCTCTGTCTGGTGTAGAAAGCGCTTCTCAGTCGCACTATTTCCAGGTAAGACTTTTGGGGAGATTTGTATATGTTCTCGTAAATGGTTAATTTTTGGCTACTTGTTGTTGAGCAGTCGTGCATTGAAGCGCTTCATAATCCGCAGAGCGCTACAGCTACACAATCTGCCCGTGTAATATAGTCTTTATCGCGCTTTTAATCAGACACGCGCAGTTGTTTTTAATGAGCGGAGGCGAGATGTTGATCAAATGTTTGATGCTTCTCCACCATCCGCGAAACTCCCAATTCCTGTTTTTCCTCCGCCCTGAGATTTCACACCGCAACCAAGGCCTCGTACTTCAGGCCAGGCATCTGTAGGCATAGTGTTCATTTAACAGTTTAAACAATTTTCTCTGTCAAGATAGTTTCTACTTATTAGAAACCTCAATAGTTATGGGTCTCACCTGTAGCCAACCTAAGTCCCATGGTCACCTGACCTATCCCTATTTCAAATACCATATTAAGCTAGTAGCTGTGTTTTTGAACATGATAGCTGGTTTCTAGCAGGTCAAAGTTGGTTATTAGTTAGTTAAAAACGGTCATTAGCTGGTCCAAGCTGGCCTGGTAAACCATCTTGAACCAGAAACGATACCAGCTGGTCATTCCGGTGTCAAAAGTATTTTTGGGAAATGGTGTCTGTTCGGTCAGCTACCAGCTTGTATCAATTAATGGCCATCACTATGTTCCAAAACACAACTACCATCTTAACCTGTTTTTTCCATTACAATTTAATGGCAATTTTGCAACGTTTTGGTGAACTGGTGGCTAATTTGTCTAAATTTGTACAACCTCATTTGTAAATTTTTGTACAATCTGCTTACTTCTGTAACGATTATGTTTAGGGGTGGACCTTCATGCTTACTTATTTCCTTAAAATCATGTTTTCATACAATTCACAGTGTACGAATTCATATAAAGTCGCCATCTCGTAGCTACGTTTTCTCGTTAGATCAGGGTTGGATTTTCCAACAGAAATATTGTTTAATAACATATTTAATAATAATGGATATTTTTCTTACACAAACACATCGCTTCAGAAGGCCTTTGTTAACCCACTTGATGGATGGATGCACTTTTTTGGGCTTCAAAATCTCAGTTACCATTCACTCCAATTATAAAGCTTGGAAGAGCCAGGATATTTTTAAATAAAACTCTGATTGTGTTTGGCTAAAAGAAGAAAGTCATATAAACCTAGGATGGCTTGAGGATGAGTAAATTATGGGATACTTTTAATTTTTGGGTGAACTATCCCTTTAAGGCAACAGCACCTGTTTTGTGAAGTTCCGACAAGGCATCTTGTGTCTGATGTTACTGTAACCGAGTGACTGTTTGTTTTGATGTGGTCGTCTCCATATAGCTGCCACGAAAGTTGCCGAAGCGCAAGGGTCGTTTTAAACGCTCAGATGGAAGCACCTCGTCTGACACCACCTCCAGCTTCATCAAACGACAGGTAAGACTCTGCTTAATCAATCAGCACATCCATATTCACACAGATGCCGGCGTATTATTTCTGTGATTATGTATTCATGTGAGGTTGTTTGAGTGGTCACTGTACTGTATGTTTATCACTGCTTTAGTAGTTACAGAGGTTGTGTAGTGTGACCAGGGGAAGTGTCAGCAGCTGTCTTATTTTGACATTATGACATTATTGACGTTATTTTAACGTGAATCTTCTTATCTATTGTACATCAAATAATGTCTTTTACATATATAAAATAAACATATCACATTTATATTATATAATATGTTATATAATTTATAGCTTTTAATAACATTATAATAAAAGTAAAAAAATCTATATAATTTTAAATCAATAATTTTATACAATCAATAATTAATATACTTTTAAATATATTAATATACATTTTTATTTACTTAATATATTTTAACAAACACATCAATTATATACTGGTTTCAAACTTTACAAAATGTTTGTTTTTAAAACAAAATAAGAGCATGGAGATTACAATAATTCTGTTCAGATATTGATACTTGATGCATCAATACATTATTTCTACACTTTACCTTCTAGTCATGTCCATGGAGTTTGACTTGTCCATTTTATGGAACAATCAGTTGGCATTAGACATAAAGTATGCTATATTTCATCTTTAATAAAAGGCTATGAAAGGTTTTTGCCAGGTTACATTATTTTAAAACAGTTAAATTTCCCTACTCAGACAAAGTATTACGAACTATTGCTATTTGCCATTATTAATTTCATTAGACATTTAGAAAAAGAGTCTTTGCAAAAATCTCTGGTTACACTTTATTTTAAGGTGTCCTTGTTACAGTGCAATTATATGTTTCTGAGTAATAATAATTAACTACATGTACTTACCATATGGTTAAGAGGAGGATTATAGTTAGTTGCATGTTAATTATGCATAATTTACTTTCATTACTACAGTAAGTACATGTAACGTGTAAAAAGGACACTTGTATCTGAATGACTGTATGTGTCCTTGAATTCCCTTTTGATTTATTCAGTTTTGACATGCCTAAACAGCTTGTGTAATGTGCTATGTGTAATATCTGATTATAGCCATAGGGATATAGGGCTAATTTATTCTGTAATTCATGACGTGGCCACTAGATGGAGGCAGTTCCATTACTCTGCTGCAGCGTCTAACTGTATTATTTAAGAGAATCTTTTGAAAACACCAAAAGGAAAAAATAGGTTATGACAAGCGCACTGATTTTCTCCATGGCACACTTCAACATCTATGTCAGCCTCGTTACATCAATTAATTTCCTCTGTAATGAGTGACCCAAATTCTTGGGTTTGTTCCGCTCACACCATATAAGCTCATTTGTCTTTATATTCAGTCTATCAAGTGTGACACCCTTAGATAGCTACTCCAAATTCTTCTTTTCGGAAGTTTACAGACTATGTTTAAATGGCATTAACGGGGACATTGACTATTCAGGCATTCATCGTGCAGTTTTTAATGTGCTAACCTGAGAGAAAAAGAAACAGGGAGTTTGTATATATATATATATATATATATGTGTGTGTGTGTGTGTGGAAAGAATAGATGGCATATTGAGCGGGTTGTTAATTTTCATGACCAGGAGGTCGTGGCAGTTTCAATTTTCTCCCAAAATATCACAGATCCTAAAATATTAAAATAGTAAAATATTAATGGAGCTCATTTAGAGTGGAGCCTGCTGGTGAATGTTACATCCTCACGCTCTCTCTTTGTTCATAAAACTTGTGCCGTGATGGCGTACCTGAAAAAAGCATCTGTGACGTACATCATGGAATCCTTACGTGCTTGAAGACAGTGGTGAATGTGCTGTGTTTGATAAATGGATGTTTTACTTGAGCAATAAGGTACAGGCTATGCTATTTTGTGAATATACTATAGTCACTGGGAAAAGGCATTATTAAGTATCAGACACAATGGATTATGAAAGTAAAATGGCTTGCAAATGGCAGTTTACATTTACATTATTGTTCATTATTGCTTTTGAATGTATTTTATGCTCACCAAGGCTGCATTTATTTAATCAAAAATACAGTAAAACTGAAATATTGTGAAATAGGATTACAATTTAAAATAGCTATTTTCTATTGTAATATTAATAACGTAATTTATTCCTGTGATCAAAGCTGAATTTTCAGCCTCATTTCTCTAGTTTTCAGTGTCACATGATCCTTTAAATCATTCTAATATGATGATTTAATGCTCAAGAAACATTTATTATTATCAATGTTGAAAACAGTTGTGTTGCTTCATATTTTGTGGAAAATGTGATACATTTTTTCCCCAGGATTTTTTGTATCAATTTAATTAGATATTTTTGATCAATTGAATGCATCATTGCTGAATAATAAATATTAATTCCTTTTTAAAAAAATCTACAAAATCTGTTTGTTTGTGCCAAGATTGTTAGCATTCCCATGTATTTAATGAGACCCAGCAATTGAGTTTTCTCTGTAGAGGACATTACATTTGAGCAAATTTCTCTGAGACCATATAAGCCACAGTTTAAAGTCTGGATGTCCTTTAAACAGCACATTCAGGGCTTTTCAGAGATACCAAATATTTGGAGGTTTCACCATGACAACTCTCTCTGCTTGATCTTTAAATATGACTGACATTGACTGATATCATATGCACATATCATATGATAATATTTTGTAATCATCATTTAACTGACTAATTTTCATATTTGTCGTAAATTAACATCTCAAGGCAACTTTAGTGAGATTTCAAATCAGAATATGACTTTCTGTTATGAGACATGCATCAGTTTCATACACCAGGACTTACAGCATGCTTATCAGGCATTTTAGGGAGACATACTTGAATAGGGAAGAAATTATCTATCAATGTTTCTATGAAATATGAGATATTATGAAAATATTGCCAAGTTATTACTCTCATTGTTATAGCTACTTCTTTTTTTAATATGTTGCCCAAAGAACACATTATTATGCAAATTAGTGCCAATGAATAGATACTTTGTATATAATGGGAAAACACATTTTTGGCCATGTTTACACACATATTGTGTAACGTAAAATAGATTATCAAATTATTCTCTAATATCTTTCATACCGTAGGTGAGAGTCTTTGTACAAGTCTTTGTGCATAGTTTGGTTCAGGTGGAAGTTTCCTGGAGCTGTTAGACACCTATTAAATGCAGGCACTTGTATGCATAAAAAATGCAAAATATAAAAATTTCTAAACATCTTTTTCCAACATTATTATCAAATCTGTTTTTACAGAGGACAAGTTATATTAAAAAAATAAAAATGGCCTGGAACCTAAAAATTGACTGGTATACTGAATATAAAAATGTAATATTAACATTGTTAACCAAAACATTGATTATTAAAATATAAAAATGATCCAAAATCAATTTTAGAGCAAGTACACAACAAGCCGGTATTTAAAACTATCTCCTTACCTTAGCCCGATTCACAACGGTAAGCTTGTAATAATGTGTTATAATTGATGTGGTACTGGTGGATTTCAGCGGGAAATTCAAGCATGTCTTTGCGTCATTACATCACGTCTGTATACATAAAGCAGGAGTCTGGCTCGCAAGGGAGGAGCGGATCGCATGTTCTTCAGCGGGTCATTTATAGTATTTTCTCACAGCAGCTGGAGTAATTAAACGTATCATTCGTAATCCAGAGGACCAAATGACATCATCAGTGACAACAGGAGATTCACCCGTAGTCAAAAGCAAAGATTAGACTGTACGGAAATTGAAATCTACAGGTAACGCTAATCAACACTAAATACACAGTCACGTAATGCTGATGTTGTTAACATTAAAAATTTGATAAAGTATAACAATGATAATAATTTGCATGGTTTGATGTTATATGAGCAATCGTTAGATTTAATCACCGTTGGTAGTGCGATTTATTGTAATGTTTTGTTCCCAGAAGTGGCAGACATGTTACTTACTTGTTCACAATGACATTTTCCGGTGAAAATTCTTATTTAGGTTATACTCCAAGACGTAGAATCTGTGATTCTGAAGTACAGTATCCACACCGGTGCGGTGACTGACAGCCGCACATGCTCCTCAAAACATTAGATTCATCCGCGCTGAGGAGCCGTGTCGATACACAACTCGTGTACAGATGATAACTCCACAAATAACTCCAATTGCAGGTTTCAAACAGAGATTTCAACACAGAGGCAAAACTTATAGACTGCAGCTTTAAGTCCTGGTGTCCTCTACCTAGGACATATCATAAAATATTAATACATTTTTTTTGTCCGTTTTTTTTTTTCACTCCAAACATTCCAACTGTCACAGCCACGTTCAGTTTGTCTTAGTTTCACTTTCATGGACATTTAGGTTGTTGTCATTCCTATCACGTGTTCCCTTGTTTGAAGTTCCCGCTACTCATCTGTTACCAGGGACACTAACTCATATCTCACAGCTATATGTCTTTTAGTTCATCACCTTTGTATATTTAAGTTCTTCCTGTTCACTCAGTGTTTGTCCGGTATTGTCTGAGCTCAGCACACTGTCAAGCATGTTTGCCTGTTCATAAACATGTTCGTAATAAATTATTTTTCAAATCTGTTTGGTGCAGAAATGATACTCTGCAGCTTTATCATGGCACAGTTGAATGGCAATTTTTGTATGAACATCATGGGAAAAAATTGGCCCCAGTCGTTTGGCAGACCCTTAACTGTATTTCTATTCTTATAACTTTTATATATTTACATGTAAGCGTTATAAGCATAACATTTTTCTTTCCTTTTTGAACAAGCACCGTTTTTAGGACCTTAAAATGAAAGGGTTTGGTTCTCTCTCTCTCTCTCTCTCTCTCTGTGTGTGTGTGTGTGGCCCTGCTAAACCCTACTTTTTGTACAGTATAAAAGTCCCCATAAAACATGGAAACCCAATGTGTGTGTGTTGTTGTTTGTTTGGTTTTGTGACTGGAGCTTCTCTAAAAGTGGTTTCACCCTGTTCGTGCTCTCCTGTAGCTGTCGCTTTGTTTTGACTTACAGAAATCTTTCCTTTGACTCGGGTGGGGTTGTCTTGCTGGATTGTGACTCATCTCTGCAGGAGAAACAGTGGCATTTACCTGCTGCTGTTGAGAGGATCTATTTCAAGACTCAATCCGATCCCATCTGCTTTCTTATTGTGTGGAAATGCACCCCATGTGAACCATCTCTTACATATGGACTCGTGGCAGCTTCTAGGGGTGTTAATTTTTGCATGGAAATTAATATTGATTAAAAGCGTATATTGCCTTACAGAACTGCGGGTATAAGCCTTACAATATACCACAGTCTCTCTCTCTCTGGTTTCCTTGCATTTGATCATTTCTGTGCATTGCATTGTTCCTCCTTCTCTTGTCTTTTGATTCACTCTGAAGAAATTCTTGATGCAGCAAACCAAAAGATGAGGAATATTTACAAGAATCTAGCTACATCTCTCACAATATGAAATATGATGGTACATTAATATGTACTGCAGTATACATCAAAGTACCTTAGTATGACCATCTGATACCCTTAGTGTACCATGGTACCACCATAGTAGTGACATTTCTGTGAAGGAGGTCTCTTGAGCTGAAGGCTTACATAACATGCACGTCCATGCATCCTTCAGCCCCTCCCACTCCAGAGCACTTCAGGACACTGGGAAGAGAAGGCATTGAGCGTGATGCTGTGTAGTGATTATCTTTCTGACACCTTGCTAAACAGACATTGCATAACAAACTCTCAACCACTCTCAGGTGCCCCAGTTTGGACACAGAGTGGAAATCAGTTTTTTTGTTGTGCAGTTAAATACAGATAATAGATGCGTATTTTTCTGCTGTTCCGTTTTAATGTGTGAAGTCAAAATATGAACTAGGTGTAGATCATTATCTGATTGCTTCACAATTTGTAGTTCTGTTCATGTAGCACAAACAGTGCGGTTCGTGTTAAGTGCAAAGTTTCATAAAAATAATAATTATTAATGAACAATATAGTGATGACCACTCCTTATGAAAAAGAAACACACTATAGCATACTTTAAAAAAAGAGTAGCCTACGGAAATAATAAAATTTAAAATAATATACTTAAGTGCAAACTGAATGTAATGTTTTCGGACACTTTCGGAAAATGTATTATAGTTCAAATTTGCATTAAATTCAATTAGCTGAACTTTAGATCGATTTTAGTACTTAAGAACATCTTTATATGTCATTTCTTAATTACTTCTATTGTCTTTGAAATGTACTAAAAAGCATTTATGCTAAACTAAAATATACTTGAATGCCATTTCTATTGAAATTTTATTTCATGCATTTGTAATTACACGTTTGTAATCATGATGTTGCTGTCACGAGTGCACTGGTCCTCCCTCACTGCTGCACTCCCTCACTCAAACTCCCAAATACCAGAATTCTTCCTGCTCATCACCTGCACATACTCAGACACCATCTGCACCTGCACCTGATCAGCACGCTCATCACCACAGTATTTAAAGGGATCCCCTGGTGTTAAGACTTGTATGGCTTAATATAACACAAATTATGTCTTTTACTGAAATATGTAGTAGAAAACCCATGAAAGACCTACGTTATTTAAAAAATCCATTATTGTGCTGGGCGGTATGACCAAAAATTTATATCACAGTATTTTTCTAAATTATACTGGTTTCGCGGTATATGACGTATTTTTCCCCATGCATGACCGGCCGTTAACCACATTTTCTACTGCTTGAGAGAGGAAATACTTATAATGCCCTAATTTACTGTCATGACAAGTGAATATTGTAGAAAAATTCCACACTAGAATTAATACAGATTTGCAAAGCCCCACAAAATGAAGCTGTGGGGAGACAACAACCAATAAAACACAAGACCTGCAAATTACAGGTCTGCAAAAACATTTACAGACCTGCAAAAAAAGATCTCAAATTACAGACACATGAATATTAAACCACGGAGAGGAAAAAAAAAGAGAGTTGAGGGCACCTTATGCATTTTAAAAATCTAACCCTATATAACAACAAACGAGGGAGAAATGTTTCTAATAACAATGTCAATACATTTAAAGGTGCACTATGTAACATTTTTGCAGTAAAATATCCAAAAACCACTAGGCCAGTGTTATATATTTTGTTCAGTTGAGTACTTACAATATCCCAAATGTTTCCAACTATTTGTAAATCGAGAGAAAATTGCTATTTTAACCAAGGAACCGGGACGTGTGAGGGAGTCGTCTATCAATTGCGTCATATCTGCGTTACCCTCGGTTTCCGGTTTTATTTAGCGAAACGCTTTACTCTCACTGCAGTTTGCAACAAGTGTCATAGCAGCCGCCGAGCGAGCGCACAGAGTAACGCCATGACATCATTTTCAACACTCTCAAATGTATCTAATATGATAAACAGAGCTGCGTTACCACATACTTACCTCATATAAAAGCGGAAATGGCGCCGGCGACTGTGGCATAATAAAAGTCCCGCTGCTTGCGAGGCGTGTTGCATTCATCTTATTAACAATCGCTCCAGCGGCCTTGCTCAGCTCCCACACCACTCGGTCCTGCTCTGCTTCATACTACAGTAACGTTAATAATCGCATCCATGAACATGATTTCTGCCTGAGTCCTGTCCTGATTCTTTCCCCCCCGGCTGTGAGGTGAAGACCACATGTCCCAAGATTCTGCGCTCAAACTAGGCGTCATCAAACTACGCCTTTGTTTTGAATAGGCGACCTCTAGTGGACAGAAAAGTTACATAGTGCACCTTTAAGAGCACTATAGTCTCTGAACAAACAACACACATCAGTTTAACACAGAAAGAATAAAGGCATAGTTACTTTTTTGCCCATTCTTCTTTGAATTTTCGGTCTACATCATTGTCTTCTGTGTATTAGAATAATCCATCGTGTCATTGCGTTGATGATCAGACATACGGCTGTATCAGTGTCCTTATTTGCACATATTTCATTTGAAGAAGACGTGATATGTGCGCATACACGGTGCTGGTTCATGTTTAGAGCACTAGAGCATACAAATATGTCCATAAAAACTTGAAACGCGCTCGCTCCAGTCTGTATCTGATCTATGATCCATGTGGTGAGTGTCCCGAGATCCCTCTCTCATGCGCGCGCCGCGTGTTGTTTGAATTCTCGCTGTCCTGTAATGTGATCTCAGGTGCGTCTCAATCAGCTCCCTAGTTCAGTAGTCAGGGCACTGATCAGGGAGTCTGACTGATTCATTGACTGATTTCCTGATCAGTGCCCTGACTACTGAACTAGGGAGCTGATTGAGAAGCACCCCTCGGCTGCTCTCTCACCACAGTGCAACAGTGAAACTGGACCCCTCTCAAACAGTCGCGCTGCGCTGCGTTCCGAAAGTTGTTTAAGTGGCATACACCGGTATTGCGGTATAATAAAAATTCATATCATAACAAAAATAAAAAATGGTATTTGGTATGAACCTGTATACCGCCCAGCACTAATCCATTACATATTTGGACAATGAGCGGCGCCATTTTGTTTGCGTTCGATGTCGATGACGTAGAATGGTTGCACTCGGCAATCAACTGGCACTACCCGTAGCTATTTTTACCACAACACCACTCGAAAAAATTTTCAGAGTTAAACAAAACCAATTAATTGCTCTGTAATTGCATTTAAAACACACTCAAACATACATGTGCACACAAACTCTCACTCACACACACCAACAGATCGGCGCGCACACACACACACATACACGCACTGTGCGCACACACATATCAGCTGTAATGTTATACGTGAGGGTTGACTTGCCTATTTGTCACCTGGTTCCGATTCGGCAGGCTAGCACTCTCCCTGTTGTGTAGACTGACGAGGGTAGCCCATAACACATCTCGATTGAGACAGACTGCCTCAAAGCTCGCGTGTGCTGTGATGCACGAGATATCTTATCACAGAAAAAAGTATCATCTTCTCAGCACGTTTCACTGTGTTTATTGCATTCAGTTGTACATATCAATCGTACAACATTAGTTCGATCCATAAACTTACCTTTAACAGATCCAGCGAGAAATTGCATCTCCTTACAGCAAACACGCTCGCTCTCGGTTCGCGTCGGCAAGCAATTGCCACAGAGACACCATCTATTTTGCCCCACTCTTGCCTCCTCAACCCCCGATTGTCTTCGTTTTGATGTAATTCATATTCAACGTATTCAATGTTTTTATTCTCACAAATTTTTTGAAAAGGCTGAACAGATGACATTGTTGCGACACAGTGGGATGAAGTTAAGGTAGCTGCGATCGGTGCAACCATTCTACGTCATCGACCTAGAACGCAAACAAAATGGCGCCGCCCATTGTCCAAATATGTAATGTTTTTTTTAAATAACGTAGATCTTTCATGGGTTTTCTACTACATATTTCAGTAAGAGACCTCATTTATGTTATATTAAGCCATACAAGTCTTAACACCAGGGGATCCCTTTAAGCACACACCTCAGCCTCAGTCATTGGTCTGGTCTATGTCTTGGACTACGGATTATTTACCTGTCTACTCACCTGAGATATTTACCTCCTGCAATTCCTTGTTCCCTCGTATGTTCTCCTGCTCCAGCATTAACGGTATTCCTGTAAGACATTGTTTGTTATTCAGTCACTCCAATGGCAATTAAACCAATTGAAGTTACATCCTCTATTGTCACCTGTTACCCTAAGAACTGAAGCATTATATTTGCACTGCTCATCGTTTGTGGTCTTTACTCACCTGTATTGGACATTGTTCAATAAAGTTCTGTGTTGTATTTCATCCTTTCTCTCTCGGGTCTGATATCTCCTAACAGAAGACCAGACCATTATAATGGACCCAGCAGGTGATGTGCTGTGCTCCATCCATCAGAATAGCTGCAACATTGAGGCATATGTGGAGGAATTTTAATATAGCCACCTTTAACCTGGGAGGACCGTTTGTTTGACAGACCCTCCAATATAGTCAGTACAGGTGGCAATGAGAAGGGGCTTTGTTTCTCTATGCTCGCCAGCTCCTGTCACCACCAGTGAGACTATACCATAGACTGTAAAAAAAATATGGACGTAGTGTCCGTGACGTCACCCATAGGATTCTGAAGAGCAGTTTTGAAGCGTTAAGTAGGGATGAACTGACCGTTGCCATCTTGGCAGCGCGTCATCGCGCATCACTCCCTGATAACAGAAAATGGGCAAAGAGGCGGCATGTGGGCGGAGCTGAGGTGACGCGATGACTAACAGACAGCAGATAAATGGCTGTTCACCTGTCACTCAAAGTGGCCACGCCCTTAATTATGCAGAACTTTGAGGCTTTATATAATGTAAACGAATGAGTTATAAAAAATTCACCCCCCTCACAGTTGTCATGAAGGGCAAAATTAGCTATATAGACCAAAACCACAATTTGTACCAGGCTGTAAACATGTTTTTTTCTGCTGTAAATTTGGGCATTTTAATATGGGGCTCAATGAGATTCTGCTCCCTTCTGGAGCCTTCTGTCCTAGTGGCCAGTCGAAGAATTGCAGTTGAAGTCACTTCCGTATTGGCTTCAAGAGAAACTGCGGGGGGTTGCCGCTTGGACTATACCCAATCCCCTCATATGGGCCAGTGAAGTCGATCCTGTACTTTCAGCCCACCCCATGAGCCTGCTCCAGAGTCTGCTCCATCCCATGAGCCTGCTCCAGAGTTTGCTCCATCCCATGAGCCTGCTCCAGAGTCTGCACCAGCCCATGAGCCCGCTCCAGAGTCCACTCAAGCCCATGAGCTCGCTCCAGAGTCCGCTCCAGCCCATGAGCCTGCACCAGATTCCGCTACAGCCTATGAGCATGTTCCATAGTTCGCTCCAGCCCATGAGCCTGCTCCAGAGTCCGCTCAAGCCCATGAGCCTGCTCCAGAGTCCGCTCCAGCCCATGAGCCTGCTCCAGAGTCCGCTCCAGCCCATGAGCCTGCTCCAGAGTCCACTCAAGCCCATGAGCTCGCTCCAGAGTCCGCTCCAGCCCATGAGCCTGCACCAGATTCCGCTACAGCCTATGAGCATGTTCCATAGTTCGCTCCAGCCCATGAGCCTGCTCCAGAGTCCGCTCAAGCCCATGAGCCTGCTCCAGAGTCCGCTCCAGCCCATGAGCCTGCTCCAGAGTCCGCTCCAGCCCATGAGCCTGCTCCAGAGTCCACTCAAGCCCATGAGCTCGCTCCAGAGTCCGCTCCAGTCCATGAGCCTGCTCCAGAGTCTGCTCCAGCCCATGAGCCTGCTCCAGAGTCCGAGACTTGCTCTGACAGATCATTTGAATCAGTGAGTTGTTGACTCAAGAACAGATGCAATCGAATCGGTCCAATTCACGAATGAATCGTTCAGGGGTGCGTTACCCAAAAGCATCGTTAGCCAACTATGGTCGCAAGTTCCGTCGTTATCAACATAGTTCAACAAGTCTGTGTTTCCCGAGACTAACATTCGCAAACAGCGTCGCAATGTTGTGTGGTTGGAACGACAGCTCTCGCCTGTGGTTAGAAGCATAGTTTCTTGTTTGCATGACATGTGGACTTAATAAATCCTTACCTTGAGCAAAATAAGCACGCTGACATTTCAATCATTACAATCTATATCTTTTATTTCAAATACATACAAATGTCATTTATGTCTTTTAGTTTGTCAAGAGATTTAAAGCACCGTTTTTGAAGAGTGCGCATGTGCGTACGTGCTCTAGTACGTAAGAATGAGCCTGTGATTGAATCTGGAAATAAAGACAATAACTGAGAAAAATAAGAATTAATCCTCAGATGCCATGTACGTAATTTATAGCAAAAAATCTAGCATGAATTCGATCTCAAACTAATTAATTAAAAGCAGTTATTACTCCACCACCTGCGTGACATCATTAACCAATGTGGTTGAACGACAGATTTGCGACAATACGGTTTCGGGAAACAGTCGTGAATAGCTAGTTGATTTCTTCAACGATGTATCGTACTATGGTAGTTAAGCAGCGAGTAACGTCGTTGTATGGGAAACGCACCCCTGTGCGATTTTACGAATTGATTTAACAGGTTAACTGAAAAGAATCACCTCGTACGCGTATCAGACACCGCTATCGCTACAGTAAAAGTATGACAATAACATAATATCATTTGAATATTGTTTGAATCATCTTCAAATGTTACCTGCTAACTAACCATTAAGTTTTATTTTCTCTCCGAAACCAAAGCTTGGGTAGTGTAAAGTTTGGACTAAGCCTGTATCTGTCCAGATGTATCTGAGTTTTGCTGACTAATAATCAGGTGGGAATAGGTTAAATTTAGACTGAAGAACCATCTTTATATCAGACAGACACAAAAACTAACAGCATCTCCTGAACACAAACACACTCGCACAAATTCTGTTTGTCACTGCTCACTTTTGAGAGTAAATCCTGATGATGATGGTGTTTTTTGTTTTCCACATGGAATCATGCAATGTAAAGGAAGGCTCAGATATTACTGCAGGGTGTGTAGCACCGAGAGCCATGATGAAATCCATCGCATTAATAATGGATGGGAAATGGCCGCTCTGACAGTTCACAAACGGCCATAACATCATTAAGGATCACTTAGCAGGAGCACTTTTCCCGCTTGTGCCACGCACAGGCCATAAACACAGGGATGGTAATGTGTAGATATATGGGTGCTTCATTCCTGTGTCTGCCTCCTCCTCTACTTAGTAAACCAAGAGTTTGTTCCATGCATTTTTCTATTGCCCTACATGTTTGCAGTTCCCAAGAACTCAATAGCCCTTTGTTTTTGTTGCTGGCACATTCCATGAATACAGTACACTTTGGTGTGCTATTACATTAGATGCATAAATACCATGTTGTTTTGTTGTTAGAAGAACTAGAGACAAACTATTATTCCACACACAAAGTTTCCCCCCATTTAAATGGTGATCTTTCGCTTGTCCCACCTCAAACTTCTCAACTGTATCCAACATTTTGGTTGGGAATCAAATTGATATTCATTGTAGTATATTTAATTCACAATTCAATTCACATGTCGTGCTTCTGGTCCAATGAAGATAGTTAGATTTACAAAATACAGTAGATATTTATTAAACAAAAGTCCAAACAGAACGAGACAGCACGTATCAAACGTAACATGAACAATACTGGACCAGAGGGCTGTTTCATAAAAGATGCTAAGAAAAGCGGGGATTAAACTCCAAAACCTGACTTGAATGAACCTAACAAATAAGTTGGGGCTAAAGCGGTTTCATAAAAGGTAATTGAAGTTCACTCAATCCCACTAATTTGATCCAGGTTTATCTAGTCAAGATAATTGCGTGTGCGCGCTTTTCTTAAGCAGCCCTAGAGGTCGATCATGGATCAAATCGATCCACTACAGAAAACAGCTGATATTTTGTGCTGTTTTATACATTTGAGACATGGTGTTTTCCTCAGTGCAAAACTTACATTTCACATGTATATTCTCCATCTGTAGATGTAAGAAACTTCCAACTTCACATTGAACGAGCGCTACCGCACGCATGCTCGCCAAATAGGAGTGCAATAATTCTGACTAAAATATATATATATATTTTTTTTAATTCGTAAGCAATATTTTATAACACCAGAAATATCTTCTAAGTATAATCATTTACCTTTAGAATGTTGGATAAGTTGCAGTGAACTTATAGCTCATTACACTCATATATTTTATACTTGTAAAATAATAATAAAAAAATTGGACAAGTAATTCAGTTAAGAATTTAAGAAACCAAATATAAGATACAAAATATAGTTTTGGGTAGAAGAACTATGCTACTAAATAAAGATGAGTTATAGGCTATTTAGAATACTGAGAATTGCAGCTTTTAAAGCAATAACACATTTTTGGAGAAAGCAATAGTTTTAAATGATTTAGTTTCTAAAGTACACTATGGAGGGGATAACATGAAATTAAGAGCAAAAGTATACATTTTGAAAAGATATGGGCACCTCTAAAATCAAAGAATAGGCTATTCTATAAAATAAAAAAATGCATTTTACATTAATTATCTTTTTTATATAACCCTCCCTTTTAATTTACTTATTTGATGTTTATATAATATTACTTGAATTACTTATTAGGAATTATGTGTCACTATAAGAGTTTGATATAAATATGTGAATGTTTCATTTTTTATTAATTTATGTATATAGATTTTTGTATTATCCTTGGTAAAAGTATGTACTTATTGGTTATGGTTCTAGTTTTTTTATGTGTTGGTGGTGGGTATTATCACAAAAGAAAAAAAGGGAAAAGAAAGTAGAAAATAATAATTATATAAAAAATAAGAAATAATTATTGAAAAAAATTAAACATTTGACAATTAGACCATTTTGCACAAATATTTGTTTTTGGACATTAGATGTGCCTTATTTATATTTTAAACCTATACATAAGTGTATTTGTATGATAGCAATAACTGTAAAGGGACTATTTGTAATGGAGTAGATCAAATGTAGGCTAATATATACTGTAGGCCAATTACTAAGCTCAGATTCATATTACCGGTTAAAATTTAGTCAGTGCTTTTGGTATTATTTATTTACATTTTTTAATTTATTTAAAAAAAATTCTGCTTTAAAAAGCATTTTTTTTAGATTGTAATGCTCTAATGTTCTTCTCATAACCATCTTGGGCACATGTATCATTTATCACTGTAGCATTATTTAAGCTGATTTTCTATATACTGTATATTTATTTTTGGACTGATAGTGATTAATAAAGTCAAATAATGGTATGCGAGAGAATCAGCGGTAATATCATTGCGTTCCTATTGGTCCGTGTTAGAGGAGCTCAGCTTAGCCTGACAGTTAGCCTGCCCCGGTCCAGTTTAATTTCCCAGCATAAGTTGCCAGAGTAACTGAGTTTGAACTATTTAAGTTTGCTTTATGAAACAGAATCCACAGACAATAAGTCTGACTAACCAAAATAAGCCTGGCTTGTATTCTAATCTTGTTTTATGGAACAGCCCTCAGGACTGAAACAAACTGAGGGACTTAAATACATAGAGATAATGAACTAAATAAAGATAGCTGTGCTCATTAAATGAATCTCCATGACAACTGATAATGGAGAGGAATCTATAGAGCTTTTCACAATCCATATTGCTTTACAGCAGCTTTACAGAAAATGTACAGTTCTAAGATAATACAAATCATGCAGTTAGCTAACATCATGTATTCATTTAGGCAGAAGCAATTATTACAAGTTGTGATCATAATGATTACAATATATAGAACATTTGGCAGTGGTGCATGTTGATTCAGAGTTGGTGTCATCTGAAGTCCTCGCAGGGGTTGATGTTATCTATTCCCAGGTGTTGGGTCATCTAAAATCTTAATTTCTTCATCTGGCATAATCTCTAGTTACCAGTCCAAAGTTTTGTGACCTCAAAGCATGATGGATGGTAGCACGATAGAAGATCATTTAAATACACAGGAGCTAAAATGAAGGCCATGAAAAATAATCCCCCCCCCAAAATGTTTTAATAAATCCAGGCTTCTACAAAAAAAGATTCAAAAAAGGAAACTAAAGTCCAAATAATCAAATAAAATATTTAGGCCTATAACTGAGGTCAACAGAACAAAACTAAACTCAAATAACTGAATACATTTGAGAATCAACCTGAATTAACCTACAAATGAAACATCAGGGACACATTTAGGACTAGTCCATATTAACACAAGAGGGAAGACAAAAAACACAAACTTCAAAAATACAATCAAAATCTATAATAACAGGGCCAGTTCATGATTAGAATACAAATAAATACATATCTTAAAGTCAATAAAGAAACAAAGAAAGTAAACAAGAAATTAGCATAGGAAATCCAAACCCAAACATCCTATTCCCAATCTGCTGTCAATCTGCTCATTGGTAGCGGCAGGCGGAAACCAAAACGGTAGTCGGAGCAGCATGCCGGTCCTTAACACGCACGGACTGCAAATCACCGCAGATCACCACTCAACGGCTACTTAAACTCAAAATCAATATTAATACCAGTGTGTACTGTACACCATAAACTATGTTGTGTGCACTCCAACCAGCCAATGATATACCGCCACTCAAAATAAATATCTAAATGAGAAATAAAGTGTCCAAGTCTTATTACCAAATAAATATGATATGAATACAGAAATCATTAAGTGTGTGTGTGTGTGTGTGTGTGTGCGTGCGCAACATTACCGCTCACTGATGTGTGGCTGTATCGTGGGCCTTATAGGTTATTAGAAATACTTTGTAATCGATACAGAACCAGTGTAGAGATGATAAAATTGGTGTTATATTATCATATTTTCTTGACCTGGTAAGAACTCTAGCAGCTGTATTTTGGACTAAATGTAGCTTGTTTATTGAGGATGCAGGACAAACAGCTACAATGCATTACAGTAATCCAGTCTAGAGCTCATGAATGCATGAACTAGCTTTTCTGCATCAGAAACCGACAGCATGTTCCGTAGCTTAGCGATGTTTCTGAGGTGGAATAAGGCTGTTTTTTAACACATGAAATATGATTTTTGCTGTCTAATATAATGATCAGGTCTTTAACTGTAGAGGATGAAGTAACAATACATCCTTCTAGATGCAAATTGTATTCTAAGAGATTCCATGTACAGGTTTTTGATCCAATAAGTAATGCCTCACTTATCTGAATTTAATAGAAGAAAATTACAGGTCATCCAATATTTTATATATTTAACACACTCTGTCAAATTAGATAATTTAGAGATTTCATCTGGTCATGAAGAATTTTTAACTGAGTATCATCAGCATAAAGGCCTGTTTACACCGGGATGATTTTCGCGCGCATTTATCACCGACGTTTAATGCCTCGTGACTAAACAAAGGGCGTCAATGTGAGTCTGCACACCGACGCGCAAAACAGCAGGAGTAAAAGCGTCATTTTTTTAAAAACGCCTTGGGTTCGTTTTTTGGTTTTGACGCGGCTCGTTAAAACTGGCGATAAGATCGGTGCTTTTGTTCACGTGCCTGGAGCTGCTGAAGTTACAGTAAAACACAACTTGGTGGCGCTCAAGCATAAAACGGTCTTGCAGAGCACACATTAGCGAAGAAGAAGATGCAACGAGGAAAGATGAATGTAGAGCTGCTGGTCTCGTTGGTGTCTGAACACAGAGAGTTGTATGACAAACGCCACAGTGACTACAAAAATCTTGATAAGAGGGAGCTGTTATGGAGAGGAATCGCAAATACTGTAAATACTGTCTCTCTTCTTCTTCTGTGTGACAAGCGAGTGTCAGAAGCAAGTTGCGCAGCGCCACCTTGTGTACCAGGCTATTTCTTTTTTTTTAATAAGCGCCATCTATTGTCAGGGAGTGAATTTGCATGTTCACTCCGTGCATGGCCAGTGAAAATTGCTTGGGTGTGAACACAAAGACGCGCGTCTCGAAAAACGCTGGCGATAAGTGTGCGCGATAATCGTCCCGGTGTGTACAGGCCTTAACAGTGGAAACTAATTCCGGGGCGGCATATATATTGAAAATAGCTGAGGGCCTAAAACAGACCCTTGTGGCCAGAGGCGGATTAAGGTGGTCAGGGGCCCCTAGGCTGCTCTTTCTGTAAGGCCCCCCGTTAATCATTATGCTTTACTGGAAACATTTATTTAGTGCCATACATGGTCCACACGCAAATATGGTGAACTGGCATATACACACACATATTGAGACAGCCATTACTACAGTGTTTCCTCTACATTCCTTCAAGTGGTGGACCACCACAGTACAAAAATTACCACCACACCACATAGGTAAAATGAGAAACTGAACATTACAAACAAAACACAAATACAAACAAGCACAAGGCCCAGTGCTTAGAAGCAGCCCTTTAATAACAGAGATGGTGGAAAGATATTACCCAGTAAAGCAACAGAATTCCCTGCATTCACAGTTCAACTGCAAGCTAGTTTAGTTTTATAAACCAACAGGTAGGCTACAGCATCTGCATTAGTGCAGAAGACCGTTTTACTGAGGTACAAACCACTGTGCAATACACTAAACTGTGTATAAAACAAAGCCATAATAAAAACGGCGGGGATTTCCTCCATCTCTGCTGAGGGCGTGGGCGCCTCTGACCCACGAGCAGGTGAACAATTGCAGATTTTCCACCGTCGGGCCGAACAGTTCTTAGAATGGTAAGGAATGGTTCCAGTTGTGTTTCCACTTGAGCCTGGTACGGCACGATTACAACCCGTTCTTGGCCCGGAATTCTCGGCACGGTTAGCTAGAACCGTGCAGTGACGTTGCGACTCAGAATTTGTCACGTAGTTGCCTGGCTACCAGTTTCTCTGTAGCTGGCTAAGCGCGCTATTTGAGCGACGTAATACAGATTAATAATGAAATGAAAATAAATACCTGATCGCCCTCCATAACGCCTGTGCGTTAATCCGCGCCTGCTTGTGGCACTCCATAATTTACTGACATTTACTTTGGATAATTCCCTATTTAAATAAACTAATTGGTAACGTTCTGATAGATACGATCTGAACCACTTTAATGCCTGTCCCTGAATACCAGTCGATCTAAGAGTGTTATGATCTATAGTGTGGAACGCAGCACTAAGATCAAGTAAAACTAGTATTGAGATACAGCCTTGGTCAGCAGCTAAAAGTAAGTCATTTGTAATTTAAAACAAGCATAGTTTCTGTGCTATGATTGGGCCTGAATGCTGACTGATATGTTTCATAAATATAATTTCTTTTCAAAAAGGAGCACAATTGAGTGGACACAACTTTTTCTAGTATTTTAGACATAAATGGAAGATTTGAAATGGGTCTGTAATTTGACAATTCACCCTAACCCTAACCCACAACTAGATACAATTCATTGGATATAGGTGTGGTTTCTTAATGAGAGGCTTAATAACTGGCAGCTTGAACAGTCTTTGGACATGACCCAGAGATAGAGACAAGTTAATATGATTGAGAAGAGGCTCTTCTGCTACAGGTAACAACTCTTAGTAATTTAGTGTGTATTGGATCTAATAAACATGTTGTTGGTTTAGATGCAATGATACGTTTATTTTGCTTTTCCTGTCATATAGTTGTAAAACACTGCAATTGTTTTTGAGGGGCGATAATTGAGGCTGCATCATAAAACGCTGTCAAAGGTTGTACATTTACAGCTATATTCCTGATGCTTTTGATTTTCCTAGTGAAAAATATAATCATTATTACTACTAAACTGTGTTGGTTTATTCAGTTCAGGTGACGTCTGTTTATTTGTCAATCTAGCCACTGTACTAAATAAAAACCTTGCATTGTTTTGGTTATTTTTATTATATTATGAGTTTGTGGAGATGTTCGTCCCTGGTGGCTTTTAGAGCCTTTTTATAGCGGGACATATTGTTTTTCCACGCAATTCTAAATTAGTTTGTTTCCAGTTGCGCTCTAGGATACGAGTTTCTCTCTTGAGAGTGTGTGAGCTTGAGTATACTGTTGTACCACGGTGCAGTACTTCTCTCTAACCTTTTTTAATCTGATGGGTGCAACAGTTTCTAATCTACTAGAGAAGATAGTGCCCAATACTGGTAGTCATTTCATCAAGTTCATTTGTGTGTTTGGGTGCACAGCAGCTGAGACAGACCAGGCAGGTTATTTGTGAATCTTTAGTGGTCGATAATGTGGAGCAATATGGCACAAGGTAGTGATCAGTGACATCATCACTTTGCGGTAGAATCCACAAGATCAGTTCCATGCGATATAACAATATTACAATATTATATTATATTTTTTATTATTATTTTCAGTTAGCAAAACCATAATATTTATCCTTGTCCCACGTCGCATGTTACCCTGTTACTGCATAATTTTACGGCATTTTTTTTAAGGTGATGTAGTTACATTTTATTTACTCAAATAGTACTGAGTAATATTAATTAACTACATGTACTTACTATAGAGTAGAGCCCGACCGATTTATCGGTCTGCCGATTTTATTGGCCGATATGAGCCTGTCGTAGATATATCGGCATCGCCGTATATGCCACCGATATGAACGCGTGCCCACGTGTCTCACAGCGAGCGAATATTCACACAAAAATTGTCAAAATTCCTGTATCATCGTAAACACAGTCGGTTATGTCTTAAGTGAACATAAACATGAAATTTGCCAGTCACTTCCAGCGTTTTTGGTCATTTTCACAAGTTATATGGCACACAGAATATCTTGTGTGAATATCTATCAAAAGAAAGAATAGACTCTGTTTTATTCTAGCTTCATGCATTCTTTTTTATCAACACTTGAATGTGGGTCAGTTTAATTAAAAAAGTAACATTTTGAGCAAAAAGCTGAGAAAATCACGTTTTTGTCAAAGACTACATACAGATGGGATTCAGAACGATGAATAATAATATAGCCGTTTTGATTTATATACTGTTTAATGTTGATGATCGCGTTATTTTACATATGCATGCTTATATAAGATCGCTTGTTTCTGCTTCTTCGCCTCTGTTCTGATCTGGAGATTCTGTACTCGTTCAGAAAATGTGTAATAGTGCCCCCTACCGTATAGGGGTGGGAATCCCCAGAGGCCCCACGATTCGATATTATCGCGATACTTAAGCCACGATACAATATTATTGCGATTTTTTTTTTTTTTTTTTTTTTTTTTTTTTTATTATGAATGGCCGTTAGAATTAGTGCCAATTCGGGAGCAATTGCTTAAATAGTCGGTTCGTTGTTATTCTTAATGAAAAACACAACAACAAAACAGTACAATGACAAATTAACTTAAATAGGCGCTACATTTCGCGTTGAAATCAAATCTTCCACCGCCGTCTTGTCATTCAGCTCCTCACTCTCTGATGAATGAAATCTGACTCCTGCTGCTGGTCTGTAGTGCGACTCTCGTTTGGCTTACTCTGCACGTTGTTTTTAATTGTAGTGTCTGTTCTCTAACTGAACTAAATGATTTTTACTACTATAAAAAATCAAAACGACGGTGGGGGCAGTGCCGCAGTAGGCAAGTGATGCAAGCTTCTTTGATTGTAATTGCAAGTGAAGTTCTGTTGCAGTGCGCAGCTGGCTTGCACTTGCGTGTCAGTAACTAACACATAAACATGGACAGAGTTCAGAAAAATGCGAGAATGCTTCCTGCACACACAGCTCACTGCGCACGTGTGTGAGCGAGAGTGATGCGCTGTTTGTGATATTACAGTCTGAAAGAAATATTTCAAATTATTATTATTATTATTTCCTGCGTTTTAAGAGCGGAGCTTACGGTAAAATTCTGAACAATACGAGCTGAAATTCAGTTCCTGAAAATATCGATACTTGCCATCCTTGTATCGATACAAAATATCGCGATACGATGCTGTATCGATTTTTTTTTCCCCTCCACCACTACTACCGTATAACAGTGAAAACATGGAAAGCTGGAAAATCTCGTCAATTGCAGGGAAGCGTTTTCTCACAAAAGACGAGATAACAAGACAGAAAAAAATCGCCTGCTGTTCTTGACTGAATAACTTTAATAAGGGTTAATCTATATTTATACAGTGAAGACTATGAAGTGATATTTTACATTTGATCATTACATTTGATTTCTGTAGCCTACCTGAAAATCTAGTTTAGACCTACATGAAAAGAACTGTTTTTCATTTGTATGTTTGTTCGGTTGTATTTATGTACAATGTATGTATATTATGTATATACTGTATTTTATATATATATATATATATACAGTACCAGTCAAAAGTTTTGACACACCAGTGGGAAAGTGTGTCCAAACTTTTGACTGGTACTGTACTATAATATACACATAAAGAATATCAGTCGATATATCGTTATCGGAATTTTTTTACTCCCTAATATCCGTTACGGCATCGGCCCCCAAAAACCCATATCGGTCAGGCTCTACTGTAGAGTTAGGGTTATGGTTTGGTTTAGGGTTAGTTACTTGTAATTATGCATAATTTACTGTTATTACTATAGTAAGTTACATGTAGAAATGTGGAACTTTGTCACCTTAAAATAAAGTGTTACCCAAAATTTTAACATTCCAAACCTTTTCAATCCAGGAAAACTTTCATTTTGATTCCACAGGGTCTTTAAAATTGTGACACCCAAGAAATAAAACATGATTAAATAATAATTTTTCCTTTAACAATAAAATTAAGTTAAAATTTTAATTTTTTAACCATGTTTATACAGTGTATATATAATAATGTCAAAAAATCTGATTTTCAACAGTATTCAGACAACAAACCACATGATTTGTCATATCCATAGCAGTGATTGATAAGTTAAAGTAACTTGAAAATGGAAATTATGATAATCTTTTCTTCCCTGTATTGTGATGTACATCTGAGTAAAACGGCTTCTTGAACAAGAACAAATGTAGGGCGGGACTTGATTTTCTCTATGGGGAATTGATTGGATGGTTGTGATTTGCTATTGGTGGATCTCATTCGAGTGACAGGTTGCCCCGCCCTCACGCCGGTAAACATGTCATCAGAGAAGAGATATGTGCGGATAAATCATTTACAATAAATACTGCAATATTCCATTAAAAAAAAATAATTGTCAATTTTGATTTCATGGTGACTTTAAGTCATGAAATATATTCGGGGGTTCGTTCAAATCCTATAATTATAACTAATATAATATGTGATATTAAAAGTGATGCTGCCTTAGCAAACATCAAAATCCGTGCATGTGATGGTCACTGCAGTGAGCTGTGGTGATGATTTCAAGATCATTCGCTCTCACTTGGCCTGTTATGTTACATCTCTACTGCAGAGCTACCTACAGATGGTGTGTGTGTGTCTGTGTGTTTAGTCCTAGTTTGGGGACATATTTGTTCCCAGAAGTGAGCTAAATAAAATAAAACATCTCTTTGGGGACATCCAGGGATGTCCTCAATTGGAAAACACTGCAAAAATAATTTCCATAATCAGTATATTCGTCTTTTGTCTGGCCAAAAAATTATATATTGTCAAAACAAGATAAATTTCCTTGATTATATTGTATTTTGAATACTTGAGGGCAGTTTACACAAAGAACAAAAACTATAACTATAAAGTTATATATAATTCTATGAGAACAGGGAAGTCCACACCACAACTATAACAGTTCAGCTGATGACTGATAAAAACATTGACAGCCAATCAGAATACACTCAACTTTAAATGGCTTTAGCATTTAAAGCAGCAGTTGGAAAAACAAACCAGTGACTGCTGCGGCTTCTGATTGCTTATAGAGGGAAAAGTTGCCCATAACGGCTGGTCTAGGATCAGTTTTCTCCATAATAATAGCATATTGGTGAAAGACATTTGGTGTTTGCGCTCTTGAGAGCGTCAAAGGTTTCTATTTACAATATATTTTTCCAGCATTGAGCAATGTAGCTAATCACAAACATATCTTTTGATTTCTTGAACACAATGGCTAATCAGAGGTGCTTACTCAGGTCGCAAAACATTTCATAGAACTGATTCTCAAAACAATGATTGTTAAATCATTGATTATTAAAATTTAAGTTTTATGATTTCAATTAATTAGACATGCTTTTTGATTACTAAAATTTAATTTAAGCATTTAAGCAAAGGCTGGTAAGGCAATGGTTATTTATTTTTTAGAATTGGCTGCCATACAAAATCACACATTCAGTATGCTTGCTTTATATAGTGGTTTGTGTACGTAGCCGCTTTAATAACAAATAGTTTATTGGGAGCATTTTTGCTGGGATGTGTAGGTTTCATGACATTCTATTTAAATGTGTTTTTAAAGAGGATGCACATCTCTTGAGCCTTACCCTAGAGTTGATTCCCCCTCCGCCAATTTTTATTGTGCGTTGATGTGGATGCTAATATCATTATAGTTATTGTTCTTGGTGTGAACAGGCCTTTATATCTTGAATATACCTTGAATTTTTCTTATTTTTACCCTTTTTTAGTTTTTAATTTAGCATAAATCTAACACCACTCCAGTGAAGTAAATTGTTTAAAACCGTTTTGACATTGAATGTTTGAACCATAGTAAGACATTTAGATGGAAAATATTACTCAGCTTAATTTGTATTTGAGAGGTAGTTGTTGTTTGGGTTTTATGTGAGCATCTCAAGAGACATGTCCTTTTTCATGGGACTTTTGGTCACGTTGGTCTCTGTTTCTCTTCCCATACCTCTCTCTCTCTCTCTCTCTCTCTCTCTCTCTCCCTGTCTTCCTCTCCTCCCTCCCATGTGTACTGCTCGCTTTGTTTGAGGCTGTTATTTGGAGCTGACAGAATCAGGACTGAGTTTCAAATATAGGAGGAAGCTTCGCCATGGCCTCGCCAACCAGAAGAACGTCTCCCACCAGCCCAGAACTTCCATTCATTTTCTCCACCATTCTCCTCCATTACATTGATGCCAGCGGCACCCTTTAACATTCCACCCATGGCAATGTGGTTTTACACACAGCAGGAGGCATTTGCTTATCTTGTTAGCTTGTCTTATCTGGTTCTTATTATTCCCTTTTATTTTCACCTGCATCACAACGAGGTGGTATTGTTTGATAACCCCGGGTGTATCTCTATGAATGTCTCCGATGGATAAATGATATCCATGATGCAGTGAATCTATGGAGATTATACACAGAGAGGTAGATGATCTATGTGCTGTAAGGGGAAAGGAGAAGCCGGGGGGTGGGGGGTGCGGGTGATTGTGTGCTATATTTGGTGTTGCAGTGAAAGCGGGAGTGGGTGTGAACTAACTTCATCTGCCATCAGAGACTCGCTAGGAAAGGGGGTGGGGGTAAACATCTGCATCCAGAGTTGGGTCTTTGGACACGGGAGGAAAAAGAGGGTGTGGATGTGGGCTTTTGTTAGGAAGCAAATCAAGTTCCATTTTATTTCCAAAACGATGATGTCATAATGGTGGCAGACGAGTATAATGATGATGCAGTAATGAGACGTTATAATATAGTGTTTGAAAACAAACCACATATGCTTTGTGCGGCAAATAATTATTTCTCTTTATTATTTGAACAAACCCTTAACCCTAATATTTCACATTAGCATACAAGTCATCCCTTTTTGCATGATAAAAGGCCAAACAAATAGACACACTTAAAGGGGACATATTATGCAAAATTCACTTTTATAAAGTGTGTGTAAACAACCAGCCTATAATAGTAAAAATCCACCCAATACTTTTTTTATAATCCCCATCAATCATTATTAGTCTCATAACACGCGGTTTCATATTTTCCCCTACTCCTATGTAAGAGTAGGGAAACCCCGCCCATAACTGTTGATGATCTGCCCTTTTATCATAGACACACCCCGGAGGGAGAAGCACAGAGACCGCCATTTCTTTTTACTCGCTGTTATCAGATAGCAAGAGTGTTAAGCTTGGTACATACTCTGCAAGAACAAAGAAATTTGTTAGTTTTCTCGAGGTGGCAAGAACAAGAACAAAGTTCGTTCTGGCCAGTACATTCCATACTTCACGAGAAAAGCAGGTGCCGAATATCTCTGTTTCTCTGCATTAACCCCACCCACTTAAAATTTCTTACCGATCACACAATAGCTCTCGGACACCCACAAGAAAAAAGTTCTGCTCAGATGATGTGTCGAGAACAAGCTGCGAGAACTCCCAAACCAGGGCTGCGAGAACAAAATGACGTAATTTTGTTCTCGCAGCTCTGGGAGCGAGAACTTTTTTCTCTGGATTCGCAAAAAAGTTGTTTCTGATGGATGGGTCATAGTCAATGCTTCTAACTTCATACCCAGAACAAGTAAGGATGGCACTTCATATTTTGTGAATGTTTGTAAATTTCCGTTCTGAATGATCTTTCTAGAATGCTGTACGGCTAATATGGCTAAAGTTACCATAGTCTCTGACTGTATTCACAGAGCTATGTCGTTAGTTTTATCCCGAAAATGCTCACCGTCTGCGTAATTCATAAACGCACATTTATTATGCATTGTATAGAGTTCCGGAGGTTGACGTCACGCAGCCTAAACGCCGCCATTGAATCAGGGAGCGCTAGAGCGGCTGTAGCATTGGTATCTATAGTGGTCAAAAATAATTTAAAACCAGACTGTTTAAACCTTACTATTTCAACATGGTGGACAGCTGCTGTGCACCAGGATGCCAGAATAGGCGGGGAAAGCAAAGGGGAAATAATTTTATCATAGTAAGTTGTTGAAATGCCATGAATTTCAGTTTATTCTTCATTCTAACTACTTTTGCCTCCTGTAACTAATAATAAAAATAAGTTCCCATTAAATACGATACTTAATCATGAATAACATAAGTGCTTTTATATATAAATAACATTCAGAAACTGTAGGCTATTTGAAACGAAATTAAGGATCAATAAATAAATAATGAAACAAAAAATAAGAAATTACATTTATTGATTATTTTATTTGACATGCACAACACGGACCGATGGGACAGATGCACACAGCTTCGCTGTTTTGGACGGGTTCTTGTTAACCACTAACAGTAATCTATTCACATGTTTTCTCTCTTAAAATGTAAGCTTGTGTATATGTCAGCATTATCATATACGTTACGTGTAAAGAATTGAAGTCTGTCATGTAAAACAAGCTTATTGATGCAGTTCAGCCTGCTATTCTATCTGTTAATGTTATTCCTGACCGGAGGCTTCCATAAATATTTAGTTTAGGCTTCAGCTAAGTTTAATGATGCAATGCAAAAATATTTAGTAGTGTATAAGTTGTAACTTAGTGCCCATTTACGTCAAAACTAGGCTAGTTGTAACTTGCGCACAGCTGGTGCAACAGGTGTCCTGACAGGAAAGCTATCTGTTCATTTATCGATAACGTTACATGTGAAAAGCACTCCGGGGGCATTATAGGGATCTGTTATGTTTAATCTATTAAGTTTTGCTATGTACTGGTCTATGTCTTTTAAATTAAAGTGCGCAGTGAACTCCGTTGCCTTAAAACTCATGCTGGCGCTGGCTGTTCCTGCCTGCCAAAATGGCGTTGTAAACAGAATGGGTCACGTGACCTCCGGAGCTCTATAGTTGGGTGACGGATTTTTTACAGAGCACATATACAACAATTATAGATTAACAAGACGGTACATACTAGTCCATGAGTTGAATTAACGTAACTCCACAACAACTAACATTACATAAATGTATCCACTAACCATTCAGAAACATCCCGGTGTAGTCTAAAAGTTGCTACCTCTTCCCGAGTCTCTCATCTGTGTCTCCAGTTCAAACATGTAAGTCTGCACTCCACAACTGGTTATTTCTGACATTTTAAAGTGAGATTCGTTTTGTTGTTGACGGAGTATCGTAAAGGATCCGCCCTCTTCTGGAAAGGGGGGCGGGGAGCAGCAGCTCATTTGCATTTAAAGGGACACACAAAAATGGTACGTTTTTGCTCAAACCCAAATAGGGGCAAATTTGACAAACTATAATAAATTATCTGGGGGTATTTTAAGCTGAAACTTCACAGACACATTCTGGGGAAACCAGAGATTTATATTACATCTTGTGAAAAGGGGCATAATATGTCCCTTTTGAATAGACATACATTGTAAGTCATATATAGCAACCACCTAGCAACAACCTAAAACACCAACTGCATAACAACGTGTTAGAAAACTCTTAACATCCTAGCACTTAGCAATGTGTTAAAAACACTCAGAACACCCTAGCGACCGTGCTGGCAACCATCCACAACAACCTTCATGCAAGAATGTGTAAAAATCTAGCTTAATTTTTGGAACTGAATGCACGCCTATGATTAAAATGTACAAACACAATACATCTTTTCTTTGTGTTGTTTTCTGTGAGCTAGCCAATATATCTCCATCAAATCAATATCCTTCGCCAAAAAGAGAACAGCACAGTAGAGCTCAATTATGTTTTGTTATGAGGAAGATTAATTACTAATGTTGGATGAATGCTACACAGAGACAGCAGCGATGACACACAGCTCACAATAAAATAGCTGAATCTGCAAAAACAAGCCTTCTGTTCAGAGCTGGAGAGAGTTAAATATGCTAATGTCTGCACTTTCTCGCCTTTTTTCTTCTTCTGTGTGCTGTCGTGAATTTAGCCGATAAGGGTGTGTGCGTGTGCTTTACCTCATTCCTCGTCAATATGGCATTGTTAAAACAAAATGTTAGAACACTGGGTAGATGGCACTGATTTTCACTGGGCTGCTATGGAGCAGTACATTTTTGGAGATTTCCACTCACACTGTAGATATGTGCCTGCCATGTGTGATATATATATGATTCATTGAGATATTTGATCATTTTGAGATGATCAGCATCTGTGTCAGATTGGCTGATTAACATAAGTGACCAATGGATAATGCACATTTTCCATTTTTAAATAGTTATAGTCAATTTTGAGTTATTTTATAAGTTATTTGTATAAAATTTTAAATAATTGAGGTAAATGTGTATTCAATTAAATTCATTGAGTTAAATATGTTTGCATGTATTCATTTCAGCGAGTTTGTCATTTCTATCATATTTGCTATGTATTATGTACAGTGGAGTTAAAAAGTCTGAAAGCACTAATGTAAATGTTTATATTTTACATTTTTCCTTTTTTTTATTATAAATTATATACCGGTATTGTCATTAATATAATGATCCAAAGAGCATGCTTCAGTGGAAGGAAGAACATCTGACCTTTTCCACAAAGGAGCCACATGGTCAATATTACAAATTGACATTTCATTAGTGACCTAGAAATATCACAGAATGTAATTATATATTTTTAATTATACAACCCCAATTCTAGAAAAGTTGGGACATTTTGTAAAATGCAATACATTTAAGAATCTGTGATTTGTTAATTGTTAGTGGGTGGGATATATTAGGCAGCAAGTTAACCTTTTGCCCTCAAAGTTGATGTGTTAGAAGCAGGAAAAATGAGCAAGCGTAAGGATTTGAGCGAGTTTGACAAGGGCCAAATTGTGATGGCTAGACGACTGGGTCAGAGCATCTCCAAAACTGCAGCTCTTGTGGGGTGTTCCCGGTCTGCAGTGGTCAGTATCTATCAAAAGTGGTCCAAGGAAGGAACAGTGGTGAACCGGCGACAGGGTCATGGGCGGCCAAGGCTCATTGATGCACGTGGGGAGCGAAGGCTGGCCCGTGTGGTCGCGATTAATCGATTTGACAGCACTAATATTATAAAACGTATATGATTCTTATTGATTAATTTTCTAAAATTTCCTTTTTTAAATCCTAAAATGTACTGTTAATTTAGATTAAATTAGATTTTGAATGACAGATTAGTTTTCCAAACACTTCAAAACAATAAAATAAATGCAAAAAAATTGGATTTTGACAACATTGAAACATCAAAGATGTTTTTTTTTTTCAAATGATTATGGAATTGTGGAAATAGTAAATGCTGATGCAAGTCTTCAATATAGCTGAAAAAGTTGTTGGTGGTGATGATGCTAATACACTGTTAAGCGTTCAGTCATTTTCCCCCCAAAGCATTCTGCTCACTGCAGCTTGGCTAGTCCTGAGGTGCTCATTTTCAACCCTCCCTCCATTTTTTCTTCTTCTAACAGCTTGTACCGGCTGCTTGCATTTCATTTGTCTCCTGAGTTCCACACACGCACACTCTCACTCTCCCTCTCTCCCTCTCCCTGTCTTTCGTCTTTCTCCATCCTCGCTGTGAGGTTTTGAGGGCAGTCATGACTGCTCTGTTTTGGGTGCTGGATCTTGGTGTTGTTTTTGACTGGCGTTGATCGTTATTGCTCTTCAGAGCGAACCAGGAAGGGCCACCAACCACAAGACAATGATTAGAGAGTCCTGGAGTCTCTCTTGAGATCAGAGAGAATGAGATAGCATTAAAAACACACCTCAAACCACTGTCTTGAAGAAGGTAGGTGGAATTTACCTGGATTTTGCAAAGAGATGATGATTTTGAATGTCAGAGAGAGGTGATTTGTAAGATTTGTTGAGTTTTATAAGGTTATTGTTGGTCTGGACCCACACATTTTAGAACCGTCTTTCACTTCATTATTTTCATGGTGATGGAAGATGTTGGTATAGCTTTGAAATGCAAATTCCACTGTTATTGGCATATTTGGGTGATTTTTGTTTTATTATTTATAGTCAAATCATCACATTGACTGCCTTGGGCTCGCTGCTCTAGTGCTGTAGTAATCTTAGAGGCCGTACAGATGAAATCTGAGAGGATCACTATGCCACAGATTACAGTTGTATTTAATGCATTTAATGAATTACCAACATTTGTAGTGTACAGGCTCCATTTTTACCCCTGTGGAATCTGTTGGATATGTGTTTCTTTGGATGCTTTAAAGCTGGCTGTGCCCATTAGAACTGTTCAGACCACTGGAGCAGCATTTGATGCCTCACTGACCATAAGCATTTCAGCTCTGGTGTTGCTACAGTGGGTAATTGTACACTGTAAAAGATGATTTTTGACGGTGGTTAAATTTACTTAATTAAAATTAGTTAAAGCAACACAATTGCTGAACATTTTGCTTCTACTTAATTTAAAGGATTAGTTCACTTCAAAATGAAAATTTTCTGATAATTTACTCACCTCCATCTCATCCAAGATGTTCATGACTTTCTTTCTTCAGTCGAAAAGAAATTAAGTTTTTTGAGGAAAACATTCCAGGATTTTTCTCCATATAATGGTTTTCAATGGCAAACAACGGGTTGAAGGTCCAAATCAATGCAGCTTCAGAGGGCTCTGCACGATCCCAGCCGAGGAATAGGGTCTTATCTAGCGAAACCATCTGTCATTTTCAAAAAAAAATAAACATTTATATACTTTAACCTCAAATGCTCGACTTCTGTGTTGTTCTTCTTCACGACCTACGACGTCATCACGTCGGAAAGGTCACGTACGCGACATACATGGAAGTACCGACCTAGTGTTAAACCGAACGTGCAAAGACTAAATCAAACAAAAATAAAGGTAAAACAACAATGTCGGACAATTTTAAAGTTGGAGGAGAACATGAGATGGAGTTTTTCGGCACTGGGTCGGTACTTCCACGTACGTCACGCGTGACCGTGATGACGTCATATACGCCGTGCAGAAGAACAACACCGCATTTGAGGTTAAAAAGTATATAAACGTTTAAAATGACCGATCATTTCGCCAGATAAGACCCTATTCCTCGGCTGGGATCATGCAGAGCCCTCTGAAGCCCTTCCGAAGTGCTTTGAAACTGCATTGATTTGGACCTTCAACCCGATGGTTGCCTTTGAAAACCATTATGTGGAGAAAAATCCTGGAATGTTTTTCTCAAAAAACTTAATTTCTTTTCGACTGAAGAAAGAAAGACATCTTGGATGAGAAAACATCCTGGATGAGATGGGGTGAGTAAATTGTCTGGAAATTTTCATTTTGAAGTGAACATCCTTTAATTGTGTCCAATCTACTTAGATATGTAAAACTGAAGTTTGCTCAGGGCTGAAAAAAGTTTATTATTTGCATGTGTTTTTAAGCCTTGTCCATTTAAAAATTCAGACGCAAGAAGACGCGAGAAGTCAATTCAGTACTCGCTGTTTGAGAAATTTTGTGTACGCAACACACATCCGTAGCACTCGCCCAGAAAGCCGTGTCCAACAGCGTGCAAATACTGAATTGAGTTATCTTTCATGTGTTCTTGCACTTAAACTGACAAATTCACACAAAATGATTTCAAAATGCCCATATTGGCGAGTATTCTCATAACCATATTCGGTTATGTCTTAAGTGAACGTAAACAGAAATAAAACGCATGTGTATGGGCCGGTTCACACAGAACAAGATACGGTAAGATACAGGTCAATGGAATGTAAAAAAAGATGCTGAGATGCTGCAAAAGACGGGAGCGCAACAGTTAAAGATGTCCGTCTAGTGCGTGTTTACATTGATAAACAATGGAAAAGTAGTGCAGTGTAATGGAAAAACAGTATATTGGATCCATGCAGGTCAAAGTGACAGCAGCCTAATATTCCTGCTGCTGTCTGTGTTTTTAATGTTAATCAAAAAAGACAAAGAAAATATTGCTCACTGCTCATGACTGAATAGATTTTGTAACTTTAATAAGGATTCATCTATATTTTGTTTATACAATGAAGACTATGCAGTGTTATTTTACATTTGATTACTTTATTCAAATTCTGTAACTTTTGTATTTATTTGTGCTATAATTGTATTATTTGTTCTTATTTTATTACTAACTGTTCACTTTACTGTCTTTAACAATATTTAAAATTATATATGAGTTAGGCTAGTAGTCTTTGGTGTCCTAACCTTATTTATTAAATGTATTTGTTTTTTTTATTAATTATTAATTTCTTATTTATTTGACTTTTTTTGTGGTGGGGCCAGTAGAAAAATCCATAGCGTTGAGCCCTACTCATGAATTGTTTTGTAGCATTAACTGAAACTGGGCAGAGGATTTTTAGTTCCCCAGCATGCTTTGCATAGGTCTGGATCAGAACAGTAAATGTTTAAATGAAGTGTTACTTTGTGTGTTTTTGAGTAAAGGGAAAGACCTGTTAAAGTCAGCATGAAACAGAAGTTGCAATAGTCTTTTCTTCCCTACTGTGACATGTATCCGAGTGAAATGTAGGGTGGGACTTCATTTTGTCCATGGGGAATTGATTGGAAGGTTGGATAGTAGTGGTTTGCTATTGGCCGAACTCATGTGAGTGACAGGTTGCCCCACCGTGATTTCAAGGTGACTTCTACATCTCTAAATGTTATTTTATGTTAACAAGTTACATTTTTCCACATGCACACTGGCTATAGTATATAATGCTGTAAATCACACTCTACGTACTGTTGCCATTGAAATGTAATCACACTCATAATAAATGGTTTAATTATAAAGGTTTATTTTGCACATATTATGTGTTCTCTGAACTCTGCGGCTCTTATTCATTTACAGTTTTTTTTAAGTACCACATAAATAAGAGTCACTTTTGACAAATATACACTCACCTAAAGGATTATTAGGAACACCTGTTCAATTTCTCATTAATGCACTTATCTAATCAACCAATCACATGGCAGTTGCTTCAATGCATTTAGGGGTGTGGTCCTGGTCAAGACAATCTCCTAAACTCCAAACTGAATGTCAGAATGGGAAAGAAAGGTGATTTAAGCAATTTTGAGCGTGGCATGGTTGTTGGTGCCAGACGGGCCGGTCTGAGTATTTCACAATCTGCTCAGTTACTGGGATTTTCACTCACAACCATTTCTAGAGTTTACAAAGAATGGTGTGAAAAGGGAAAAACATCCAGTATGCGGCAGTCCTGTGGGCGAAAATGCCTTGTTGATGCTAGAGGTCAGAGGAGAATGGGCCGACTGATTCAAGCTGATAGAAGAGCAACTTTGACTGAAATAACCACTCGTTACAACCGAGGTATGCAGCAAAGCATTTGTGAAGCCACAACACGCACAACCTTGAGGCGGATGGGCTACAACAGCAGAAGACCCCACCGGGTACCACTCATCTCCACTACAAATAGGAAAAAGAGGCTACAATTTGCACGAGCTCACCAAAATTGGACAGTTGAAGACTGGAAAAATGTTGCCTGGTCTGATGAGTCTCGATTTCTGTTGAGACATTCAGATGGTAGAGTCAGAATTTGGCGTAAACAGAATGAGAACATGGATCCATCATGCCTTGTTACCACTGTGCAGGCTGCTGGTGGTGGTGTAATGGTGTGGGGGATGTTTTCGTGGCACACTTTAGGCCCCTTAGTGCCAATTGGGCATCGTTTAAATGCCACGGCCTACCTGAGCATTGTTTCTGACCATGTCCATCCCTTTATGACCACCATGTACCCATCCTCTGATGGCTACTTCCAGCAGGATAATGCACCATGTCACAAAGCTCGAATCATTTCAAACTGGTTTCTTGAACATGACAATGAGTTCACTGTACTAAAATGGCCCCCACAGTCACCAGATCTCAACCAAATAGAGCATCTTTGGGATGTGGTGGAACGGGAGCTTCGTGCCCTGGATGTGCATCCTACAAATCTCCATCAACTGCAAGATGCTATCCTATCAATATGGGCCAACATTTCTAAAGAATGCTTTCAGCACCTTGTTGAATTAAGGCAGTTCTGAAGGCGAAAGGGGGTCAAACACAGTATTAGTATGGTGTTTCTAATAATCCTAAGAGTGTATGCTTCACATTAATTTTGCATGTCATATACTGTTTAACTTTCAATATATAGGCCTATTGTTAATTGTTTCAAGACATTATATTGTAAAGTCTATTTGCACGTTTCTTGTGTCACTTCTTCATCGTAAACTTCTGGCCATTTTCCAGATTCCAAAAGAGTTTTGTTTTAATGGTTCACAGGCCAGCATTATCTTACTATGTTTTGTGGGGATTGATGAGAGTGTTATGACTAGCTAAGCTATGTTTACAAAGTTATGGGCTATTTTCTGTACTTTTTCATTTCTCCATTACGCCAAACATTCTTGGTTATCTCTATTCCCCGTTCTGCAGGGTTCAGCCGATTCGTACACGAGCAGACCTTCGGATTCCGACCTGTCAGCGGAGGAGGACCGCGAGGCGTATCGGCGTGAAGCCGAACGCCAGGCCCAGCTGCAGCTCGAGAGAGCCAAGGTTCTGGGCTTTTACTCTTTCTTTGCACAATGGCCAGCAAAAAATTCTGTATGTAGCTTTAGAAATGTGTTGGAACAGGGGATCATCCATACAAATTGGTTCAAGTAACAACATGTTCTTAGCATTTAGATAAATATTGTAAGCTAATTTAATTGTTTCTTGATATTTCTTTATGTGGAAGTGCATATTACTGCATACAAATGTGTCTGCTGAACTAAAAAAATTTAAATATAATATAAGTGTAATAGTGTAATATAAGCCTGGTGCATCTGGTTCCAAGGTTTTCAAGCAGGGGTCTATGAATCTACTGCATGGGGTTCGTGAAAAATACATATAAATACATTTCAAGACAAAATATACTGCAACATTTTTTTTCTTACTTGATCACACTTTATATTAGGTGTATTTAACTACTATGTACTTACATCAAAAATAATAATTATGTACAATGTATACTTATTGTGTTGTATTGCACTTTTGCTGCTATTGAGACGGCTAGGGTGAGGTTAGGGACAGGTTTGGTGGTTGGTTTGGTTTAAAGGTGGGTTAAGCGGTAAGAAAAAGGTCAACAGTGCAATTATTGATGCAAGTACAGCAATTTATTACAGCTGTAATTACATGCAGGTATTATGTTTAAGAAACATGTATGTACTAGTGGTGACAGAGACAATTTTCTCTGTCACCTCTGTTCTTTGATTAACATTAATGACAGACATCACAGCAACTGGTTTATTAGGCTGCTGTCACTTTAAGATCTCCCGCTGCTGCACATGACACGGATCCTTAATTTAAGACGTTTTAACTAATTTAAGACTGCTCTTATGAGAATACTCGACAAAACGGGCATTTTGGCATAATTCTGTGCGTTATTGTTTGTTCAGGCGCGAAAGAGAACTCGATACTGGAGCTTGTCTTTCTGTGCGTCGTGTGTGTGTGTGTGTCAGGACATTCACAGACAGCACGTTCTCTTTTGTCTTGTCGCACTTGAATGGTTTAAAAGCATTTGCATGAATAAGAGCGTGATCATATAATGTAACACTAGCCAAAGGATGACAGAAAAATTGCATTCAATATTTTTAATGCGTTAAACTGAAAAAATTAATTGCATGCATTAACATGCTAATTTTAACAGCACTAGGTTCATAGTAGTTAAAGGCACTTCATATAAATTGGGACCTTTTGCTTTATCTTACAACATTTTGTTTCAAATTGTACACAAAAATATTCTATTCAATATGTTCTATTCAATTACTGTCTATTTGAATGTACATAACTAATCACATGGTAAGCATTATATCATGTTGTAATGTTACTTACTATTTGAATTACTTGTTGGGTGGAAGGTCCCTGAATCTGTAAAGACTAAAAACCTTTTATCTAGATTATATAGAAATGAAAAATGACAGAGTTTAACAAATTGCATGTTTCTAGCATTAAAAATCCGCCTCACACACACACACACACACACAGCTATGTGATTATTAACATTGCTTTCTCTGGCAGTCCAAACCTGTAGCGTTCGCAGTGAAGACGAATGTGAATTATTGCGGGGCTCTAGATGAGGACTGTCCTGTTCAGGGTGCTGCCATAAACTTTGAAGCCAAAGACTTTCTGCACATTAAAGAGGTGAGATGCACGTACAATACATGCAGACGAACGTGTGGAAAGTTCTGCAGGTCAGTCCTATTGGCTAACAATATCCATAATACCATAATGGCTCCTCGTAATAGTGCTGAGTGTGTTTTTTCCTTGTGTTGCAGAAGTACAATAATGACTGGTGGATTGGAAGGCTGGTGAAAGAGGGGGCAGACATCAGCTTCATTCCCAGCCCCCTCCGACTGGAGGCCATGAGACTCAAACAGGAGCAAAAACAACAGAGGTCTCTCTTTCTCTTTCTGCCAAGATTGTGCACAACTGCATCCTATATCTATTTCAGACATTTACAATAAGGTCCCATGAGTTAACATCAGTTAATGCATTAACTTAACATTAACTTGCAATACATTTCTTAGTATTTATGTTAATATAAACAACGTTTTATTTAAGTTCATGTTATCTCAAATAATACTAACAGCTACAACTTTTGGTAGAGTTAGGGTATTGGTGTGCATGTAAACGTGCTCATTGTTAATTCATGTTAACTAATGTAGTAATGTAATGTTAACAACTGTTACCTTATTGTAAAGTGTTATTAAATTTATTTTTATGTTAACCCTATAAAACCTACTGTATCATATTTTATACGCATATTTCTAAGGCATCTATATAATCAACATTATCAAAGCTTTACTAAAAACCTGTTGTACACAATCTGCTACATGCCTTCTGTCATCTGATTGATAGTTTATACTCTTTTACCAAGTAAAAGACTTTTTAGTATAATTGTAAAACGTCCCCCTTCAGGTCGTGGTTCATGTGTCTTTTTGCTATGAAATCTTCACAGATTTTTATAAAGTAAATGTAAGAATAACTTTTATATTGTTATTAATATTTCAAGATGAACATTTACTGGACTGAAGCAAACCATTTTTGAAAAATGATGTTAAAATGTGAGTATCTAATAAGATCCATCAGGCTTTTGAGGAACGTTTATTTGTTCATCCTTCAATCATCATTGTATTGCATTGCATTATATGTTTTGCTCCCACAATAAAAACTAAATAGCTTTGATCATAAAATTAAGCATTTAAATATCATCTTAATAAGACATAGTATTGAGAGATATAGAGCCCTATCATACACCCGGCGCAATGCGACGCCAGGTGTGACGCAGGTGTTTTTTGCTAGTTTCAGCCTGATGCAGTTATCATTTTCACGTCCAGCGCCACGTTGTTTAAATAGCAAAACCTGGTCTAAAGTCAATAGCGCAGTATTTTTTTGTGTTATTTAAGGGCCGTGTTAGTAATATGCACCTATAGGCGGGTGCACAACGCGTGTATGCTTATTACACACACAGGGATGCGCAGCAACACACAAACATGCCAAATATTAAAAATAAAAGGATTCCTCTCTGGAGATGCGTTCAGTCTTTCTGCTGGCAAATTCCGCCATGTAAATTGTGAATCCGCCATGGTGCGAGCGCAACTGGCTTTGAAAGGGAATGGGACATGACACTTTGATTGGTTTGATTGCACGTTACACCCAAAACACACCCATGACTTATTAAGAGACTAGGTACAATCCACTTAGACCATGTGCCGGGCGTGCCGACTGTTTTTTCCGTCGTTAAACTAGCAAAAGTGGATTCGGACACGCCCTAGGTGCACTTGCACCATGGGCTTCCGACCATCAGCATCTGCACCAAATTGCATATTTTTGCTCAGTTTGGGCTTTTTTTCCTCCTCGAGAATGAGCTCCATATTCCCCTATTAAATACTATATGAGCCATAAAAGCCAAATATTATACTCAACAAAAACTAAACTGTTCGATTTCAAAAAATATTTTTTTTTACTATTATTTTATGCAGTATGTCGGGCTTTACAGAGTTAATCATTTGAATAAGGTAAAAAATTTTGTTGCACATTTACTATTGGTATCAAGTTCAGATTTATTCACACCTAACATTGTGTAAAATCTAGTCACCCACTGAATCTGACGATTGAGCCACCTTGTCCTTGTTGAAAAGCAAAGTGTCCTGTGATTGCACAGTTCAGAATCTCAGCACATGCAGTAGGTCATGTATTGTTCCCCTACTGTATTGTTTCTGGGAATGCAAACTGGGATTACAGACTACAGATGCCAAAAGTATAATACTGAATTTAGTCTTAATGAAGCTGACAATTCTGGTAATGTCCAGATAGCTTACCAGTTCTGTGTGTGAAGGCATGTGGTGTCATATGCTGATGAAGTTTTTTTGTTTCTCTGCAGGAAAAGTGGTAACTCTTCCTCAAGCCTGGGTGACATGGTATCAGGAGGTTGGAGATCCACGCCGCCATCTGCAGGTGAGAGTGAGTAAGACAGGGCCTGGGCGTCATGCTGCTTTGCAGGGGATGTGTGTGGCTGCGAATGCTGCCTCAAATGAGCAAAATATCAGTAGGGCTGAAGATCAGTGAGTTTGTTCTTCCCTTGCTTTTGTTCTTTCCTCCTCTTCTTAACATAATGCATGACACATTCTGCTGCAGGTTAAGCATCCACTGTCAAATACAGTAGGATAAAACCTGTAAAAGTTCAGAATACAGTAAAAAATGAGTAATTATCCCTCTGCGATTTTCTGAATGCTGATTCTGATGTGTTCTCTCATTTCCAAAAGCGAAACAGAAGCTAAAGCAGGTAGGTGTGTTGATAAGTGTTAGATATCTTATAGTATCTCTCTTTGCGATTGGTCAGACTCAGACAGGTTGTAACATATTTGAGCAAATGATTTAATGGGATAATTATAGGAAACCCTCTTTTGGTATCGCTGCCAAAAATACACTTACACTACTGTTCAAAACTTTGGAGTTGGTAAGACATTTTAATGCTCTGTTTTATGCTCACCAAAGCTGTATTTATTTGATCCAAAACGCAGCAATATTGTGAAATATCATTACAATTTTAAATAACTGTTTTCTATTTGAATATATTTTAATTAGGAATACTTTATTCCCTGTGATCAAAGCTGAAGCATTACTCCAGTCTTTAGTGTCACATGATCCTTTAGAAATCATTCTAATATTATCCATGTTGATTTTTTGTTTTTTACTTAATCAATTTAATGTGTCCTTGCTGAATAAAAGTATTAATGTCTTTAAAAAATAATCTCTTACAGTAAATATCTTACTGACCTCAAAATCTTGAACGGTGGTGTCTGCTGAAATAATTCTATTTAGTGAATGAACTAAATAGAATTGTTTCTATAAAAGCACTAGATAATGTAAACAGTAGAAAAGTATCTCAGAAAATATATATGCATGAGAACTGAATAATTAAAATTTTAGGTTTGTTTGGTTGTATTTGATGCTGTGGTTCTGTGTGACAGTGCTGTTCTTGTCTTTCTCACTTAGACTGAACACATTCCTCCATATGATGTGGTGCCGTCCATGAGGCCTGTGGTTCTCGTTGGGCCTTCACTGAAGGGCTATGAGGTGAGCGCTAGATATCATACAACCCTCTGAATTTGTTTTTGAAATTGGTTGTCTCATGTGTCGTGTCTGTCGACAGGTGACAGATATGATGCAGAAAGCTCTGTTTGACTTTCTCAAACATCGCTTTGATGGACGGTGAGCTCTAAAAGACATCTTGGCACATTTTTCGATTTTATATGTATAAGATATACACTACCGGTAAAACTTTGGAATAATTACGATTTTTAATGTTTCTTTTAAAGAAGTCTCTTCTGCTCACCAAGGCTGCATTTATTTGATCAAAAATACAGTAAAAACAATAGCATTGTGAAATATTATTATATTTTAAAATAACTTTATTTTTTTTACTGTAATATATTTTAAATTGTAGTTTATTCCTGTGATCAAAGCTGAATTTTCAGCATCATTACTCCAGTCTTTAGTGTCTCATGATCCTTCAGAAATCATTCTATTATGATGATTGATGCTCAATTCTTTATAAATTATTATTGATGCTCAATTATTAATAATGGTTCTTATTATTATCAATGTGGAAAACTTATTTATTTGAAATAGAAATGTTTGGTAACATTATAAATGTATTTTGATCAGTCTATGCTGAATAAAAATATTTTATTAATTTTACTTAACCCAGACTTTTGAATGGTAGTGTATCATGGGTTTCACAAAATGAATAACTGTTTTCAACGTTGATAGTAATAAGAAATGTTTCTTAAGGAATATTTCACAATATTAATGTTTTTACTGTATTTTTGATCAAATAAATGCAACCTTGGTGAGCATAAAAGTCTTCTTTCAAAAACTTAAAAAAATCTTAATTCAGTGTATGTGTATGAATAATCGCCGTTTACTCACACTTATGTACTTACAATGAAAATGAATGGTGACAGCGTCTGTCAAGCTCCAAAAAACATTCATAAAAGTAGTCCATACAACTCATGTGATTATATTTCATGTCTTCTAAAGCCATACGCTTTGTATGAGGAACAGACCCAAATTTAAGTTAAGTTATATAAAATAGAACTGGCACATCATAATGGATTACTATGGTGGAGACAGGATTTTCAGTGACCTGCAATCTTTCACATCATTAAGTGACTTATGGATTGTTATGCTGACAGGATTTCTATAACCCGGGTGACCGCTGACCTTTCTTTGGCCAAGAGATCGGTTCTCAACAAGAGACCTATCATGGAGCGGTCTAACACACGGACCAGTTTGGGTGAGAACATCAACTCACTAAAGACTTGCTATACTGTACAACCTTCAGAGCTCAACAATAAGATAACATCAATTGCCCATCTTTTGATCTTGCATACTTAAACAATTGCTTTTATGTGATGCACTGAAATCTGTTGTTGCAAATGATAAATAAATACAATTTAATATGTTACCAAGTTTACATTATCTAGCTGGTTAACAAGGTCAAAATTGTGTGCAAAAATAAAAACCATCAGACAAAATCTATGTTGTTGAACTCGCTCTGTACATTAGAGCTTTTGAGCATTTTCTCCTTCTGTTTTCTTGGGCTTCATGTTTTGTGGGTGCTGTTTGTCTGTTTGTGCACCCAGCGGAGGTACAGAGTGAGATCGAGAGAATATTTGAGTTGGCCAAAACCCTTCAATTGGTGATTCTGGATGCAGACACCATTAACCATCCAGCACAGCTAGCTAAAACCTCGCTAGCTCCCATTATAGTGTATGTCAAGGTCACCTCTCCAAAGGTGAGTCTCATGATCACGTGTGTGCACTTCAAGGAATAGCTTAAAATATTCTAAAAAAATATATATACATATATATTCATTTTAAAAGCTAACACAGTTTCACAGTTTGATTCTCATTCGTCCTCTCTTTCGGCAGGTCCTACAACGGTTGATAAAGTCGAGGGGTAAATCACAGAGCAAGCACCTCAATGTTCAGATGATGGCAGCAGATAAACTTGCTCAGTGTCCCCCTGTAAGTTCTTGAAGTTTAAACACACACACACCTATAAACAATTACAGAGCTGTTTAAAATACTGTAGATTCAACATTAGCATGGGTGTCGGAACCATAGTATGTGGGTAGGACAAGACCCATCCACTTTTTAAGACCAATGATATTGGACCCACTCACTTTTACTGTCTCTAATTCAGCGCATGTCTGTTCACCTACCCCTAACCATTAAACACTTTATTATTAAACACACGTTAGATGCTTTATATTCACTTTTCGATTGTTTTCTTCATTTTTATTGAAAATAAATGCCTTTACGATCTGATATGTAATGGGAAAAGGGAGTAGAGCGAGTTCGGCAAAAGGCAGATTCGAACCTTGGGTCGATTTGGGTCAAAACTTTCTGCCGTGTGCCTTACCCCTATACTATTGGCACTGTAAATAATTCAGTGTCTTCTTTAATTTTGTCTGGCCCAACCAGACGTTTAGTAAACAAGGCGGGCTATTTGCACTTAATGTAAATGGCATCTACTCCAGTAAAAAATTTCTGAGAGAGGACCCACCAACATTTTTTTTGCTTCCGACGTCCATGAACATTAGTGTTAGTAAATGTTGTCAAGATGCAGCTCACAAATATAATTGGATAGTTTTGTATTTTTACAATATTTCCTTTATAAAAGGTACTTAAAAAGCTCTTAAAGAGCTAGTCTGCCATATTACATTATGGGATGGGACCTGGTATATCATGTAAACTCATAAATAAGTAATGCATGTACAGCAGGAGTGTCCAATCCTGCTCCTTGAGAGCCACTATCTGCTCTAGCTCTAATTAAACACACCTGAACCAGCTAATCAAGGTCTTCAGGATCGCTTGAAACTTCCTGGCTGGTTTGATGGAGCTAAACTCTGCATGAGCAGGATTGCACACCCCGATGTACAGCAATGCACTTGTCTAAAATATAAATCCAAAATAATAATTATTATTATTTACTCTCCCTCATTTTGTTCCTAATACATATGACTTTCTTTACTTGTGTGGAACATGGAAGATATTTTGAGAAAATGCACTGGTTGCTCCTTTACATGCAGTTGCAATGAATAGGGACTGGAGTTGTGAGAAAGACACTAAAGTCCCATAAGAGTATGATTCACAATTTTTTTTCAATGATCTTTGTCATGAATTGGTTGATCTGGTTCACAAAACCAGATCTGAACGATTTGTGAAAAATGTAATCTCTCATGAAATCTCACCAATGATAGTTAGGGCAGATGTTGCAATTTTCAGTGAATAACAACATTTGTTGTATGTTTCTCACAAAAAGCTATTGTTTGGTTTCAGAAAACTTGAAGTATAGCATATGCAGGACTTGTATGGTGCTTTTGCTTCCTTTTTGAAGCTAGAAGGCACCCATTCATTGCAACTGCATTGAAAAGAGAAACTAGTACTTTTGGGAAATAAACAAGGGTGAGTAAATGATGACAGAACTATTTAAAATCTATGCCATAACCGAGCTGTTTAAATAGACCTGATTACCAGTCAAACTCTGACAGCCCTAAACAAAGTTAGATTTGTTTTCACTCAAACTGTCAATGGCTGATTTAGGATTACAAGTATGAGAACTGCAGGTTTTCATTTAGTCTGACTACTACTACTTACACATCTGTCTGACTACATTATGTCTTTTTATTGGAAATTAAGGTACATTTGTGTCTCACATTGTTAGCAAACTGGTGTAATTTTAAATGTTTGTTCTTCATTCTCACTTGATTGACTGCTCTTCAACTGTTAAAGGAAGCCCCATATGTTGCTTAGTTCTAAACTAAACTTATTTAGACTGGCCTTGCTACAGTTCTACTGATGCAAACGCTTGCTTTTCCAAACCACATTCTGACAAAAGTCATGTTGCATGTTGTTCCATAGAGCCATTATCCTACCTGTCGCTCAACGTCATCTCCCATCACCTGACCACCATCATAAGATATTTTATATAATATCTTCTAATTCCATCCCCTGCATGTCATCTTCTCCTCCACCCTGTCTCCCCATCAGGAGATGTTTGATGTCATTTTGGACGAGAACCAGTTGGAGGACGCCTGTGAGCACCTCGCTGAATATCTGGAGGTCTACTGGCGTGCCACTCATCTGCCAGGCACCACCCCTCTTAACCCCCTATTGGAGCAAAATCTGATGACCCCACCCTCGGCAATCTCCAGTCTTCAGGTGAGGTGTCTTTGTGTGGATGGGCCGAAACATTTAAAGAGTTTTTGTATATTCAAATATATAGGAGAACTATATGTTAGGTCTCATGTGCCTTTGGCTCTCATGACAATCAAAGCAGCTTCACAAGGAGGGATTGCGGAAATGGTGCAATGACATATCTATAATCATAAATATTCAATATATCCTTCTATATTTAAAAATGCAGATGACTACATTCTTGAAAAGGAACAAGTTTTGTGTTTTGACCTAGTTAGACCAGAGGCCACCAGACTTAGTACATTGTGTCCTCATCGATCAGCCAGGAAAGTAGTTCAGAGACTATGCTAAACATAATCATTGAGAATATAAATACCATATGTATCAGCTTTGAGAAATATATCATATATTTGTGATGTGTGGATTCATGTTTGCATCCACCTTATTCAAGATCCTATGAAATTCATTTAATTTCAATTATACAGCTGACCTCAAAAGTCAGGATTTTACGGTTTCACAGAAAATGGTTTTAGGTCACAGCTGATATTCACTGGTGTATGGGGCACAGTTTTAAAGGTAGACAGGCACTGTGGAACTTTGTTTTAATACATTTTTATTTTTAAATTAAAAAAGGCTATAAAGGCTGACTTTTGGAGCACCTGTATATTCAAAAAATGTCACTCCAGTGACAACTCTGTACTGCTTTATCATTTCATGCAAGCAGTAATTGGTCAGTCCTACTTTGCATTTAACAAAACAGATCTGTAATTTAATTAAACTGATTATAATTGTCCTTTTTGACCGCATATAGTGGTCATAGAGTAAACGTGTCTGGTCTGTCTTTTCCTCCACTCCATATTTTCACTCTCTGTCCTTTAGTTGTCTTGGGTCCAAAAATACTTGTAATATTGACATGTTGTAAGTCTCAATCTGTCTGTTCTGTGTCTCATTCATGCCTGACATCTTTGCAGTTCTCTGAAACACAGGAATTAATTGAATGAACGCTTACAAACTTGCGGTGAGTAGGTGAGACAGTCAATCTGCCTTCCCCACTCTGACTGTAAATCAAAACCCCACCCTGATACTCTTTACATCCTCCAATTTCTTTAAACCCTCCAAATGGAAATGGCCATCTGGTATCCCCATTGGAAAAAAAAGAAAGAAAATCATATATGCAAATATATGATTTTGTTATGTTGTTGTTGGTAAGACATGTAGCCCATTTATAGTTTTTATGTTTCAATGTGGCAATGCCATTTGCCCAGTTGGGTAAAAGGTAGTTATACAAAAGCTTTATGTTTAAAATTATGCAGGCCTTAAAATGCCTTTAATGTTCAAGAAAACTCCAAAAGGACATTCAAATGTCCATTGAAATCACATTTAAATGTTCTTAATATGTAATCAGCACATCTTATAGTGTAGGCAGCTTTTCTAAAGGTGTAGGCAGCACAACTTTAAGGTGTGTGCAGCATTTGTAAAACATAAGAGTGGGCATCTCAGACATTCACAGAAAATAGCTTGCTTCCTTTTTTAAAGCTGTAAGGCAGTGTTTGTAAAGGTGTAGGCAGCTTTTCTGAAGTTGTAGGCAGTGTTTAGTTATAGACAGTTATAGTTATAGACAGCATTTGTAAAGCTGCAGAGAATGTTTGTAAAAGTGTTTGCCGCACTTCTCAAGGTGTAGGCGGTGTTTGTAAAGTTGTAGGCAGTATTGCTAAAGGTGTAGGTAGCATTGTCAAGCTGTAGGCAGTGTATCCTAAGGTGTAGGCAACATTTCTAAAGGTGTAGGCAATGTTTGTAAAAGTATAGACATCATTTGTTATGGTGTAGGTGACATGTCTCAAGGTAAGGGCAATGTTCTAAAGGTGTAGACAGTGCTTTTAAGTTGTAGCATTTGTAAGGGTGTAGGTGGTGCGCTGTAAGGTGTAGGCAATGTTTCTAAAGGTGTAGGCAGCATTTGTAAGGGTGTAGGCAGCATTTGTAAGGGTGTAGGCAGCATTTGTAAAGGTGTAGGCAGCATTTGTAAGGGTGTAGGCAGCATTTGTAAAGGTGTAGACAGCATTTGTATGGGTGTAGGCAGCATTTGTAAGGGGGTAGGCAGCATTTGTAAAGATGTAGGCAGCATTTGTAAGGGTGTAGGCAGCATTTGTAAGGGTGTTGGCAGCATTTGTAAGGGTGTAGGCAGCATTTGTAAGGGTGTAGGCAGCATTTGTAAGGGTGTTGGCAGCATTTGTAAGGGTGTAGGCAGCATTTGTAAGGGTGTAGGCAGCATTTGTAAGGGTGTTGGCAGCATTTGTAAAGGTGTAGGCAGCATTTGTAAAGGGGGTAGGCAGCATTTGTAAAGATGTAGGCAGCATTTGTAAAGATGTAGGCAGCATTTGTAAGGGTGTAGGCAGCATTTGTAAGGGTGTATGCAGCATTTGTAAAGAGGTAGGCAGCATTTGTAAAGAGGTAGGCAGCATTTGTAAGGGTGTAGGCAGCATTTGTAAGGGTGTAGGCAGCATTTGTAAGGGTGTTGGCAACATTTGTAAAGGTGAAGGCAGCATTTGTAAGGGTGTAGGCAGCATTTGTAAGGGTGTAGGCAGCATTTGTAAAGATGTAGGCAGCATTTGTAAAGATGTAGGCAGCATTTTTAAGGGTGTAGGTGGTGCGCTTCAAGGTGTAAGCAATGTTTCTAAAGATGTAGGCAGCATCTGTAAAGGTGTAGGCAGCTTTTCTGAAAATGTAGGCAGCGGGTCTTAAGGTGTAGACAGCATTTGTAAAGCTGTAGGCAGTGTATCCTCAGGTGTAGGCAGTGTTTGTAAAAGTATAGACAGCATTTGTAAGGGTGTAGGTGGCGTGCTTCAAGGTGTAGGCAGCATTTGTAAAGACGTAGGCAGCATTTGTAAGGGAGTAGGTAGCATTTGTAAGGGTGTAGGTAGCATTTGTAAGGGTGTAGGCAGCATTTTTAGGGGTGTAGGTGGTGCGCTTCAAGGTGTAAGCAATGTTTCTAAAGATGTAGGCAGCTTTTCTGAAAATGTAGGCAGCGGGTCTTAAGGTGTAGACAGCGTTTGTAAAGCTGTAGGCAGTGTATCCTCAGGTGTAGGCAGTGTTTGTAAAAGTATAGACAGCATTTGTAAGGGTGTAGGTGGCATGTTTTAAGGAGTTGGGAAGCTTTTCTAAAGCTGCTGAGAATGTTTGTGAAAGTGTAGGCTGCATTTTTAGTTTTAAGTTGTCGACATCATTTATAAGGGGGTGGGTGGTGCATTTCAAGGTGTAGGCAACGTTTCTAAAGGTGTAGGCAGCTTTTCTAAAGCCGTAAACATTTGTAAAGGTGTAGCGTTCCTACGGGTTGGAGGTTAGAAATGAACTGTAATAAATCTGGCACTTTCTAGCTATCCATTTCACTCCTTAAACTTTTTCTGTCAAATAATGTAACTCCCATATGGCAGTGCAAACTTTCCATTTGACAAGACCTACTTTTTCTATGATTTCTATTGTGTTGTGCACCTACCCCTCTACACTTTTCGCTTAATTTGCTGTTATCAGATTGAGCTGCACACAGTCATCTCAGACTGTTCTATTTTTGCACCTTGCTGATTGATATTAACACCATAGGTTCTCCATAAGATGAGTTCACAAAGCAGATACAGCTGCCTGTTTTCCTGCTTTATAAAGAAACACATTGATTTTATGACTTTGGGAAACAGGCTGTATCTGACCACACAGACGGATGCTTTGTGAATGTGACAACCCTTCTAACTTCCCTTTGAATGCAACCTCCTTGTTTCTAAAACTAACCCGAATCTTTTTGCTCCAGAGGAAAATGCGTAGCAATCTATAATGCACAGCAGTTTGATCTCAGATCTCAACAACCAAAGACACTTTGTTCAGACGGGCAACAAAATTATATATATATATTGTCACATGACTCAAAACAATTCAGCCTGAACAACATCTGACAAACAAGATCCAAACTACATTTACAGATGATGATAGTTTGGACAGTAAGTCCTAAAGACAAGTCTAATTTGGTATGAACAAAGCCAGAGTAACCAATCACTTTAAATTTCCGGATGTCATTGGTGAGGCTTCTCCCCACTTCACTGCACATTATGTGTTTTATATTTGTGTTTTTATTTTATGTCTAAATCTCCTAAATGAGTCATTTTTCTTTGGAGTGAAACAGAAAGAGGAAACGTGACCTCAGTAAGGTTTAGAGTGCTCATCTCTCTTTTTCTTTCTCAGAACCAGCAGTTGTCGCCCGCCGGGGGTGGAGGGGGAGTGGAGGAGGAGGAGCAGGGGGAGCAGGACAGCCTCATGCCCTCCGACGAGGCCAGTGACTCGCGCTCCCTCCGCCGAGGTGGCTCTAGCTCCCTGCACCCCCCGGAGGACGAGGAAGAAGAGGAGGAGGAGGAAGAAGAGGAAGATGAATACGAACCCCACCGTCACTCTCACCCGTACCGGGACGTGTACCCGCCCAACCGTAACCACCCCGGTGGTATCAACAGCACTAACGGACATGAGTCACAGAACCGACTCTTGCAGCAGCGAGACTCGCAGGACGGACACAACCAACGACACAACCGCCAGCGCGTGAGAGCCTGGCCAAGAGACAACTACTGACCGTCCACGTGCAGGAGTCTGGATGAGAGGGTTGGGTCGTGAATCGGGGTGATGGGAATTGGTGAGGAACTGGAAATGCACAATGTGTGTGTGTGTGTTGGTGGATGAAGCTGCCCATGGTTGCCCATGAAAATATCCTGTTTTCCAAGCTTATGTGGTCGTTATTGTTTGAGGCATTGCACTACATTTGCTTTTAAAAGACAGGCAGCTTTTCTCCTTTAAGATCAAATGCATGTTCATATCGAAACAATATTTGAGCTTCCTCTGGAAACCCTTACCCCACCAGAGTCAAATATGACTTTATTATTTTGCGTATTATACACTCTCCCTTAACCTAATGAGCACAGAAGGCATTATGGGAAAAGGAAAAGCACTTTTATAGCATGGGATGTGAGTCACAATGAACGATGTTGTAGCATTTAGTTGCATCTTACTTTAATGGCTTCTTTTTTTGCTAGCGCTCTTGTAAATGTGAATATTACTCACTATTTTGTTGGTTCATGCCCTCTATCATGGAGCCTGTATGCACTAGTCTTATCATTATCAGTTATTCGTAGACCTCTGGACATTATTCAGGCAACTGACATTTCATGGTCACGTTCATAGATGTAGCACACATTGGCGCTTGCACAAGCACCATGTAAATGTAGTATATGTAGGAAAGGAATTCAGGGTTACGCTCTGCTGTCGTAGAGTAAAAATATTATTGGGACTATAGTCTGGGTTTGCACATGAGGTGAATTTCAACTCCAGAATGAAGAGAAGCAGTCGATCTTCCTGCATTTCCGTACTGCCGCATAAAGAAAGAACCTAATTAGGTCAGTGTCATCGGTTTCTTTTTCTGGGAAATGAGAAGGACTAAAAAGTGGATTTATTTTATCACCCAACACTGCCCATATACTGGCTTTTTTTATAGAAGTACTGTAGATGAAGCTCACCAGATTTGGTGTCCGTTTTGGGATTGTCATGTTGTTCCTCTTCAACTTAACAGTTGAAAGCTGGTCTAGGTTCATACATTTGACCATTTTACACATTTGTCATCTATTAGTTGACCTTAACAGAGACCGTATAAGGAAAAGAATAAATGAATGAATGATGTGAAATCATAACACTCAAAATGGCATCTTTCAGTGAAAGGGGCTAATGAAAGGCATCCTGATCTGTTTTGTTTAGAATATGCATGCACATTAGCTAACCTAAATAAAGCTAAAGAAGCTGAATTAAAATTTTTGTATAATTTTTTTTGGGTGATTTTAACATTTTTTTTTAAATGTTGGCAAAGCGATATCCCCATTTTAAGTAGGTAGGAGTTGTACTAGCATTACCAAAATGGCCGCCGAGTGAACTGCCTCAGAAGGACTTTGTCTTTACCAAGAACAAAGATCTAACTAGCGAGTGATCTTCCTCCGTCCTCTGTTTCTCGCCACTCTTACCTCTCCGAGGCTCTGGGCATCTAAGGGGGCGGGTTATTGTGGCCAATTTAAAAACACAGCGTCACATTTTTCTTTGACTACACGTTGACTGCTAGCTAGTTTAATGACCTTATTGGTGATTACATTAGCATAAATCAACCAGGTTGTGTTAAAACCAAATCCAAGAAAGTTTCTCCCTTTTCTCATTATCATGACTCTAGACTCGGATGTTACCTGTAGCAGCTTAGGCTAAGGTTTATCCAGTGTAGGACAATTCAAACTGGCCTTAATACGTACCTGTATATCTATACCACTGCATGTCTCAAATACAACTATTTAGGACTATTTGCACATTAGGGTTGAAACAGGACTTTTAGAAAACTTTAAGTATATAAGAGTAGAAAAATCTACTCAGTTTTTTTTTTGTTGTTGTTTAATTTAAAATCTGCAACAGAATATTAGTAACGCATCCAAGAATAGCTAGTGTATATATATCGAATGAAATTTCACCAGATCCTGAATATAATTCTTTAGAACGTTACTTTGTATTTATGGATCTGTATTGTTTTTAACAAATGTTGCAATGTTTACAAAGTCAGGATTGCTCTCACTCAGAGATTGTTGACGTGAGACGCATTGAAATATATGTAACGTCAGTTGTTGTACAGTTATAAAATGTCACATAAAGTTGCAGTACACTCTCATGTAGCGAGAAAACATACAATTAAATCATCTAAATAAATACATTTGTTGTGATGGCCTCTAGATTTCAGTACATACCCAAACATTGCCATCCAGTAAGAGAAATCCTTATTTTTCTTTAGAACTAACCTTTCTGATTGAATGCATTGTTTATACGTAGGATGTGTATTAAAGTATGATTTCACATAGACTACACAGTTCTTTCCAAACATGCACAGAGACTTGAGTGAATGTATAGTTGCATGCCTTAACACCTCTTGTCCTCAGAACTAATGTATTGTTCTCCAGTGGGACGGTGCTAAATTGACTGTCCCTCAATTGATTGTGTTGCGTTGATTGTACTGGATCCATACACTCCCAGAATGCACTTTTAGAAACATCCTCTCTCATATTAGATTTTTACAACTTGTCTTATTGACCCAAATTGATGCCTAATCTGAAGATCATCATAACTTAATCATAGAGTTGTTTATGTGTAGACCTGAAATACAGTGAAATCCAAACAGGCCTACTGGTGGCTACTACATTACATTGACATGGTGAATGCTAAGGCCTGAAACATATTCTACGCAAGTGTGTAAACGCAAATGTTTCAAGCTAAATGTGTCAGACCACAATTTCCTTCAAACTGTTGCTTCACCATAACAGTTCACTCTGACCCAAATTTCGGTTTAAACAAATCAGCATTTTTTGAATATGGACAAACCCAACTGTTGGGTTAAAAATGTATTTAAAAATGTAACCCAACGGCTGGGTTTGTCCATATTTGACCAGAAAACGTACCATAGAAGAAGAGTTTATGCTAATGCACGCTATAGTGCCCCTTGTGGCAATACTACGAATCTAATGCAAATTATGTAGATATAAGCATTCGCGTTCTCATTCTGAGTATGTTTCAGGATTAAGAGTCTTTTCATGCCAGATTGAAGAAATCATGCAACTACTTGTTAACAACCCACGTCACGCATTGATCTCAGGTCATTAGACAAGTCACTGTATCTCTTGCCTTTCTAACATAAGATCAAACTGACGTAGATTGTATGTCACAGTCCTGGACATTGTGTTTACAGCGCCGACCTATGCAAACCTTGCATAGGCTGATTAGAGGGTCATTGGAAATGTACATGGTCTGGGGTGTGGAAGTCAGGGTAAAATTCCACTTTAACAAATGCCTTGACCAATCCTATCTTTTAGTGTACTGCATCTTTATTTGCTATCAACATGTCTCACTTTAATCTATTGTTCTATATTTAAAAAACAAAGAAAATCAGAGCATGACTGAAAAAAAAATTCTATGCAAGTGTTGCATGAGATCTGATCGTTTCTTTCTGATCTACTTTAGTATTGCATTGATTCTTGAATAAGTATTATTCTATTTAGTAAGACAATTCACCCTCTTTTATACTGACCACAGACAAGCCCTTCTGCCGCAAAGTTCATTCTCTTTGAAAAGCTCATGGGCTTCAATACCTCCACTGTTATTTTTTTTTAACGCTTAACCATGACACATATTTGGATTGATGTAATAAAGGAAAGTTCCAAGTTAAGCTGTTCTGACAGAATCTGTGACATGTTGGTTATACCACAGAATATTATATCAACTCATCCATCAGTTTGTGTGCATACAGTAATAGACTTACAATGGAAGTCTAAGGGGTAAGGCATTACACCCGAATAAATGATAAACCGTTTCAAATGTAAAGCCACAAGACTTAAACATTATACATAAACTTTATACATAGACTAGTGAAATAAAATTGCTTACTAACCTTGTCTATGTAAAGTTATATCTAGTTGTTCAACTGTCATGATCATGTACAATCTTTTACACTCAGAGTAATTATTTTGGTAACACATAACCAGTAAGAACTGATATAAACTGCACATTTCTGCTTTTAAACCCTCCAGAGTGTTTTGCCATAAAGACGTCTATTGTAAGTCTGTTACTGTATATGAGATTTTTGAGAGACAAGTCCAAATTTTTTCTGTGCATTGTCAAAAGAACCTAATTTGTTTTTTTACCTGGAACATTCCTTTAAATAGCATTTATCAGGACCAGTAGGATATGAATTCAGCTACTTTTATATAAGGCAAGAACTGAACTTGCATTGTTGTAGTTTGACTGATATTGAGAATAGAAACGATGTGTATTATCCACAATGCACAATGTAAAAGAGCTTTGGTGGGATGTGTACTGTATAAGGTCTACTATTTTTAGGTTTGCATGTCTTAATACATGTAAATGTACATGATACATTGTTTTTTCCCTTATCTGTTATGGCATTGCATTGTTTTCTAGCGGACCAATACAGCATCCATAACAAACGCTGATTTTTTTTTCTTTCTGAGGTATTAAGAAGCACAATATTTACAGTGGGTATAATTTGAGTCCTTTGTCTTCGAATCTGTATGCAATACAAACATGGAAAGAAAACGCCTTAGAACATTAACACTTCCTCTCCTGTGTAAGTAGAGAAAAAGATATTGCACTATTTTTTTTTTTATGTCTTCTTTGTAACGCAATAAATGCACTAGGTAGAACGATAATTGCAATGGACATTTAATTGGTCCTCAGACGTGATGTAGGCACACACACTCTCTCTCGCGCCCTTTCATCTTTCTGACAACATGAAAAATAAAATCCTGCCTGATGCTGTATATGCTTTCTATTTAAAATGCCACTAGTTATAATAAAAAAACAAAAAACATTTTATGTACTTTTAACACTCCAGTTGTGTCTCAAATTGTTTGATCATTGCTCACGTTTCATTGCAAGTGTTTTTGCATCACTGTTGTTTTGTCTTATAAAGCTGTCAACCACATCTTAATACACATTTCTATTTAGTGCCCATTATTCATATCATAACCTTTCAACAAAATATGTAACTTGTCACCTAGCCCTCTTAATTTTACATCCCTCCTCCATCCAAATACCTTGATATTAAGGTGTATTCAGTAGTACTATAGCTAGCATTAGCATTAGCAATGATACCACAATTGTGTTAGACACTGCACTGACATCTATCAACATGGATTAACATGATTGTATCAGTTTTATGTAAATCGCACTGATACAAGTGAGTTTTAGAGAGCGTTTTACACATAATTAATTCACTTATCAGTTCAGCAACTTAAGCATCACTACCAAAACTTCCCTCGCACTTAGTAATAAATCCTTCCCTTGCGGGTCAAAATGATGTGAAGCCCTAAAATTATACTTCATTTTTTTTGTCCAGAAAGCTTATTTCATTTAATTTTGATAATATTTTTTCTACTATTTTAATGCATTTTTTGAAGATTTTTTAATTGATTTACCTTTAAATTACTAGATAATAAATAAATAGTAATTTGAGCACATTCTTAACATTCTTTCAACTTTCAAATTCAAAATAACTCACAATTTCATGCATAATCCTTTTAATTCAGCTCAAAATATCTTAAATTGGATGTCTTTGCCGACTTCTTGTGGAAAAAATGTCATGACTCTTGTCACTAGATGGCCTTATAGCTCTATTATGGAGCAAATGAGCTGTTCCCTGGGTCCTAAAGTCAGATCTTCTTTAGTATGCATTCAGATGTAGACACATTACAAAATAATTAGACATTATAAAATAATTTTTTGGTAAAATTTTAGCATTTTTAGTTAGAATTTTGAGCATTTTTAGGTTTTTCTGAGTACTGAATTCCTCGCATTCCATTCATCCCTAGAGGAGGTCTAATTGACCCGCGAAGGAAGGATTTGTTACTTTTTTACATTTTAACCAAGTCCTAGGCGCTTGGACCACTCCGATGATCACACGATGAACAATTTTTTAAAAATGTGTTTCGGGTCAAAATGACCTCAAGGAAGGATGAGGGTTAAATATACCAAGACACTGATATTACTATGAATTGGAGGAAGTGCAATGCTCAAAATGGCGTAATGAGTCTCACCCCTTGTGATCAGGGTTTCTGTAAGTGGTCATCCATAGCCCTGCAAAATAATTTGCTAATTATAAAATTGTGCTGTATTATTAAAAAGTGCATATTTACATATGGGGACCATTTGTGTCCATTATTCCCACCCATGATTAACTCTGATATGATTGAGACATATTACAGCAATCTGTGATTAACTCACTTCACTCAGAACGCAGAACTGGTGAGCATGAAGAAATATTTGAATTCCACAAGTGAAGCTAAGCCCAAACTATGTAAATTGAGAAAATACAATGACAATTATATTTGTTTGGTTTTATAGAGAGCAGCGACGGGAGAGAGACTTTAGGTGCTAGCAAACCGAACCATGAAGCCCGCCAAGTTAAAGTGACATTTGATTACAAAGCACCCAGGATATAAGGGCAAACAAAAGATTTTCTTCCTTCAAACACGCAAGGAATACATCCACCAAAAAACATGGATGGTGAACATGGCCACAGCTTCAGAGAAAGCACAGAAAGCTTACTCAACAGTCTAAAACTTTTTATCCATGGAGGCTATGCATCTATCTCTATGTATCTACATCTACATCTAGTCAGCAACAAAATCACTGCCTTTGTGAAGAAAACAGAGCAATGTTTCCCCATCTGACTGAGTTTCTCCACACAAACAACCTTGTCTGTGGCTATAGTGAGAGAGGTAGTTACCTCTCACCTCACTGCACTGAGCAAGCACTTCAGCTCATACTTCCCATATGTGATCACAAATGCCTGGGAATGGTTGGGGGATCCTTTGGCCCCAGCTGCAACAAGTGGCCTTACTGATAAGGCAGAAGAGGAGCTGTGAAGGCCTGATTTCAGCAGGTGCCTCATGCAGATTTTTGGCCCTCCCTCTTACATGAGTATCCTAAACTCACAGCCAAGGCCATGAGAATATTGCTCCCATTTCCTACCACTTACCTATGTGAGTCATCATTCTCCATTTTGGCTGCAACGAAGACTAAGTACAGGGCTCGTTTGAATGTGGAGAATGAGAGTCTGTGCCTGTCAGAATAAACAAAATGTATTCTCATCTCATTAGTTTAGGTGGGCTCATCAAGTGAGTTATTGTAAAATGTGATACAAATGTGATTTAGCCTAATGCAAATTAAAGATTTCTGAATAGGCTTAAATTACCATGATGTGTTCTGTAAGTGTTATGATTTTTTCATGATTTTGATCTGTTGTTTGTTCTACTATTGATATGAATAGGGAGCAATGAGTTCATTTGCAAATTTTCACTTGTATAGGAAAGTCAGCAGTAGTGCAGCGCTAATGTGGTACATGTTGGATGTAGATACAATATTTGGCTATTTAAATGTTAAATCAAAGTTCACACTGCCTCCCTGTGGTCAAATACCAACAGCTTTTATGTTCAGCATCTCTGCCACTAGTCTATGCAACGGTTTCATTCTCACTATGTAACTAAAAGTTTTATTGGTCTGCACCAGTAACACATTACAATAAAGTTCTGTAAGTAGCATTAGATAATGCATTAGGTGATATGAACGACAACAAACAATAATAGTTCTTTACAGCCTTTATTATTGTTGGTTAATTTAAATATATACACTATTGCTCATAGTTAGCTCTTAATGCAAGGGTGTCTAACTCAGTTCCTGGGCCACAGCCCTGCAGAGTTTAGATTCACCCCCTTAACTGTCACTCCCCTTTTTGAGAATAGACATGAAAAAACACTATACAAACTTAAATCGCTGTAATTCAAGAATGCTTTGGAATATAGACCAATTCAAAAGATGAAAGTATGAAAAAGTTATGGAAGTTTAAATTTACTATAAATAAAAATACTCTACTAAAAAACATTTATTTTATATAAAACATATATTTAAAAAAAAAAAAAAAATCTCTAAAATTACTCTAAAATCAAAGCCATATGTCTAACCAAGTTGTGTTCCAAATTTTAAGTTGATATCACAAAAATTGAAGTTCCCATGAGATTTTGTTTATGCATTTTCCTGTAACAAATTACACAATTTTCTGTCCAAATATCACTTCCATCACAAAACAGTCATCAAATATGGAACCTTGAGACTCAGACCTTTCCGACGATATGTGTTTTGTCAAGATTAGAAAAGATTTTGATAGTAGTTAAGTAGTTAAAATAAACTTTGCAATATGAAACATGACACCGCCCACTAGGGGAGGAGCCTGCTAGAAGAATTTAGAGTACCGTTTCCATGGTAACGCAACATCCGATTTCACAGGATGAATTTTTAGTTCGTAAGCTTTCGAATGATACATAATTTATGATAATTACTAAAATATATGATACGAAAAAAGGCGATAAAAAAAAAAGAGCGCCAGGTGTCCCACCAGCGGGACGGTGACAGTTATTAATTAAACAGTTAATCAAGTCCTTCTGGCTTATTTGAAAACTACAGATATGTTGGAGCAGGGTTAGAAATAAACTCTTTCAGAAGTTAGATACATTATTATAAGTGTTTATATTTTAGACCAGGCGAGATGGTTTTTGCGGAAATTGCATACATACGTGTGTCTCGTTATATCCTTAAATAGAGAAAAGTTGCCTCGGCTACTTTGACGCATGTATGGTGTGGGAGCAAAAAATGCCTCCCTAATATAAACCGCTGCCGGTAATCTCTTCCCTGTTAACATCAAATTGGAAGCTATTTATTTTGTCAGCATGGCTGTTTTTGGAAATAGTTGTTTAGCTGTTCTTAGATGAGTTGTCAAGGTGCCTCACAGAATGACGCTGTTTTGCTAGCGGGTCTATTCACTGTCACAGTGAATTATTTGCTTGGGATATACTAAGAGAATAAACATGTCACAGCAAATTCTCTTCTATGGTTCTTCTTCCTAAGCGGCACTTTGTGGTGATCTTAGGTGTTATCTCTATTATGGCGACTGCTAGTTTTGCAAGCGGCAAAGCAAAAGCAGAAACTTTGCGTCCATGCGGGTGAATGATCTCTGGCAAGGATCCTCATCCTTTGTGCATCGCATGGCTGGGGGTGAGATCCGAGTGAACCCGAGTGCTGTCCTCACTCCTGTCAAGGTTGCTAGACTGAAGAGTGGGTGGCGACCGCTAATAAAGGAGACCCCAGGCTTTCTCCTCTGCCTGTGGCGGAGATTAAACAGCCCCTGTGTCATGCATCTGGGGCGAATTTATGGATGAGGTCTACCCTGAATTGCTTCCTCTTATTGGAACCATAAGGGAGGAAAGAGAGGAGGACAATGACATAGCTATTGTTCCTCTATTGGAGGAAGAAGGAGAGGTGGATGATCACGCGATCTTCCCACTGAATCCCTCACGGCCAGGCAGCGCGTTAAGCGAAGGGTCGTCCTCTCTCCCCCACCTCTCTCCTTACTGCTTATCAGGCAAAGCTTATGGAGGAGATGGGGAGGGAAATGGATGCTGGGACACCAAACCCAGCTCTCTGTGAAGAGATCTGGGTTATTGCAGATCTCAACCTGAGAACTTGCTCTATGGAGGGCAGGCAAGCAAGCTCTCTGGTTGTCAGAGCTGTCAGATAGAGACTTCTTGAACGCTCCGGTTGAGCCCTTTCCGAGGCATTGGTCACTACTATGCAACAGCAGTGTGATTTGAGGAAACAGGAGGGTGAGGCTTTCCAAACTTGCCTCCCTCACCCTGGTTTTGAAGCCCCCCAGATGAGTGGTCAGTCAGCCGTCAGGGTCCCCAGACATAGTCTAAGCCAGCTCAGCTGAGAGGAAAGCCTTCCTTTGCAGTGGCTGCGGCTAGACACTGGCCAGCAAACCTCAGGGAGGGAAGAAACGGCAGGTAACTTAATTCGTCCTTCTGTTCAGAATGAAGGGACGAGTAACAGCACTCGCAGTGTATCTGTTGATTTTCTCCCTCTCCTGCCAAGAGAAGGTGTTGGACATGGGAATTCTTCACAGAAATATCAGAAAGTTTTCTTATGACCAGTTCAAGTGTAGAGTTGGCACCAGTTGGGGCATTCGTCTGCAGTTTGCTGTAAAACTACCACTTTTCAACAGTGTGCTGAAGTCAGCTCAGATTTTAGAGGAAGAAAGCCTATTTGAGCAAAAGACCAATTCGGATTGTGTCGCCGAAGGACAGCCATCATGGCTTTTACTCCCCGTACTTTGACATTCCCAAGAGAGGAGGAGGTAATCCGTCCCATTCTGGATTTACGGAACCAAACACCTCAGGGAGTACATTCAAAATGATCATGTGCAATGTCATTTCATTTGTCCCAAAGACTGATTGATCAGTTGATCTGAAAGATGAACATTTTCACAAAGACATCTACCCAGCACAAAAAAAAATCCTCAGGGCAGAGTCTATGAATATTTGACATTAATTGAAACCTACCTGTCTGACGATGCATGCCACTCACATGCCAAGACGCCAAGGCCTCCCCTCTCCCCCGCCAGAAAGATGGCCACCTTCCTCTCCGGCACCCTCTAACACTCTAGCCCATCCAATAATCCCTGCCATAGAAAAACGGACAGTTCTAGGACTAAGGTAAGCACTGATTAACATTCAAGAAGCAGCACAGCTGTACGACCTGTATGTCTCCCTGCAGTCAGCCAACCCTTCTCCTAGATCCACTCCAGCCTCCAGGGCGACAAATCAAGCAAACAAAACCCGTAGGGCCCCAAACTCACATCTTGCAGCATCACCGCCATCCTTCTGCACAAGACCAAGCCCTTTTCGAAAAAGACGCACTCTCTTTCCCCCTCCACTCAACCTATAGCACCACTTTCGGTTGGCTGGTTGGAGTCTTGTGCGCCCGTATGGCAGCTGGCAGGGCTCGGCTGTCTGATGCGGTGAACTGCAGGCTCCCGTCGGATGCTGTGCAAGCCCTCCTTGTTGGGCAGTTAAAACCACTTGCACCACCGTTTGACTGTTCAGAAAGGCTCACCCGTCTGATGCTGTGAGTTGCAGGCTCCCATCAGACTATAGCTGCCAAGTGAATAGACTTCCCTTGAAAGGGACTTTCTCCATCATCAAATCTTTCCACCTGGTTTGCTGTACTAAAGTTTATGCTTTTTTTTTTGTCTTCCTGCTTCTTCAGCTGTATAGGTACTGATTCTCCTGTTCTCAACTGAGTCTCAACTAGTAAAGCAATATGTGTGTTTATTTTTGTTCTTGAAGTCACCAACATTTAATAGTTTCATGTTGGCGTGTTGAAATCTTGTTACTTTTTTGGCAGTGTAATTTAAGTAACTGGATGTTAGATTAGAGATTTTAATCTATCTGCTATCATCAAGCCAGAAAAATAGATCCAAAAGAACCTCAAACAACACATTCAGTCTAAAGAACTTTATTATAATCCATAAAGTGAATGAACAGTTTTACTTATCCTCTGACTGAAATGGGGTATCTACAAATGCATTAATGAATTGGTATTTTTACACAATTTAAAAATCACAAACACAATTACACAATGTGTAAAAAACAAAAGAGGTCTACAATTTTACGTTTTACCAACTGTCCATCTGATGGTGTCATGGGATGATTTCTCTCTACCGCCATTTTATTACAGAGTTCTACACTTGTCAATGGGTTATCTGATGGTGATTTATGATCCCATGCTTTACTGGGTGTCTCTTGTGAAGAATATGGAGAGAAGAAACAGCACAGTCACAAGATGCACAAAAGAAAAACAACATGTGTAAGTGGTTCGCCTCAGGCAAAGATGGTCTCCTCTCTCCTCTTCTTGGTAAGGATGGTGCCAGGCTTGTGCTGGGCTTCTGGGTGATTGGCCAGCTCGGGTGGGCAGGTGGACACAGGGCTTTCTAAGATGGCCTGTTTCAGGTCGTAGAATACAGTAGAGTCTTCTTTGGTCAGGAAGGTCATTGCCATACCACTCTTTCCAGCACGACCCGTTCGGCCAATACGATGGATATAGTCTGAGAAAAGCAAAGTTATAGATTAATCCTCAAAATGGGAACGGGAAACAGGAAGTCGCCTGATATAACCATTCAACAGTTCTAAAGGGAAAAGGTTTAATGGATAAAGTGACAGAATTTATGTTGGACTCACCCTCAATGTTCTTGGCCATGTCGTAGTTGAGGACCATGGAGACATCGTGGATGTCGATACCTCTGCCTGCCACATCTGTGGCCACCAGGATGTCCTTAGCTCCGGCCTTCAGGTTGGACAGGGCGAACTCTCTCTGTTCCTGACCTTTACCACCATGAAGTGTACAAGCATTGTACTGCAGAACAGAGGAAAAGAAAGATTGGGAGTTACTGACTGAAAGTTATTTCTATAAAGAATTACAGACAGTAATAAACACTGTGCACTCACTCCCATCTTCTCCAGAGACTTAGCCAGCACATCACAACCCTTCTTTTGGTTAACAAAGATGATGATGGGTGGCTCAAAGCCACTAGCCAAAACTTCCAGCAGCTTCTTCCTGTTTACCACACAAGAACATTTGCAAAAAAAAGGTTTAGTAAATTTCTGATGAAAACTTCCACTTGAATATGAGGGGTTACAGTTAACGTTTGCGCTCTGACCTCTTTTCACCCTCGGACATGAGGATGACCTTCTGTTCCACTCTCTCGTGTGGTTTGCCTGCAGAACCAATGTACACCACCGCAGGCCGTCGGAGGTAACTTCTGGCCAAACGCTCCACTGCAGGAGGCATAGTGGCCGTAAACATGACCGTCTGAAAACATGAGAGGTTAAATTAGATTAAAGAAAAGGGGAGTCAGAGTCAGTTATTTCCTTTTTAAACCATGATAACTCTGTATCGGTTACCTGTCTGTATTTGTGTTTGCCTGACTCAAAGTTCTGCATCATTTTTTCAGGGTCCTCAGCATCATCGGTGTCTGGCTTCTGATTAGTCACAGGAATGTACTCCAGAATCTTCTGGACGTCGGGTTCAAAACCCATGTCAATCATTCTGTCGGCTTCATCCAGTACCACATATGTGCACCTGCTCAGGACAAGGTATCGGTTTTCCAACACATCGATCAAACGACCAGGTGTGGCGATGACGATCTGAGAACGAGGAAGGAAAACACATCAGATCTACAACTACAATGAGGCTATCTATTACGAATATAGACATCGACCAGTGTTATTTTAGTATCACTAATATCACTATAAAGATACTATTGCTTTTTTTATTAATTAGTTTTCATTTTTGTTTTAGTTGTTTTACCAAGTTAAACTAAATGAAAATGTTGCTTTGGCCACTAGCTGAAATAAGTTTATATACATTTCAAGTAACAAAATGTTAATTTATGGTTTTAGTTAAGTATAACAACCCTGACATCAACAGCATCAAGAATAATTAAATATAAATAATTAATAACAATTGGTTATTGGAAGGTATTTTACTCCTTTACTCTCACCTCGCAACCCATCCTGAGTTTGAACCCTTGATCCTCTCTGGATATTCCACCGATCACGGCTACTGTCCGGATCCCCAGCGGTTTGCCGAATTTAATGGTCTCCTCCTCAATCTGCTGTGCCAGCTCACGAGTTGGGGCCAGAATTACGGCATAAGGTCCCTGATCGGAGTCCTCAATCCTAGAGTCAAACACACACAAAGTTTCCCACATTTGATCTGATTCCTCAGAACATGTGTTAGCATATAAATGTCTGACAGAGAAAAGTGAGCTAACCTGTCAATCTTAGGTAGAGTTGTGATCCAGACCAACAAGGGAATGAGGAAGGCGGCGGTTTTACCGCTACCAGTCTCAGCCACACCAATGATGTCACGGTTCTGTAGACCAATAGGTATGGCCTGCCTCTGGATAGGTGTAGGATCCTGATAAATAATGAACATTTAAAAGAAAACATTTTTAATATACACACACACACAACTTACATGGATGGATGCTATATGTAATGAGCATTTTTAAACATCTGCAGACAAATCTAATCGTGTCATAATTTGGAAACACAGCAAACAAAAACACACTGACCTTATAGCCACACTTTTCGATGACCTCCAGAATGTGTGGCGGCAGTGAATACTCCTTCCAGTTGCGGATGGGATTGGGGATCTTCCCTCCTTTGGTGGTGATGCTGTAGTCCTCTCTGAAAATTCTCCAGTCTCTGTCCGTCATCTCATCCAGCTTCTTCTGAGACCAGTGTCGGTCATCCCAGCGCTGCTTGGCCTCCTTTTTTCGGACCTTCTTCAGCCTCAGTCTGTGAAATACATAATTAATACCATATCCATTAAAACTGTGAACATTTTCCATAAAAGAAGCATTAGCTCTCCCTTGTGTCAGTTACAACCCCATCATTGGGTGTTTTTAATAATACATTAAAAACTGCAATTTTGTGAAATATTAGAATTTAACATAACTGTTGTCTATTTAAATATAGTTTAAAATGTAATTTACTTCTGTGATGTCAAAACTGAATTTTCAGCATCATTACTCCAGTCTTCAGTGTCACATGATCCTTCAGAAATCATTCTAATATGATTTGATGCTCAAGAAACATTTCTTATTATCAATGTTGAAAACAGTTGTGCTTCTTAATATTTTTGTGCAAATCGTGATAAAATTCTCTCAAGATTAGACATATCAAAAGATGGTTTATTTGAAATAGTAACATTTTGTAACATTATAAACGTCACTTTTGATGGTTTAATGCATCCCTGCTGAATAGTATTAATTTAATATTAGTATTTTAAAAAATCCAAACTTTTGAATGGTAGTGTACATATAATCCATTAATACTGAATGAAGTGTGTAGATCTTACTCCTCTTGCTCTTTCTCTTCAAGTGTCCGTCTCTTCTCCATGAGGTCTCCATAGAATCGGGACTGGTCTCTCTTCTGCTGCTTGAGGTCGATGCCGGCGATGAAGCCTCGGCCGTATAGCTGAACTTGATGCTTTTCTTTATAGCTAAACACAAACAGTCAAACCTGTGTTTTGTGTGCTGTTAACTAGCACAATAAAATACACAAAATAATCTGGACTTTCATGTGAAAACATTGATGTGCAGTTATTTGAGGTGTCTCACATTGGGTTGTAGTCGGTTGATGTGTCTTCAGACGCATCCCACTCAAAGACAAACTTCCTGTCATTCAGATGGCGTGTGCGCCGCCGTTTCTTCATCCCGCCAAGGTAACGCTCCTAAAGAGAAAATAAGTATTGGTTCACCATTCATCAAAAAGACACAAACACCTAATGCACAGCAGGGACAGAGGAAAAATACATGGAAAGATGATATTCTGACAGCAGAATTCCCAAAAGGCATATTTAGTAACAGTTTAGTCAATCTTAAGATCTTACATTTTTCTAACGGACACATTCTGCTAATTGCCAATCAAGGTGACTCCTCATCAGTTTATGTAACTGCCACAGTTAAAATTCTGTCTAATCTAGTATTTCCACATTTTACATATACATGTTTAAATTAGGGCTGTCAAGCGATTCAATTTTTTTATCTAAATCGCACGGTCCAATTCGCACATCAAATTGGGTAATTTGAGTAATTACACCTAAAAGACAATATAAAATCATTATTGTGTTAAATGAGAAAAGAATCAAATAGACATTAAAAAAGTAGCTTTATTTGGGGTAAATGTCTAAAAGATTTCCAAACCGAAATTGCCACCTATACCCTCAAATAGGGCATTATTTGAGGGAACAGCCATTTGTAGTGGTCTCCGAAACCACAGTGGATGAATGTCCGAATTCACTCACTCGTTTTCATTCACTCCTTTAAGTGAACTGGGGGGTATTCCAGAAAGCAGGTTATGTGACATGCCCGGGTATGTTTAAGAGTAAGTAAGCGGATAACCTCAACTTTCTGTTCCAAAAACGGAGGTAACTTTCAGGGTAAGTAAGTAACCATGGCAACTCACTCTCTGAACATAACCTGCTCCAGAGCAGGTTATGTTCCAGGGTTAGTTTGCTTAAGAGGTATTCAGATGTGTTTTATATAATTAATTTAGTTATTAATATAACCAAATTTGTTTCAGTTATATAATATACAATATTATATATTAATTCTAAAGAATTACAATAAAAATAAAAATAAATAAGTTTAAATGTTAATGCAATTTAAATATATTTATTATTTATTTTATTGTCATCTCACACATTGATCTGCATTCAATTAATTAGCATCAAACAAACAACATAATCCTTATTCTCAGTGAATAAAGATTACTTATTAAACAAAGACATAAAAATAGGTGCTGATGTGCACTAAGTAGGTTATGTAAATCGCCATTAAACAAAAAAAGAAGAGGAAGTAGAATGGCGCACTTCCATGGTGAATCATCGATTCGTCGCTCTGTTGAGAATGTCTTGTTTGTTAAACGGGAACATACTCCGAGTTGTCTAAACTTACTCACGGACACGTTTTTGGAACCAGCATACCTCGAGTAAGCAAAGTTTGGGTTAATCAACCGAGAGTTCAAGGTATATGTGACGGTAAGTTAACCTTGCTTTCTGGAATACCCCCCCATATTAATGGACTAATGTAAGGAATAGTAAATGAGGGTTTAGAGGGGCAATTTGGATTCAGCCCAAGTCATTGAGTCATTCATTCGATTCGTTCAAACAGCTGATTCATTCAGGAATAAAGTAAATTTAAAGTAAATTTAAAAATAAAGTAAAAAATCTTTATGAACGGGCCATTGAATCATTGGTTCACCCAATTTGCTCGAAAGGCAGATTCATTCAGAAATTAAACACTGCTGTGTGTTGCTCCGCTCTGACTTTTTAGGTAATATTTTCTTTGGCAAAATTGAGCAAAAGCAGACAATATTGTGTCTAAAATATAACACAATATTAACTTATTTATTCAACTGTTGTATAAATTCAATATTACATTTGCACTCAAGCTATTCAGGACAAAAACAGCACTCGTGTGACATTGCTTAACTAAATCATGATATACAATCACCTAAAGGATTATTAGGAACACCATACTAATACTGTGTTTGACCCCCTTTCGCCTTCAGAACTGCCTTAATTCTACGTGGCATTGATTCAACAAGGTGCTGAAAGCATTCTTTAGAAATGTTGGCCCATATTGATAGGATAGCATCTTGCAGTTGATGGAGATTTGTGGGATGCACATCCAGGGCACGAAGCTCCCGTTCCACCACATCCCAAAGATGCTCTATTGGGTTGAGATCTGGTGACTGTGGGGGCCATTTTAGTACAGTGAACTCATTGTCATGTTCAAGAAACCAATTTGAAATGATTTGAGCTTTGTGACATGGTGCATTATCCTGCTGGAAGTAGCCATCAGAGGATGGGAACATGGTGGTCATAAAGGGATGGACATGGTCAGAAACAATGCTCAGGTAGGCCATGGCATTTAAACGATGCCCAATTGGCACTAAGGGGCCTAAAGTGTGCCAAGAAAACATCCCCCACACCATTACACCACCACCACCAGCCTGCACAGTGGTAACAAGGCATGATGGATCCATGTTCTCATTCTGTTTACGCCAAATTCTGACTCTACCATCTGAATGTCTCAACAGAAATCGAGACTCATCAGACCAGGCAACATTTTTCCAGTTTTCAACTGTCCAAATTTGGTGAGCTTGTGCAAATTGTAGCCTCTTTTTCCTATTTGTAGTGGAGATGAGTGGTACCCGGTGGGGTCTTCTGCTGTTGTAGCCCATCCGCCTCAAGGTTGTGCGTGTTGTGGCTACACAAATGCTTTGCTGCATACCTCAGTTGTAACGAGTGGTTATTTCAGTCAAAGTTGCTCTTCTATCAGCTTGAATCAGTCGGCCCATTCTCCTCTGACCTCTAGCATCAACAAGGCATTTTTGCCCACAGGACTGCCGCATACTGGATGTTTTTCCCTTTTCACACCATTCTTTGTAAACTCTAGAAATGGTTGTGCGTGAAAATCCCAGTAACTGAGCAGATTGTGAAATACTCAGACCGGCCCGTCTGGCACCAACAACCATGCCACACTCAAAATGGCTTAAATCACCTTTCTTTCCCATTCTGACATTCAGTTTGGAGTTCAGGAGATTGTCTTGACCAGGACCACACCCCTAAATGCATTGAAGCAACTGCCATGTGATTGGTTGATTAGATAATTGCATTAATGAGAAATTGAACAGGTGTTCCTAATAATCCTTTAGGTGAGTGTAAATATGAGAAACTCAAACAGGGGCATTTTTGCCCTGATATCTTTTAGCGTTTTTCTATAGGATCTGTTGCCCTGCTTCATGTTCGTCACCAATCAACAGTATGAAAAGTAAGATGACATCCGTTTGCGGGACACGAGGCAGGACAGATGTGTTAAATGCGTTTTTTTAACACATAATTTTTCCTAATTAATCAGTTAAATCAACAGCCCTAGTTTAAAATTGTATTTGCTTTTAAGATTACTCTCAGCCAAGAAAATTATCTAAAAGATTGTTCAGTTTTTTCTCCAGCTGAATAAGTGAGGACAGTGTAGAGCTCATCACCTTAATGGCCTGCAGCTCTTTTCCTTTGTCTTTTTCTTCTCTAATCTTCTGCCGCCCATCATCCTCATCATTCCCATTGTTCTCTCTTTCCATGCGCTCTCTTCTTTCCCGTCGTTCACGCTCCTGAGGATCCTCTGCAAGTTAAAGCAAGATGATGAGAATAAAAGAGAAAGACCAAAAATTGCATAGTCAACACTCAGGAGTACATTACCATATATATGGCCTCAAAGCTAATAGACAGACTAAAAGCTACAAACTCCAATATTAAAAGTATAACCATGTTTCTACAGATGCTATTATTTGTTTTAGCCTCTCACCTAACATCTTTCTGCCAATGTCCTGAAATACTCTTCTTTTCTTCCTCTCCTCCTCCACCTGTCTGCGGCGTTCCTCTGTCTGCTGCTCTCTCCGTTTGATGGCTTCAGCTTCTCGCTCCGCTTTAGACAAGAACTTGGGCTGCAACAGGAGGATATGTTTAGGAAAAAAACAGTGCACTAATTTGCATAAATGTATAAAAATCTCTTTACCTTAGACTCTGCCTCTTCTTCTGCTTTCTTCTTTGCAAGCAGCTCTTCAAGAGAGAGAGGCTGAACCTGAAATAATGCAGATTGCAGAAAAGTCAAAAGTGTACACTATATGCAACCTTCAAACATGAAATGTCTTTTAATAGGGCACCTTCTTTTTCTTCTCATCTTCCTCGTCTTCCTCTTTTTTTACATCTCTATCCCTCTTTATTTTCAAATCCTTGGATTTTGGAGAAGTGCTCCTGGGAGGAAAAATGCAAACTTTATATGTACTAAAATATTTACTTTATATTTTTATTTAAATATTTAAAATATGTAAACATTGTATGCATATATATATATACACTGTAAGTGCGTGTGCATGTGTGTGTGTATATAGTCATGTGAAAAAGTTAGGACACCCTATTGAATTCCATGTTTTCTGTATCAGGGCATAATAATAAATCATCTGGTTCTTGGTAGGTCTTAAAATTTGGAAAATAAAACCTCAGATGAACAACAACATGACATATCACACTGTGTCATTATTTGTTTAGCAAAACTAAAGGCAAAATAAAAAAGCCGTGGGTGACAAAGTTTGGACACCCTTACTGTTAACATAGGAATTAAGAGGGTAAGTAACGGTCAGATTGCCTTTGATTAACTGATCACCAGCAAGTGTGATCACCTCTATAAAAGCTAAAGTTCTGGGAGTTTGTTGATCTGGAGTATTCAGGTGTGTGTTAACACAATGCCAAGGAGGAAAGACATCAGCAATGATCTTAGAGAAGCAATTGTTGCTGTCATCAATCTGCGAAGGGTAACAAGGCTATTTCCAAACAGTCCATCTTTCTTCAATGAGGAAGATTATTCACAAGTGGAAGACATTCAAAACAGACACCAATCTTCCCATGAGTGGACGTCCCAGCAAATCTCCCCCAAGATCTGACCTGTGTAATGCTCAGAAAAAAATGCAGACAACCCAAAAACTACACCTCAGGCTCTACAGGCCTCAGTTAACATGTTAAATGTTAAAGTTCATGACAGTACAATTAGAAAAAGATGGGTCAAGTATGGCATGTTTGGAAGGGTTGCCAGGAGAAAGCCTCTTCTCTCTAAAAGAACATGGCAGCACAGCTTAGGTTTGCAAAGTTGCATCTGAACAAACCATAAGACTTCTAGAACAATGTCCTTTGGACGGATGAGACCAAAGTTGAGATGTTTGATGCACAGCACCAAGTTTGGTGAAAACCAAAAGATCAGCACAAACACCTCATACAAAAAGTCAAGCATGCTGGTGGAGGGGTGATGATTTTGGGCTTGTTCTGTAGCCACAGGACCTGGGCACCTCATTGAGTCAACCATGAACTCCTCTGTATACCAAAGTATTCTAGAATCAAATGTGAGACCATCTGTCCGACAGCTAAAGCTTGGCTAAAATTGGGTCATGCAACCGGACAATGAACCCGAAGATCACCAGCAAATCTCCAACAGAATGGTTGAAAATGAAGAGAATGAAGGTGTTGCAATTGCCCAGTCGAAGTCCAGACCTCATCCTGACTGAAATGCTGTGACAAGAGCTGTGCATTAACAAATGCCCACAAACCTCAACAAACTGAAGCAACGTTGTAAAGAAATAATCAGCTAATATTTCTCTAGCACATAGGTTGTCGAACCCATGCCTATAGAGAAGAAAACCCTTTTTAGTCCCTGCCCAGTGTGATTTATGTCAAAGCATTAGTCCGGTTGTTTGATGAGAGAGTGTTTGTTTGTAAACATAAACACTTTAAGAATCCGTCCAGCAGCGGAGGACTTATTCTGCACGGAACTGTGAAAGAAATGAAAGCGGCACGGGTTGATCTTTGGTTGACCAATCAGCGGAAAGGGGCGTTTCATGCCCGCCCACACGTGGAAATCGAATATTCAAGCCTTTTATCCATTTTCTAGCCCTGAACCTAAAAATATAAAATCAAGCCAAATTCTCGTTTTTCTACTTCCACAAAACTGCCTCTCACTGGATATTTTCTCTTTTTCGGACCATTCTCTGTAAACCCTTGAGATGGTTGTGTGTGAAAATCCCAGTAGATCAGCAGTTTCTGAAATACTCAGACCAGCACGTCTGGCACCAACAACCATGCCATGTTCAAAGTCACTTAAATCAACTTTCTGAGTGTTTATACACACACACACACACACACATAAGAACTCTGAATATTATTTTTTCTCCTGGCCCATTCGCAGAGTTTAGATTTCAGGGTTTTTCCTGCATTGGAAATTGTTTTGCTGGCCGCCAAAACAAATTTTTGTCCTGCCAAAGCCTTATTTGATCAGTTATTGTGATTTATGAGTGATGTAGATGACTGCTGCACTTGTGATAGGGCACATGTTAACTGAGTGACAGAGAGAACGAGCAGAGAGCTAGCTGATCATTTTATTAAGTTGTATATGGTAGAAAATTAGGCTATTTGTTAATTTTTTAATGCTACATTTTAATATTGATATGATTATATACCAAAACAACTATCAGTAATTGGTGTAAAAAATGAGGAACAAAAGAAACAAACATACATAATGAGATATCAAAATAAAACGGTTTCTTTGCATTTATTTTAAATGTATTGTCAGTATTGCGTTCGCAGATCACATGGGTGGGGTACTTTTTACTGTGTGTGTGGTTGACCATGTCTGTCAGCCACCACTGAAGACCATTTTTGACCCAGGAAAAACCCTGGATTTTGTACTGCTATTTTCACCAGCTCCACCACAAATAATAATAATAATGTTAATTTTTTAGCATCCTATTGTGTAATTTATTTTAGTATCAATGTTATAACTTCTATAACATTATTTTAGGTTAAAAAAAATTATAATGTTACCTTGGTGACATTTAAATCAATGTTCAGTACATCACAAAAAAAGTTACAGGTTTTAAGGTTTGTGAAAAAGAAAAGGTTTGTAAGGCATATATGATTCAAACCTTGACTTCTTGGACCGGTCTTTGTCCCGTCTGTCCCTGTCTCTTTCTCTGTCTTTGCGGTTCCTGTCTCTGTCCTTCTCTCTGTCTCTTTCTTTGTCTTTTTGACGACGATCTCTAAAAACAGATAAAGAATAGTTAGCGTTAGAATACAAATGCATAATCATTGACATGAGAAGAACAGCATATAGCCCTACACACCGGTCTAGAGATTTGGATCTGCTGCGGGAGCGCTTGCGTTCACGGGACCGATGCCTTTTGCGGTCTCTGCCGGGAGATCCCTTACGATCACGGTCTCTGGAGCGAGACCGACTGCGCTTACGGGACTCCCGCTCCTTCACTGCGCTGTCCAGCTCCTTCTTATCAGAAGAGTCACCAGCCATCTGCGAAAAAGAGGACAGCGAGGCCATATGCATTATGATGAGCAGTGACGCACGTTTGAAAGACAAGTTGATCGATGTTTACAGCGAAACTGATAACAAGTACAAGACTAATTGGAACATATCGCGCTTGCATTTGAGATGTGTTTGTTTCCTAACACTGTAATAGATATTTTGTATTGTTTAGGGAAAGTTAGTCACATTGCATTAAGTGCAGTCATTAAAACACAGCTAAAATATGTAACTATACAGTTACACGTGTAATATATCTTGAAGTTTCAATAATACCATGTAACTGCACACAGAAGGCGCAGCATTGAGCACAGCAATGGCCTGCCCCCATCAATAAACACAACCTTTAGAAACCAGAGAAAGACTATAACGAGTAAAACCACGTTATTAAGAACATGTTCAACGGTGCTGTTATTAAAAAACAGAAGAAATTCCATGCAGGTACTTACTTTAGGGATCAAAATCAAGGCGCTTGCGAAGTCTGTGCGTTTTACTAAGCCGCCATTATGATTGACGTCAACAAATGACGGACTTCCTGTGAGGGATTATGGGGGATGTAGTCAAAAACGACTTTCAAAAGCCCTGGATTTGCTATAATAATAACGTAAAGGAGGATTTTGGGATTTTTTGTTGCTTTTATTAATTCATTTTGTTTAAAACAATAAATTAGGCACAATTCTGTAACATTTTAAATTATGTAAGACAGTAGAAAGTAGTTTATGATGTAAGATTTTCACAATTACGGCAGTTCCAGCTGATTTAAAAGTTGGCATGAAACAGAAGACAAGTTACCAGGCCCGGAGTGATTAAAGATTACGAGGGCACATAAACTAAATAAATAGATACATACATAAATATTGTTCACGGATAAACCATTTAGCTATAATAAACACTTGTCAATTTTAATTTCATGGAGATTTTGACCGACTTGTTGTGAGGGAATATGGGGGTTGTATTCATTGCTTTTATGTATTCATTATGTTTAAAACAATAAACTATAATTTTGTAACTTTTGTAACTATAATTTTAAATATGTAAAACAGTAGTTTATGGGGCAAGACAAGTTACCAGGCCCAGAGTGATTAAAGATTACGAGGGCACAAAATAAATAAATAAATAAATAGGCTAATGTACACGGATAAATCATTTAGCTATAATAAACATTGCTAGAAAAATTGTCAATTTTAATTTCATGGTGATTGTAACGTAGGCTACTTGCTGGGTTGCCGCTTGGGTTATTTTTTAACCCATCATCAACATGTGAAATTTAGAGGAAATCACCATGAAAGGCGTCTATTGTACATATGCTATTCAGGGCTTGGCCACAGGGCAGATCATTTTAACAACTGCTTTTTCTGGAAATGTGCGTGCTATAGTGAACGGTGCTCTGTTGCAGGGAATAATAGGCTATATGGCCAGCGGAGGGGGGGCTAGAGCGCACTTGGACAGTCCGGTATGGAAGGTGAGCAGAATGAGGGCAGATCGTGGACATGAGCGCGAGAGGAGCGCGCGGATGGAGGCGGGGGTTCGGCTCGGGATGCGAAGTGAGGAGGAAAGACTCCAGACTTTCCACAACTGGCCCGGAGATGCGCCCGTGAGCCCATCTGAGCTAGCCAGCGCTGGCTTTCACTATCTGGGATACGAGGACACGGTGCAGTGCTTCTGCTGTGATGGGATCCTGAGGCACTGGGTTCATGGAGACACTCCGCGCGGGGAGCACGAGAGGCACTTCCCCACATGCGGCTTAATACTGGGCAGGGATGTGGGTAATGTTCCGCTGGGCTCGTCCGACTCTGTGGATGGGCAGCTCTTGAGTCAACTGCAGCGGCTGACCGTGGACGAGCAGGTGCTGTCCGGGCAGGCGGTGTACCCGGAGATGGAGTCAGAGGACAACAGGTTGTCCACCTACCACAACTGGCCCACAGGAGCATCAGTTCAACCCGACACACTGGCGCGTGCTGGCTTCTTCTATACAGGTCCATCTCAGGCTAGGGTGTTTTTTTTTTTGTGTGAAATGAAACTGTTTGTATTGTATGTGGTTTCGATTCGGACCAGGACCAAAACTTAGTTAGCTTCTGTTTTCTGCGCTCTCAGTCACGCGCACGGCAGTCATGCGCACTGTGAATGAACGGAATGAACGAGAGAGCCCGCGAGCGCCTGCAGCTCATTATTCTGAGACCAATAGTGTTGTAGCAAGTTAGCAACTCATAATGTAAATACTCTACATAATGTAAAAAGTATTACATTATTATTGTAATAAAATGTTCATAATGTAATTATGAGCTCAAGATTTTATTACTTTTATTACATTTTGAGAACTATGTAATACAAATGTTTACATTAGGCTGTAAGAAATATATTACATTATAAACTCACCAAAAACAATTGTAATATCTTTTCTATATCTTTTCTTTTCTATATCAATGTCTATTTGTAATAGCTTTTAAAACATAAAAAATATTAATATTCCCTTACAGTATATTTTCAAAAATCTAAACCCAGTCTTAAACTACCTGCAAAATGCAACAGATTTAATATTCATGATATTATTATTATTATTATTATTATTATTATTATTAATAAATAAAGCATTGGTATTATTCCTTTATCTTAATCCAGTTTTAACCTGCCTATGAAATCCACTAGACTACTGATAGCCTACTACTACTACTAGTAGTTTAAAGGTGCAAAAGTTCAGATTTAATTTATTTATCTGGATTTAGATTTTAAAATGTACTGTAAAGTAATACCAATGCTGTTTAATAAACATATAATAATAATTGTATGAATATTTAAATGTTGCATTTTGTAGGTAGTTTAAGACGGCTTTAGATTGTTAAAAATGCACTGTAAGGGAATACTAAAAGCTATTACAATAATGAAAATATGACATGTTATTGGTAAATTTTTAATGTAAATATTTTCTCATAATGTAAAAATTGTTATTACATTATAATCAAGATTTTATTACATTTTGAAAAAAAATATTACATTATGAACATTTTATAATAATAATAATGTGATACTTATTACATTATGTCCATTTTTTACATTATGTGCAGTTATTACATAATGAGTTGCTAGAGTGTTTCTGCCTATTCCTTATACAAATAATATGCTTTAAAAATTTCAATATCATTGTTTGCTCTCATCAAAGAACATAATAATTAATTCTGTTAAAGGGATAGTTCACCTAAAAAACAAAAATGTTTGTCATAATTTACTCTCACCCTCAAGTTGTTCCAAACCTGTATGAGTTTCTTTCTTCTGTTGAACACAAAAGAAGATGTTTTGAAGAATGGGTTACACTTTATTTTAAGGTGTCCGTGTTACAGTGTAATTCTGCATTTAAGCCTAATTAACTACATGTAGGCCTTCTTACTATAGGGTTAGGATTGGGGTTTGGTTTAGGGTTAGTTGCATGTAATTATGATATTGTTACGTAGCGTGGTGGTGAAAGCTCACGAAGACGAGGAAGAACTGGAAACAGGAACTTTAATAACACAACTCAGGAAACTATCATAGAAGGCACATAAACCATGTTAACATCAACGGAGACGGACAAACACTGAGGGAGAACTGAAGGCTCAATACACAAATTAGATGATTAACAAGACACAGGTGAATGACATAACTAATTAGACAGACTAGGGAAACGAGGTCACAGAGACTGAACCAAAAACACAATGAAAGGGGGAACGCAAAACATACATGTTACAGTATTCCCCCTCCCAAAAAGGTGTGTCCTCGCGCCACTACTAGACCAACAGAGGAGGGAGGGGGCTCTGGAGGAGGGCGTAGAAAAAAAAAACAACGAGTCCGATGAACATGATATTGTCCATGGAGGAGTGGAAGGTAGGAGGAGCCAATGAGGAGCCAGAGCAGGAGGAGCCAGGATGTGAGCCAGGGACCAGCCAGGACGAGGCCCCAGGGCGGAGTCGAAGACGGGAGGAGCCACCAACGGGCTGACCGACGGAGCTGTAGAAGTAGGAGATACAGGTGAAGATGACCAGCTGATGAGCCCACGCGAGACCGATGGCACTGGAGACCGAGGTGGAGCCACGGCGACGAGCATCCGAGGTGGAGACGGATAACAAGAGGACAGAGGCTGATCAGGTGGGACAAAGGACGGAAGCAGAGCCGGGGGGAAGGCGGGCCAAAGTTGCAGGCAGGTCGACGGCTGACCAAGGCAAAGCCGTATGGCCGGTGGTTTCCGGTGGAGCCGAGAGAGGGAGGAGCCGATGTGTCGATATGCCATGGTGGAGCGAAGAGCACAGAGGCTGGAGGCGAAGCCTGGGGACCCTTTGTGCTGGATGGAGCTGGTGGCTGGAAGACACTGGGCAGATCCTCAATGTCAATCGGAGCTGCAGAGAGGCTGAAGGACAGCAGCGGGGCTGAGGAACTGGCTGATTGAGGGGATGGGAGATGGAGGCTGTATGGGCTTTCTGGAGAGACAGGGGGCACTGGAGAAACAGGAAATGCTGGAGAAACAGGGGGTGCTGGAGAAACAGGGGACCTGGGAATAACTTCTCCAGAAAAGTCCATTAAATTTGCCTCAAAAATGTCCTTCAGTTCCTTTGAATACCATCCAGAATCCTCAACTAACACATCCACCATGTTGGGGTTGTGGGCGGGGCTCTCCTCCCAGCCCTTGAGCTCCATAAGCACTCCCTCAGCGATGCACAATGTTGCTGGCTCATGCAACTGGTCAGACTCTAGCAGTGTTCCAGGCTCCAGGGCAATGACTCCTTCCGACCTCTTCTCTGGTTCAGGCTCGTCTTACGCGACAGGCCGGTCTCCACGGTCTGCGGTGGGCAAAGGAAACTCCATCATGCTGGTCACGATCAGTGGTGGATGGCTGGTCTCTGGCGGCAGTGGAGTGGGACTGGTATCTTCAGCAGGGCCGATGGTAGATGCCGAGTTATTTACCAGTACCCACTCCACGAAGGTGGCGAAATCCTTACGAGGACCACTCCCTGGGAGGCGTGCCCGGGATCAGAGCACACAGAGCGAGCGATTAGGATAGTGTGTTAGGCACGCCAACTCCAAAAAATCCTTGGTGTGTGACTCCAAGCGGCCCTTCTGCTCCAGGCATAGCAGGGCAACTGCAGGATTGTCCATGGTGACAGGGAGAAGGAAAATATTATTTTTTCTGTCTTTCTGTTACGTAACGTGGTGGTGAAAGCTCACGAAGACGAGGAAGAACTGGAAACAGGAACTTTAATAACACAACTCAGGAAACTATCATAGAAGGCACATAAACCATGTTAACATCAACGGAGACGGACAAACACTGAGGGAGAACTGAAGGCTCAATACACAAATTAGATGATTAACAAGACACAGGTGAATGACATAACTAATTAGACAGACTAGGGAAACGAGGTCACAGAGACTGAACCAAAAACACAATGAAGGGGGGAACACAACACATACATGTTACAGATATGATATGATATGATTATGCCATAATTTATAGTTATTACTACAGTAACTATGTAATAACAAGGACACTGTAAAATAAAGTGTTACTAAGAATGTTAGCAGACAGTTCCACTTCCATAGTATTTTTTTCCTACTTTTTTGCTACCGTCAACTGTCTGGTTACCTACATTCTTCAAAATAACTTGTTTTGTTTTCAGCAGAAGAAAGAAACTCATTCAGGTTTGGAACAAATTGAGGGTGAGTAAGTGATGACAGTTTTTTGGTGAGCTTTCCCTTTAAATATAAAGTGTATTAAAATAAAACCTATATAATATATGTTCATAAAAACATTATCTTCAAAATTCTCAACTTTTTTGACCAATTTATTACTGATAAAGAACATTAAGTTGGAACTCAAAACTGATTAGAAATGGCAAAAAGTATTGTATGCAGTTGTCTTTTAAATATATATTCAGTATAGTGTTGTTTAGAAGATGGTAGGCCTAATAAGTGATCTTCGTTTTCTAGGTCATGGTGACAATGTGAAGTGTTTCTTCTGTGATGGTGGTCTGAGGAACTGGGAACCAGGTGATGACCCTTGGCAGGAACACGCCAAATGGTTTCCACAGTGAGTGCTGGGTTATTTCTCTTCTATTTCTACTTTAAACAGGAAGTTTGTATCCCACATTAATCAATGAGTACTAAAGGGGCAAACATGTATTGTTTAATAGCAAATGGATGATGTTTTATTGATTTTAGTGCATGTATGCGCATATGTATTCATTTGGTCTTTCATGTGCTTCCAAAGATGTGAATATTTGCTTCAATCCAGAGGAAGGCAATATGTGAGCAATATCCAGCAGTCTTACTTCAACATGAACGAGAGGGTGGTAAGTAATAATGATGCATCTAACCATCAGTTTATGGTTAATTTAACAGCTAATTGCTTTGGATTTAAATGTTTTATTTTGTTTTAAAGGGTGGATCTCTGTCATCAACTGCAGGAAACATTGCATCAGGTGAGTCACGCCATGAATTCTTCTAAAGGTGTAACAGTGCAGGGGTTTTCATGTTTAAATGCTAAGGACCACCGAATATGATGATTTTCCTATAAGTATAATGGCAGTAATGTATATTTTCATGTACAGACCCATTTATACTGTGTAAACAAAATAGATATTAGACATACATGCACATAATGGAATACACACACAAAAAAATTTTTACGTGTTAATTTGCACCGTTCATTTGCACTAGAAAGGCATTTTAGGGGCCTAAAAAAAAACTTGAAAATGAAAACGTGAATTTGTAAAAAACGTGACGTCATGTGCATGTGTATTATGTGTTCAGTCTATATGCGCGTAGTGTTTCTTTGCAAAGTGACATCGTCATCTACGGGCCTGCCATGAATAATATAGCGTTTTTAATAGTTTTCGCAGATAAGTGTGAACAGGGATTGTTTTGACAACGTTATTGTCTGTACATGGAAAGTGCAAAGGAAAAACTTTTCCGTTTTTAGTACATTGTTGTCGTGTAAACATACCCCAACACAGGTCAAACCGAAACCTCATGCTACAACATATTTGTTTTTTTATTTCTTACTTTCATCGCCCTAATGGAAAGCATATTTACACTGTCTGAATCGTTACCTGTCGCCTATATATTGTCATTCTATATAGTGCCATTCACCATGTAGAAAATAGAAATAGTGTGAACAAGTGACCGATTTCATCCGCAGCTTCAGCATCTATTTATAGTGTAGGGGGCGGGACGCTTCATATTCAAGAGAGCATTTGATTGGACAGAAAATCTGATGAGAAGCTGAAGTGAAATGCTTATCTTTCAAATGTGAATTTTGTCATTGTTTTTGTCAGACTAGCTTATAGATAAAAATAAGGCTAACATATTCATACTAAAAGCTGAAAAACTTCAAAAAAGCTTTTTATTTCATGGGGACTTTAAATTTTCCAATGAGCCCTTTGCTCCCCCTGCGACCGCTTGGGTGTCATCAGGTCCCAGTTTGAAAACCCCTGCCTTTATGGATTCTCTGCAATTCTAATGTCCCGTAAAATGTCTCCATTGCTGTGAGTAGTGCTTGTGTTCAATGGATAAACAGTGTGTTTATTACACGGCTTTCTGAAATACTTGATTCTGATTGGTCATTCCCAACATTCAGCGGTCAGATATTTCTGAATAATAACCATTGTCCATGACACAGTATAACTTACTGCTTGTCCTGGAAATCCATGTTTCCTACATAGCTGTGCTCATGTTCTGCCTCTCTGCAGTAAAACAATAAAATAACTTCAACTCAGATCAGTATTTTCTGTATTTATTTTTGGGGCAAAGAGCCGTGTAATAAGCAGGATAATATCATGTTGTGTTTTATGCTGCTATACATTTTTTGTTCCTCAGGAGTTGCTGTTATTGTTCCAGCTCTCACAATTTTCTTTTCACCCAGGCAAATGACCTTCTCTTCTTCTTTGTCCTCACAAACTGTTCCTTTTATTCAACTAACAATGATGATGTGTTACTCTAACTTTTAGTATTTTGTGATTTTTGAAGCTTTAAATCACTGTATGCTGCTGGCAAACAAACATACCTGAACTGATTCTTTGCATAAATCACAGAATAAATTACCTGCAGCAAAATGTAGCTCTCTTTCTTAGAAGAAAGGTTCTATATAAAGAGAAATGCCTTAAAAGACTGCATAATATTTGCATGTTTAATTTCATGAAAAATTTGTCATCATTTACTCACCCTCATGTTGTTCCAAACCTGTATGCGTTTCTTTCTTCTGTTGAACACAAAAGATGTTTTGAAGAATGTTGTTAATCAAACAGTTGACGGTAGCCATTGACTTCCATAGTATTTTTTTTTTAAATACATTTTTGCTACTATGGAAGTCAATGGCTAGCTACTGTTACGGTACAGAAGGGACGGAGACAAGAAGTATGGGAAGTGGTGTTTATTTTGAGCGGACCAGTATGATGACAGAAGTGCAGGTGAATGGTGATGAGGATCGTGAGAGGTGGACGAAGGAATCTTGGTGAAGTTGCTCGGAATACTTGCTGTAGAGATCGCTGGAGAGAGGTGTGGAATGGAGAAGAGGATGGAGACACACACACACGAGGGTGGAACACAGGAGACTCTTTGGAGGGAACAATGGAAGACGGTAAGTAGCATATAAGAAGTCCTTGAAGTAAGCATAGAGGTAAGTACCAATTTCAAACAAAACCGGACACTGACTGAGCGTGTGAGTGTGTCTTTTGTACTGTGGGTGATTGGAGTGATGATGAGCTGCAGGTGCGCGTGATCAGTACTCAGGGGAAGGCGTGCGCTGTGATTGAGTGACGTGGGAGCCTGGCGGGTCTGTGACATTACCCCCCCCTCCACGGCCCGCTCCAGAGGGCCGCGGACCCCGACGTCGTGGTGGTCGGCCTCTGCCTCTGGGTGCAGGTCTGTTGGGGTGAGAAGCATGGAAGGTTTCGAGCAGGTTCGGGTCAAGGATGTCGTTTCTAGGTACCCATGAGCGTTCTTCGGGACCGTAGCCCTCCCAGTCCACTAGATACTCTAGGAGACCACCACGGCGCCGGGAGTCCAAGATGTCGTTCACCTGGTATGCGGTACCGTCCTCCACGATGAGTGGGAGGGGGGTTTCTTCGGCTACGCCAGGCTCTGTGGGAATAGAAACGGAGGGAAAGTGAGGTTTCAGTAATGAGACATGGAAAGTGGGATGAATTCTGTATTGTGAAGGGAGTTGGAGTTGATACGTGACTGGGTTGATCTGCTTCACAATAGGAAAGGGGCCAATGAACCTGGGACTGAGCTTCCTGCATTGCAGACGCAACCTGATGTCCCTGGTGGACAGCCAGACCTTCTGACCCGGTTGGAAGGAGGGAGTGTTGGAGCGACGAAGGTCGGCTGTCATTTTGCGTCTGCGCAGGGCCCGTTGAAGCTGGTGATGTGCAGAGTCCCAGACCCTCTCGCTCTCCCGGAACCAGTAGTCTATGGCTGGAACATCCGACGGTTCCCCGGACCAAGGGAACAATGGGGGTTGGTAACCGAGCACGCACTGGAATGGAGTTAGACCGGTGGTAGACTGACGTAGGGAGTTTTGTGCGTACTCGGCCCAACCCAGGAACTGGTTCCAGGAGTCCTGGTGGCCGTGACAGAAGGTACGGAGGAAGCGACCGATCTCCTGAATCTTCCTCTCCGTCTGCCCGTTGGTCTGTGGATGATAACCGGAAGAGAGGCTGACAGTCACACCTAGGAGTGAGAAGAACGCTTTCCATACCCGGGAGATGAATTGAGGTCCTCTATCGGAAACAATGTCCTCAGGGATACCATAGTATCTAAAGATCCTATTAAACATGAGTTCTGCCGTCTCCATGGCAGTAGGCAGTCCTTTCAACGGAATCAGACGACAAGATTTGGAAAATCTATCCACTACCACTAATACACAGGTACAGTCCCCAGACACAGGAAGATCAGTAATAAAGTCTACTCCTAGGTGTGACCATGGACGGTTGGGAACGGGCAGAGGATGGAGTTTGCCGGAGGGAAGATGTCTAGGGCTCTTAGAGATGGCGCATTCCTGGCATCCTCTCACGTACCTTCTGACGTCTGTCGCCATGTTGGGCCACCAGAAGCGCTCCTTCAGCAGCGAGAGGGTTTCATTGACCCCCGGGTGGCCAGTGCCCAAAGACGTGTGGGACGTGTGAATGAGGGGAGTGCGTCGTGTCCGTGAGATGTATTGTAACCCTGGTGGACAACCCGGCGGAGCATTGGTGGAGACATTGGAAGAGGGCAAGGTCTCCTCTGACCAGGTGATGGGACTCACAAACAGTTTCTCAGAAATAATGGGTTCAAACTTCTTGGAGTCCTCTTCGGGGTTGAAGAGACGGGAAAGGGCGTCTGCCTTCACATTCTTGGGTCCAGGCCGGTAGGAGATAGTGAAATTGAATCTAGTGAAGAACAGTGCCCACCGGGCCTGGCGGGGATTGAGTCTCTTGGCGTCCCTGAGGTACTCTAAGTTTTTATGGTCCGTGAGTACAAGGAAAGGAAGTTGGGAACCCTCCAACCAATGCCTCCACTCTTCCAGGGCCATCTTGATGGCGAGAAGCTCCCGGTTGCCGATGTCATAATTCACCTCCGCCGGGTTGAGCTTGCGGGAGAAGAAGGCACATGGATGGAGTCTACTTGGAGTCCCCTGCTGCTGTGAGAGTACGGCTCCCACTCCTGTGGTAGATGCGTCTACCTCGACTACGAAGGCTTTCGTGGGGTCTGGATGCACTAGGAGGGGAGCCGAAGTGAAGGCCTCTTTAAGGTCCTCGAAGGCTTTCGTGGCCGCGGGGTTCCAGGACAGAGACTTGGGCTTACTACGGAGTAGTTGAGTAAGAGGGCAAGAAATAATACTATAGTTGAAAATGAATCGACGATAGAAGTTGGCAAATCCTAAGAATCTCTGGAGTTCTTTTATGGTTGTGGGAGTGGGCCAGTTCTTGATGGCTTCCACCTTCCCCTCGTCCATCCGGATGCCACTGCTGTCGATGTTGTATCCAAGGAACTGCACTGAGGGTTGATGAAAGGAACATTTCTCGGCCTTGAGATACAATTGGAACTCCCTCAGGCGTTGCAGGACCTCCGCAACGTGGTGGCGATGTTCGGCCAGGCTCCGGGAGTATATCAGGATGTCGTCGATGTAGACCAGTACGAATCTGTGGAGAAACTCCCGGAGCACCTCATGGATGAAGTCCTGGAATACGGAGGGGGCATTGGAAAGTCCATAGGGCATGACGAGATATTCGTAGTGGCCAGTAGGGGTCACGAAGGCTGTCTTCCACTCGTCCCCCTCACGTATTCTGATGAGGTTGTAGGCGCTGCGGAGGTCCAACTTGGTGAAGACAGTGGCACCACGGAGGTGTTCCAGCGCCGTTGGGACGAGAGGAAGGGGATAACGGAATTTGATTGTGATTTTGTTGAGTGCTCGGTAATCGATGCAGGGCCGCAAGCCTCCGTCCTTTTTGGCCACGAAAAAGAAGCTGGAAGCAGCAGGGGAAGTAGACGGGCGGATGTAACCTTGGTCGAGTGCCTCCTTGATGTATTCCTCCATGGCCTTCTCCTCCGGGAGTGACAGAGGGTAAATTTTCCCACGGGGCACTGACTCACCCGGAAGCAGATCGATGGCACAGTCCCATGGCCGATGTGGAGGCAGCTTTGACGCTCGCTGAGGGCAGAAGACATCACTGAAGGGGGCATAGCATGATGGTATATCAACCGAACGTTGTTCGACCGGGCTCTCGATGGAGGTGGAACACACAGACATTTTCTTGGAGCATGGAGTAGGGGGAACAGGAAGAGCCTCAAAACAACTCGGGAAGCAGCTATCGCCCCACTTCAGGATTTCGCCGGTCTTCCAGGAAATGATGGGATTGTGCTGCACTAACCATGGGCGCCCTAGAATCACGTCAGCGGTGGATTCCTCCAGAACCAGCAACTGTTGTTGTTCCGTGTGCAGGATACCCACTTGGAGCTGGATCGGAATGGTGACGGAACGCACTCGACTTCGGCTGAGGGGTTTCCCTGTTACCGAGTGGATCTGGTAGGTTGTTGGTGTAGCAGTGGTCTTGAGGTGAAGCTGACGGCAGAGGGCACCAGAGATGAAGTTGCCGGCTGACCCAGAGTCGAGGAGGGCACGTACTGGAAGGGTAACACCGGCCGCAGTTAGGTTAACAATAGTGGTGAGAGGGTGCATATCATGTGAAAATGGGACTATAGCACTCACCATAGGACGAGGAGGACGAATGGGGCACTGGTTAATGTGGTGCCCCGTAGACCCACAGTATAGACATAGACCCTGGGTCAGCCGCCTCCTACGTTCACCTTGAGTGAGGCGTGCTTGCTGTATCTGCATGGGCTCGGGAGCTGGTTCTGGAGGACTGACGGACTCTGGCTGACGGAGGGAAGAAAGGACGAGTTCCTGGCCCTGGTGCTCTTCGAGACACGACTGCATACGAGTGGCGAAGCGTATGGATAGTTGGATGAAGCGTTCGAGCCCGATGGTATCCTCGTATGCAGCGAGATGCAACCGCACACGGGGATCCAAACCCTGACGATAGGTGGTGAGTAGAGATTGCTCGTTCCATCCACTGGCGGCGGCTAGGGTCCTGAACTGGAGGGCATACTCATTGATCGGCATTTTATTCTGTTTTAAGTGATACAATTGCTCACCTATGGAGGCATCCCAAGCTGGTTTCCCGAAGACGTCCTTGAAATGAGCTATGAAGCTCGTCAGAGTTCGAACGATAGGATTATCTTGAGTCCACAGGGTCTCAGCCCATTGCAGCGCTTTGCCCCTTAGTTGGGAAATGATGAATGCCACCTTGGATCTATCGTCAGGGTATAATTGCGGTTGCATCTCCAGGACCAGCGAACACTGTAGCAAAAATCCATTGCAGTCCTCCGCCAGGCCAGAGTAGGGCGCTGGTCTGGCCATGGGACTGGCGTAGACTGGCGGAGAGGGAGAAGCGGTGTTGTTTGCGGAAGTGATCGCTGGTGGAATGGAAGGAAGTGCTCGTCGGACAGCGTCCACGAGTTCTTGGAACGGATCCGGAGTGCTCATGCTGGTGCTCATCGGTTGTGGTCCGGTCTTCTGTTACGGTACAGAAGGGACGGAGACAAGAAGTATGGGAAGTGGTGTTTATTTTGAGCGGACCAGTATGATGACAGAAGTGCAGGTGAATGGTGATGAGGATCGTGAGAGGTGGACGAAGGAATCTTGGTGAAGTTGCTCGGAATACTTGCTGTAGAGATCGCTGGAGAGAGGTGTGGAATGGAGAAGAGGATGGAGACACACACACACGAGGGTGGAACACAGGAGACTCTTTGGAGGGAACAATGGAAGACGGTAAGTAGCATATAAGAAGTCCTTGAAGTAAGCATAGAGGTAAGTACCAATTTCAAACGAGACCGGACAGTGACTGAGCGTGTGAGTGTGTCTTTTGTACTGTGGGTGATTGGAGTGATGATGAGCTGCAGGTGCGCGTGATCAGTACTCAGGGGAAGGCGTGCGCTGTGATTGAGTGACGTGGGAGCCTGGCGGGTCTGTGACAGCTACCATCAACTGTTTGATTACCAACATTCTTCAAAATATCTTCTTTTGTCTTCAACAGAAGAAAGAAACTCATGCAGGTTTGGAACCACTTGAGGGTGAACTATCCCTTTAAAATAAAATTAAACCAAATTAATAAAATAAAACTAAATCCATAAAAGGATCCCGTAAATTGGGAACCCCTAAAAGGCTATATCTACGCTTGACAGAACCCTTTGAGGTTCTGTATAGAACCTTTTCTTCTAAGAGTGTGAATAGGGGCTTTCGCACCGGGTAGGTCTAGGAACTTAGTTATATAGGAACTAGCCACCAGGGTGGTTCTAGGAACATTTTCCTGGTTGCATTCGCACCGCCAGTAGGAACTCTGAAGTGACGTAAGCTGTTCTTGTTGTTGTGACTTTTATTTTGATGGCGCACAGACCTTCATTATTAGATAGAACTACTATACAAAGAAAGTAGACAGTATTAGTGTTTGCCGTGTGGTTGTTGTCCAGTGTCGCTAGCTGAGCAGAAATACCTAATCATGTTTCGCTTGGTCCCCTCAAATTGCGTTGGATTTTCTCTTTAGCGTAAATGTTGAGAGGTCCATCTATCACTGATTTCCATGTTAGTAGAGTTAGTTTGTGGAGTAAATATATAGGCTATAATCTGTGTGTTTCCACAGCTTTTTAAAAATGGTGGGTGCTGGTGTACTTGCGTCACTGGTAGTTCCTATAGAGTGGTGCAGGTATGATGTCACTTTGTAGGCCAACCAGCAGTTAGCATTACACTGGTTCCCTTGAGAAAAACCCAATAGGATTTTCCCATAGGCTTTTGGATTATCGCAAAAAAAAACAAAAAAACAAGCTCTGTGATCAACAAAAGTTTATGATACTTATATGTTTTGTCCATCAAGATAATTATCACAGATGAACATAACTGTAATTAATTTTGAAGCCTAAATGCAGTCGCCAGAAGTAAACATCTAAAGGTAGGCTATAAACGGACTGGACTACACCACAGTCCCACAATTTCAAAGTCACCATCGCTAAGCTTCCGACAACTCTTTCAGTTTTTATCTCAAAACATTTTTCCAGAAACTTTGAGTTAGAATAGTTTATAAGAGCACAATTATAAGCAGCTGTAATTATAAGCATAATGAGTTTACCTTTTTGGTGTGATGATGTTTAATGTCCCCGACAGCCTCTGTAGTCCCATTTAGCCACTTGTTAGCAACCGCCTTTTACAAGACACGTAACAGCTTCAGCCATTTTACCAAAATCCCATTAAAAAAACTCACTGAGTTCGGGACGAGTTGGGTTAGACTCTACTCTGAAGCAGGAGCTAATTTAGTTCCCCCAAAAGGTGTTCTTAGAACTAAAATCATTCCTAGTACTTCCGCCAATAGTTCGGTGTGAAAGCCCCTAATAATATATTGTACACCTGAGCTCTGCTTATACTAAGTTCTACTTGTGAGGACCAAGAATTATTTTTTTTTTGCACATTTTTTACATTAAGCAAATTACTACATCCTTAAAGACACCTTTGGCATTTTTGTGTTCCTGCTGGCAGAGGTGTTGGGTGGGCAGAGCTCAGTGGCGGCAGACATGTTGTCTCCTGTGGTGCAGGCGGTGCTGCAGATGGGCTTCCAGCACTCACTAGTGGAGAGCCTGGTGCAGTCACGCTACCTGCTCACCGGCTCACACTACACCTCAGTCTCTGACCTGGTGACTGATGTCCTGCAGGCCGAGGAGGAGGAAAGGCAGACGGGGGAGCCCAGACCAGGTGTGGAGCACCCTCTGTTTCCAAACTCATCCCTCCATCAAAACAGAACAAACCTATATTTCATAACATAAAAACATTAACATGGTGTTTAAATGATGCTGTAGAAGAATTGATTTAAAGGCATAGTTCATCCCAAAATGAAAATTCAGTCATTATTTACTATTTACCCAGGTGTTGTTCAAATGCCACATGCCCTTCTTTCTTTTTTGGACCACAAAAGAAGAAATAAAAAATGTTCTGCTGGCACTTGTCCATATAAGGGCAGTGAACAGCGACCTCACAGGGAACGTTCTGGCAAGGTTCTCTCCAGTGATGTTAATAGAACATTGAGAACATCCTCAAAACGTTAGCACAAAAACATTTTTATTTATACATCCTTCATGAAAAACTTTTTTTCTGAAACATTTTAGGACCAGATTTACTAACAGCTTGTGCCAGCGCAAACCCTCTACTGTGAGGATTTACTAAAGACATGCAGTGAAAAATTAGTGCAGAAATTCGTGGGCAGAGTTAATTTTGCGACTGACCTTATTGCATATGCCTTTGTAAGAGTTTCCCTTTCAGACACAAAATTTAGTGGAGGAGACTATTTAAATGAATCACGCAAAGTGATTTACTAAGGTTTGCGCTCGTCAATCTACTTGTGATCTATGCGTTTGCACCATTATTTACCGCCCAAAAAAAGCATGTCTTAAACCAGACGCTAACTGGTAGATTGTGTTGGTCATCCTAGAAATGAGCCGGCTGCGTCTGTGTGCTTTAATTTGTGCATTGTCAGTAGATCACACGCAGAACTTTCCACTCCCATCTGCGCTTTTATAGGATTGCGCTTTCATGCTAATTTGCCCTGTTTAGTAAATCTGACCCATAGTCGGATGTTTGTCTAACATTTTTCAAAAGTAACATTCACATAATGTTTGCAAAATGATAACATGGAACGTTCCCTTAATGTTGTCTCTTAAAAGTTTTTTAAACATTTAAAAAACTGGCTGTTTTGAACATTCAGAAAGCATTCAGAAATATCGTATTCATATCTTAATGGGAACGTTAGCAAAACATTCTTAGAACATTTTTGTTAGCTGGGTACGGCACGCAAAGCTATCAAAATACTCAATGCGACTTTTTAGGTTCCACTGCGCTAATTTTAATGATTTTTCTATGTAAATGAGTGCTAGATGGAAACATTTGATTATTGCATTGCTCCGCGCCTTGTTTCGGGCATGAACTGTCACCATCAACAACGTCAAGATTTTTAAATAATGCCTTATTTTTCATTCTGCCACACCTTGCGTTTGTATTCGTGTTGAGTATGAATGTCTACTAAGGTTTGAAGTGACTTGAGAGTTAGTAAATAATGACAGAATTTTATTGCGTGAACTAGTACTGTAATGTAACCTACAGTACTGTGTAAAAGTTTTAGGCACGTTAGTATTTACACCAAAAAAAATGGTTTTAAGCCAATTATTTATATCTTTTGCTGTAGTGTGTCAGTAGGAAACATCAGTTTACATTTACAAACATTCCTTTAGCCATTAATTGTAATAATCCAGTAAGATTTTTGTATGCACAAGGAGTCTGACAACAGATGATTGTTCATTGTTTGTTCGTGTTAGTTCACAGTGCATTAACTAATGTTAACAAATACAACTTTTGATTTTAATAATGTATTAGTAAATGTTGAAATTAACATTAACAAAGATTAATAAATGCTGTAGAAGTGCAGTTCATTATTAGTTCATGTTAACTAATGAACCTTATTGTAAAGTGTTACCATGATTACAATTAATGGCAAAACGAATGTTTGAATCAACAAAAAAAAAAGTTTAAAAAAAATCTAAGAAAGTTGTAGCGCTCTCAGTTGGAAAAATTCTCTTTTCCTTCAGGTGCGTAAAACCAAAAAAGATAAACTTGAGCAAAACAGAAAAAAATGGCTGACCGCACACTGAATCCAAAAAAGACTGAAGTCTAGGAAAGTACAACATTTATTATGTCATTTGCATGGTGCAATAAAGTGCAAATGAGTTAAAAACAGAGGAGCATGAGCAGACGTTTCAGCAGATTGCTATCCTCAGTGCAAACAAATGTTTGTAAATGTAAACTGATATTTCCTATTTTGATATAAATAATGGTCTTAACCCTCTGGTAAATGTTACGTTTATTTTTATTTTTTTTATTTTTTACTTCTTCAGAATGGTACAGGTTTTTGCACTTGCTGGGCTCAATCATACAGGTGCGACGCAAGTGTTTTTTGCTAGTTTCAGCCCGACGCAGTTATCATTTTCACATCCAGCGCCACGTTGTTTAAATAGCAAATGCACTCGCGCCCATCTGTTCACCCATGGGCATGCTGGTCTGAAAACGAGGTGTGTTCAGGTGCATTGTTGGCACGTTGCTATTTTGAGGAACTGTAAACGACTGCACCATTGACCAACAAAAACCTGGTCTAATAGCGCAGTATTTTTTTGTGTTATTTAAAGGGTGTGTTAGTAATATGCGCCTATAGGCGGGTACACAATGCGTGTACACTCTGCTTATTACACACACAGGGATGCGCAGCAGCACACAAACATCGTAAATATTAAAAATAAAAGGATTCCTCTCTGGAGAAGCATTTAGTCTTTCCGCTCGCAAATTCCACCATGTAAACTGCGAATCCGCCATGGTGCGAGCACAACTGGCTTTTAAAGGGAATGGGAGATGAGACTCTGATTGGTTTATTACGTTACACCCAAAATACACCAATGACTCATTAAGAGACTAGTGCCGCGTTCCAGACAACCCGTGTTTTTCCAACCTTCTACCCGTGAAAGTGCACTGGAACGGCAGTCAAACCCGTGACTTCCCACCCGTGAACTCGTACTAGATCGATGTACTCCCAGTTACGCGCTCTGACATCACATAGCCCGCGAAACAACAATGGCAGCCCCTACAGATGCGGTGTTTATGAAAGTCATACATTAAAAACCAAATCGTTTATTAAAATAAGGTATTGCTCTAACGTTATTTATCTGCAAATGTTATGCATTATCAGCTGCTTTTCTAGCGTTAGCTAGTTTTCAGTCCATTGAGTGCAAGAATAAATTAATACCAAATACATTTACAAATATGCAAATAATGTAAAATAAAAGGTATAACAGCTTCTCTTGCCGTTTTTACTCCTCCGTTTCCCTCAAATAAGCAAGGAGTAAGCACCTTTGGCGATAGAAATGATTGTAAATGAGCATAAGCCCCGTACGATCCGCCATGCTTTGTTTACATCTAGCTACCACAATTCCTTGCGCTCAGGCAGTTGTCGTGACTTTGCCTGGAACACTACAAAGTCGTGGTTTGAAGTCGTAACTTACGGGCTCAAAAACCTGCCTGGAACGCAGCATAGGTACAACCCTTACCATGCGCCTGGCGCCGACCGTTTTTTCGTCATTAAACTAGCAAAAGTGGATTCAGACACGCCCTAAGTGCACCTGCGCCAGACCATGTGCTCAGATCATTAAAATAGGGCCCGCTGTGTGAACACACACACACACAAAAAAAAGGACATGATTTGAAAAGGTTAAATGGTCCTGAAAAAAATAGTCACACTGGTATTGTTCGCGGTCAAAAATGAACGCATTGGAAATGAATGGGAGACAAATTTCATCTATAGTTCACTTTTTAAAACTTTTTTCACTTCAGCAATAATCTGCCAAGTGTCGTCTTTGAAAAGAGATCAAACTTCAGTCTGTCCTCGAAAGCATTCAAGATTTATGACAGTTTAAGTTTTAAGTATTTTTCATTCATTTTAGTTTATTTTATTTAAAATAAATTGATTTTATTTTTCCGTGCTCAAAAAGTGAATAAATGGATTATAACTACTGCATAAATATAATTTAGTACCATAAAACCCCTTAAAATACAAAATATGAATTAAAAAACATTATCAAACTAAAATATACTACAATCAATTCATTGAAAGAAAAAAAAAAACAGTACACATGATCAGTACTAGAGGGTTAAAACCATTTTTATTTTGGTGAAAATACTAACGTGCCTAAGACTTTTGCACAGTACTGTATATTGGTAGCCATGTGTTGTTAATTAAAAAATGTAATAAAATTATATGTGCCATTCCCTCCTCTAACGTGTGAATGGTTTGTTCCCTCAGAGACTGTGGAGAGTCCGAGAACGTCAAGAACGCAGGTCTCAGTCAGGGAGAAAGGTCCATATTAACACGCTCTCATTGCACTTATAATGTGTGTGTGTGTGTGTGTGTATCTTCTTCTTCTCTCTATCTAGTAGCCTCTGGGATGGAACAGATCATACAATCAATCATCTTAATTGACCCAGGTTGAGCTAAAATGTCAGTGTATTTGTGTGTTTTTCAGTGCGATCAGATCTGAGTCCAGAGGAACAGTTGAGACAGCTTCAGGAAGAGAGGACCTGTAAGGTCTGCATGGACAAACTCGTCTCCATGGTCTTCATCCCCTGTGGCCATCTGGTCGTCTGCACAGACTGCGCAGCCAGTCTGCGCCACTGCCCCATATGCAGGGCGGTCATTCGGGGGAGTGTGCGTGCATTCATGTCATAAAGCACAAACACACATACATACACAGCAACACACTCTGTTGCACCACTGTGTTATTAGCAAGAACCGTACTTCATAGTCTTTTTTAAAGTGATTCAGGATATATAATGCTTTTTTTTTAAATATACAAATGGTGTAATCAGCTTCTAAATCAGCATCAGTGTTCTTTAAAAAAGACATATTGCTTGATATATGGCTATACATTAAAGCTACAGGGCTCCAAAAGTCCACTTTACATCCAAAGATGCAATATGAAAAATTAACATGAATTTCAGAATGTCTTCATTTTTTTCCTTTTGATTGAATGACAACATCAGTTCATCTGGGAGAACATCTGACCATCTGCACAAAAATGTATTTATTCGATTTGTGATCTTAAAAAGTACAGGATCTAAATCAGAAATCCTAAAACCATTGTTAATTTTCAGGTTTAAATCCCAGATTGTGGACTTTTGGATCCCACAGTACAGTAAAATGTTTTACATGCTTGTAAGTTCTGGACAACAGGATGATTTTTGATGCTAAAGTAAACAGCTTTTTGAGAATTTAAGAACATATAAAACTGAATTTATAAGAGATCATATTGTATAATCTGTGTATTAACACATTGCACTTATTTTCATGAATAAAAATTATTTGCATTGCACTTTGTCTAAGCTCTGCTTCTGTTACATATTAACTGAAACTCGCTTAGGATGAGTCTTTATGAAACATAGAAATACTTGTTTTAATCTTCACAGATGATATAACAGTTGAATGCGAGTTATAGGTGATCCAGGTGCTGCCAACTGGCTAGGAAGCCTTCATGGTGGTGCCTGTGCTACAGCAGCTCAGGGGACCACGGAGGCACCAGAAGCTCAGGTAGCCATGGCGGCATAGGCAGTTCAGGAGGCCAGGGCGGCGCAGACCCTTCAGGGACAGCCTCCGTGGATGGGTCGTGTACAGGAGACGCCCTGGACCCTGGATGCGGAGAGGAGACTGTTCTGTCCAGAAGTTTATTAGCCAGTGATAAATCACTGGCTCTGGCATGGCCTCATTTACAGCATCAACTACAAAATCAGAGCCATTTAAGTAGAGGACATAATTAAAGTCTACTACAGACCTATAACAAACACCAGGAGAAAGGAGACGAGAAAATAATCATCCGGTCCATCCCAAAAACATGCATTGGCCATAGGTTCCCTCTAGCTCATCAGGTGGGAATATTCCAGGAATTCCTCCACATATCATTCTAGCAGACGACCACCCATCAGATGTTAAGGAGACGATCCTCTGCCATGCTCTTAGTTATGGGTCTAGTCATCTGTAATGGTTTGGGGAACCTGGAACAAACTGAAGAAACAGAAGATCAAAATCCAAACTGAAACTTTAATAATGTCGTTCAGGACCAGACAGACGGCCAGGGAAACACAACCTAACATAACTGTAGCCGCGTTTCCATTATATATTTGCGCAAAACCTTTGCCATATTTACTAAATGTCGATAAAAAACTATTGCGAAATGACGGCGTTTCCATTAACCGATGTTATGCGACTAAAACTTATTTTTTTCCTCTCGTGACAAGTCATTCCAAAAAGTTTGCCACGTATGTTGGTAGGTTTATGTATATCCCAGCCACCGCACTAGCCATTATTTTTAATGGAAGGAGACATAGGCGTGTTATTCAAGCATTAATTAAAATTAAACAAGCGAAATGTTTGAATTTGCCTGTTTTTTTTTTCTTTGTTTTGTTTTACAATTTCGTTATTTTGGCTTGGAATTTCGTTTGTTGGAAATATGAACTGAAATTAGAAATGCTTTTGAAATTAAAAACTTTGTGTTTAATAAACAAAATAAATTTTTGAAATGAAGACAGCGTTTGGAGTGGAGTGCATGCAAAATAAGTTCCCTGAATCCACGTCCTTTGTTGTTATTGTGAGTGTACACAAATAAAAGTAGACAGTTTACAGTTTATAATTATATAATGTTTCCGCTGTCATAAAGGAAAATATCCATCAGAATGCGCCGGCGCCTTCGTCGGCCATGGGTTAAAGAAAACGTAGCCTATTTAGTTTCATACTGAGGCTATGTTTAAATATTAGCCTATAATACATATTTTTTTACATTTCATATGTTGATTATGAAAAGTGAGCAGCATGATAGGCTATATGATGCCCATATGTCTGGAGACATGGAGTGGGGTCAGACATGATTTTGACCACTTCATTGAGTAGCTATTGTTTTGTAGAAAGTCTTTCTTTAAAGTGAATTTCATTTTGTATAAATTGTATTTTAATTTTGATCAATTTTCCATCAACTAATTGCCTGTATATTTAATAAATAAGAAGCAAACCAAGAACGTCAGGAATGGATTGACGTGCGTAACGAACCCACTGGCCTGTTTCCGCGGCCTTTGAGTAAGACTGCAACTATAGCGTCTTTCTGTTTTTAATACATTTCTTGAATATATGTCTTAATTACAGTAGGCCTATAGATAGTGATGATATTTATGGCTGCACCGGGGTCCGTCATTACTAGGTTAAAGTTACGCCACTGAGGCTATCATGAGCGGTCCATGGCCCCAAAAAGTTTGTGAAATTTTGATTTAGACGATGGCTATTTGTTATGAAAGGCTGCATCAATAAATTACAACAATTTCGTGCTATGGGCACTGCCACTGATACAGGCTGCGGAAGAGCTTATTTTACGCTGAGCTTGCTTCTGCTTTTCAAACATGGAAGTGTGACAAAGGAACATAGGCTATATAAATTCTCTAATGTGGATAAAGGCATTTTTCCACATCACTATACGTCCTTATTAGGAGAAAAATGTCGTTCCCATTCAGTCGGTCACTCTCGACGCCACGTCGGAGTACCGACGAATAGGAATCTCGCTAGCGAGAGCCAATCTACTTCGAGTGTAACTAAACGAGCCAATGCACATTGACATGCAATGATTGCACCAGCTGCTCATGCCACTCCGTGTGGGTATAAATGAGGCACAGGTGCTTGCATCAAATTAGCTTTTTGCTTCGGAGCCGAGTGGTGGATGGTTTGTCCTGAAATCACTCTCTACAAAGCATGTGTTAACATTTTAACGAGTCAAGCTCTTCGGATGGATCTCTCCTCGTTTGGTGTTGGAGTGACGGCACTGCAGCGGGGTCGATTTTCTCTCTTTTTCTATTTTGTTTTATTGAGCAAAAACAAAAGGCTGTTCTCACAGCTGGTTCGGTGCGCTGTAAAGAGCGCTGAAAAGCCGTTTTCATGGCTGGTAAGAGATCGCCTTCTATGAGAGAGAGCGCGCATGACAGGCTGCACTTTTTCCCTGTCTGTGTCGCCGCGACTATCCCCCTGTGTGCTTCAGCACCGCGGAGTGCAGTTTCCCTAGAAGAGCTACACAGATAGAGCTTGCGTCTTTTTAAAGATGACATTCTATCTGTGTGTTTCTGGTTGCGGTTGTTTCCTGTCCTCACTGACGGCCACGAGCACTGTTTCACATGTCTGGGCGTATGCATGCTGAGACGGTGTTCGTGGGTGGTTCACGTTTTCTAATGAGAACATGACCACGTCGGCACGCCGGTCGCGACTCTTCTTTCTCCGGGAAGCTTGAGTCCCCTTTGTTGTGGGCCAGCCGCCGCTCGTGTGTAAAAGCACAGCCGCGGGTCTGCTCGACACTCTGGGAGACCGCGGAGATCAGCGAGAGCTGCCCGCCGGGGAAACCCGGTGGGACCTCACGCTTCTCTACGTGTCGTGTGCCGTCGAGTGCCGGGCTGCAGCGCGGGCTGTCACGGCAACCCAGCGCTCACTCGCCACTCTAGGTGCGCTGTTCTGCCTATTTCCCGTTGTAGCGCCCTCCCTGGTGGCCAACAGGAGAGGTCTACTTCAGTGAAATCGCTGGGGTGACCTGAGGAGTGGAGGGCTTCTCCTTCGGGGAACCAACCCCCTAAGGCCCCTCCCCCTCTAGCGCACTGCAAGCTGTGCAGCTTCTGGATGGAACTGCTGGTCCTTCTTATGGAGGAACCTAGCATTTCATTTGGGGCTCCAGCTGAGGATCAGATGTCAATCGCTGCATCGGAGAGAGGGCTGTTGTGCTCTGGAAATGAGGATGATGCTGAGCCCACTGTAATGGTGTGTGCTTTGCTGAATCAGATTCAGAGTTAATAGCCATGCTTTCCCGGGATCTTTCCCGGATGTGCATGGAAAACTTGGCAGTATGGAACGCCAGGGGGGCCAAAACTGCATACGTTTTCCTCTCTCACTACCCTCAACGGTGGGGTGGCTGTGCGCAGACCACCTCCGCCCTGCACTTTAATGCACGAGGGTAGTTCTGAGTCGGGGTTGAGCTGCGCATGTTGACTAACCGTGATCAAAGTCACGGCGCAGGCCCTCGGCCAGACGATGTCCACCTCGGTGGTCCAGAAACGCCCCCTGGCTTGCCTTGCTGAGGTGTGAGTGGTCGTCAAAGTGCGCTTTCTCGATGCTCCCATCTCACAAGGTAGCCTTTTCAGTGACACTGTTGAGAACTGGGCCCAGCAGGTAGCAGGCTGAGGCAATCAAGAGCTTCCCCCGACGCACCACAAGAGTGCCTCGTGGGTTGCCCCTCAGTCTGCTCGTCGCCAAAGGCGTCGTCCCCTGCAAAAAAAAAAAAAAAAAAACTTCGGCACAGCCTGCTCTACTGTGTCCGACGCAGGAAGGCGACGCCACCCGTCTCTGCTGCTGTTTAAGCAGTCGGTGAAACATCACCTCTGAGACGGGTGACCTGGAGATGGGCGGGGCTGCTCTTCCCCAGAGGAGGGCCGGGCAGAGAATCTTTTGAGTCAAAAATCTGTTCTGCCGCTGGTGTCACAACCAGTGGTACCCCAATTCTCAAAAAAAAAAAAAAAAAAAAGAGCAGTTCCTCTATCTCTGGGTCCCAAGGGGGTTCGGAGAGCTGTGGACGGTCCAATGCCAGACCACACTCATCCTCCTCCTTCGCCAGCGGGCAGCAGTGGACGGTTCGAGGACGCAACCAAGCCTTCTCACGTACCCTCTGCCCACTCGTGGAATCAGGTAAGTGTTGCACAGCACACTCACACCCCGCTGCGGGCCGCCTCCACGAGACAGCCGCCCCAGCCCGGTACCTGCATTCCACCTCGCTGCCCCACGGTGGGTACGCCGGTGGTCCCTTTGGTCCCGCTTGCACGGTCTCGGCGAGCCTGGTTAGCGCTCCCCAGTCCGTCTCGCTGGCTCATCCGGACCATCAGGCTCGGCTATGCGATTCAGTTCGCCCGGCGCCCCCCCAGGTTCAAGGGCGTCCGCTTCACTTCGGTGAACGCCGCAGACACCCATGTCCTGCGTGCGGAGATCGCAGTCCTACTGGCGAAGGACGCGATAGAGCCGGTCCCTCCAGCCGATATGAAGACAGGCTTCTACAGCCCGTACTTCATTGTACCCAAGAAGACCGGTGGGTTACGGCCAATCTTGGCCGTCCCCAAGATTGGGTTGCAGCGATCGACCTGAAGGATGCGTACTTTCATGTCTCGATTCTTCCTCGACACAGGCCGTTTCTGCGCTTTGCGTTCGAGGGTCGAGCATATCAGTACAAAGTCCTGCCCTTCGGGCTGTCCCTGTCCCCCCGTGTCTTCACGAAAGTCACGGATGGGGCCCTTGTGCCCATGAGAGAACAGGGTTGTTCGCATCCTCAACTATCTCGACGACTGGCTCATTCTAGCACAGTCCAGAGATCAATTGTGCGAACACAGGGTCCTGGTGCTCAGACACCTCAGCCAGTTGGGTCTTCGGGTTAACTGGGAGAAGAGCAAACTCGCCCCCGTGCAGAGGATCTCTTTTCTCGGTATGGAGTTAGATTCGGTCGAACGGGCAGCGTGCCTCACAGAGGAGCGCGTCCAGTCGATGCTGAACTGCCTGAACACGTTTCAAGGCAGGATGGCGGTTCCACTGAAACAGTTTCAGAGGCTCCTGGGGCATATGGCAGCCGCAGCGGCAGTAACACCGTTCGGCTTGCTTCATATGAGACCGCTTCAGCATTGGCTACACGGCCGAGTCCCGAGATGGGCGTGGCAACGCGGCACTCACCGGGTGAGCATCACACCGGCCTGCCGCCAATCCTTCAGCCCATGGTCAGACCCCTGGTCAGACCCCTCGTTCCTTCGGGCCGGAGTGCCTCTGGAACAGGTGTCCAGGCATGCTGTGGTCTTCACAGATGCCTCTGCCATGGGCTGGGGAGCCACGTACAACGGGCATGCAGTGTCAGGGGTTGGACGGACCCGCACCTGCATTGGCACATCAACTGCCTCGAGTTGCTAGCAGTGCATCTCGCTCTGAGCCGCCTCAAAAGGCTGCTACGGGGCAAAGATGTACTGGTCCGCACGGACAACACCGCGACCGTTGCGTATATCAACCGACAAGGTGGTCTACGCTCCCGTCGCATGTTGCAACTCGCCCGCCATCTCCTCCTCTGGAGTCAGAAGTGTCTGAGGTCGCTTCGGGCCATTCATGTCCCTGGTGTGAGCAACCGTGTGGCCGACGAGCTTTCACGAGCTGCGCTCCCAGGGGAATGGCGACTCCACCCCCAGGTGGTTCAGCTGATTTCGAGACAGTTCGGGGCTGCACAGGTCGACCTGTTTGCCTCCCCAGAAATGTCCCACTGCCAGTGGTTCTATTCGCTGACCGAGGTTACACTCGGCATGGATGCACTTGCGCACAGCTGGCCCCAGGGGCTGCGCAAATATGCGTTTCCCCAGTGAGCCTACTTGCACAGACACTGTGCAAGGTCAGGGAGGACGAGGAGCAGGTCCTGTTGGTGGCGCCTTACTGGCCCAACCGGTCCTAGTTCCCAGAACTTATGCTCCCGGCGACAGCCCCTCCTTGGCCGATTCCTCTGAGGAAGGACCTTCTGACTCAGAGACGGGGCACCTTGTGGCACCCGCGTCCAGATCTGTGGAAGCTTCATGTCTGGCCCCTGGACGGGACGCGGAGGTTCTAGGTGACTTACCCCAAGAGGTAGTTAACACCATCACTTCGGCACGAGCACTGTCTACAAGACAGGCTTATGCTTTGAAGTGGAACCTGTTCATCGAGTGGTGTTCTTCTCGCCGAGAAGACCCCCGAAGATGTTCGATCGTGTCTGTGCTTTCCTTCCTGCAACGAGGGTTGGAGCGTAGGCTGTCGCCCTCCACCCTCAAGGTCTATGTTGCTGCAATATCTGCCCATCACGACCATGTAGAAGGTAAGACAGTTGGGAAGCACGACCTGGTCGTCAGGTTCCTCAGGGGGGCGAGACGGTTAAATCCTCCTCGACCCCCCTCCATACCCTCTTGGGATCTTGCTCTGGTACTCCGAGCACTTCAGAATGCCCCATTTGAGCCCTTGCGGTCAGCAGAGCTTAAGATTCTGTCTATGAAGACTTTGCTGTTGGCCGCACTGGCCTCCATCAAGAGGGTAGGGGACCTGCAGGCATTTTCGGTCGACGAATCGTGCCTAGAGTTTGGGCCGGGTGACACCCACGTGGTATTGAGACCCCGGCCTGGCAATGTGCCCAAGGTTCCTACCACTCCCTTCAGGGACCAGGTGGTGAACCTGCAAGCGCTGCCCCTGGAGGAGGCAGACCCAGCCCTAGCTTTGCTCTGTCCCGTCCGCGCTCTGCGGATCTACGTGGATAGAACTCAAAGCTTCAGGACCTCAGATCAGCTCTTTGTCTGTCACGGAGAGGCCAGCAGAAGGGAAAGGCTGTCTCCAAGCAGAGGATGGCCCACTGGATAGTGGATGCCATCACCTTGGCTTACCAAGCACAAGGTGTGCCCTGTCCGCTCAGGGTGCGAGCACACTCTACTAGAAGTGTTGCATCCTCCTGGGCGCTGGCACGTGGCGCCTCGCTGTCAGACATCTGTAGAGCTGCGGGCTGGGCGACACCCAACACGTTCGCTAGATTCTATAGTCTACGTGTAGAGCCAGTGTCCTCCTGTGTTCTCGCCTCAAACGGGTAGAAGCACTGAGAGGCCCTGGCTCTTGTCGGCTTGCTGCGCCCCGGCGCTTTATTCTCCAGAAGCAAACTCTGTCGAGTCCTCCATCTCCCTCAGTGCTGGACGTGGCGGAACGTCTGGCATCAGGCCCCTTGCCGCTGAATCCTTGAGAACCGGTACTGGGCTGGGGATATATGAGTGACCCTGCGGGGATCCCATATATTTTTCCACGGTCGCCCCTACGGGAAGCCCGTGTCTTTCCCTTGGGAGAGCCCTCCCCTTGGTGGGGCTGGAGCCCCCTCTCAGTTGCGGGCTATGGCTCAGCTTTGTACTCCACATAACTCCTTCGGTGTATGATGTGGGTTCCGCAGCGTTCCCTTCCACTAGGGCACGCTTCCCAGTGTTATCCAATAAGTCACTGAGCGGGTCATGCAGAACAGCAGTGATGGACTTCTCTCACACAGGGCACTGGATGGGGGCAGAGGCCATGGCGCTTTGGTAGGGATTCCTATTCGTCGGTACTCCGACGTGGCGTCGAGAGTGACCGACTGAATGGGAACGTCTCGGTTACGTATGTAACCCTCGTTCCCTGAAGGAGGGAACGGAGACGCCACGTCCCGTCGCCATGTCCTCTGTACCCTGCTGGGGTGCCAGTTCACCTACTCGGCTCCTCAGCAAAAAACTAATTTGATGCAAGCACCTGTGCCTCATTTATACCCACACGGAGTGGCATGAGCAGCTGGTGCAATCATTGCATGCCAATGTGCATTGGCTTGTTTAGTTACACTCGAAGTAGATTGGCTCTCGCTAGCGAGATTCCTATTCGTCGGTACTCCGACGTGGCGTCTCCGTTCCCTCCTTCAGGGAACGAGGGTTACATACGTAACCGAGACGTTTTAACGGCATAAGATCTTATTAGGATATAGGCTTATCGAGTGGAAAAAAAATAACATGTAGACCCTACGTGGCAGCAATGCGTCAGGTGACCTGTAAATGTGAAAAAACAGTTTCCATTGCATTTTTGCGAAATTTTCCTTTTTCGAATTGCCTGAAAAACCACCTCATGCGAGCATAAAAACTTGTTTGCAATATATGGAAGTTTTTGCAAAAGTGAAGCGTTTCCATTGGGCGTATTTTTAATTCGCAATTTCAGTTTGCACAATTTGAAGGGTAATGGAAACGCGGCTCGTGACTAAATGAAGACTGAAAGTGAGGGTGCAACTTAAGTGGTGAACAGAAACAAGATGATTAACTAGACACAGCTGGGACAAATTAACTAATGAGGGTAACCATGGGAACAAAGGATTGGCGGGAAAATTAACAAAGGAACACAGGAATGAATCAAAACAAACAGAACTGTGACACATTTATACATTTAGACAATAATACTGTAAAAACTATTGATCAGATTTTATTTAATTTTCTATGGAAGAATTGTGTGCACTACATTCGTAAATCTGTTGTTATACATTTTCATAACAGTGGTGGCCGTGATTTTCTAGATTTCTCTACTTTAAATAATACCCTCAAAATTAATTGGTTAAAATTTTGTTTGAAAAAACCTTCTTTCAGGAATTTTATTCCTAATTTTATTTTTGACCGACTTGGGGGCAGGCTTTCTTTTTTACTAATGTGTGATTATACAAATTGCCAGAGAAACTGCCTTTCATGCTCAAGCTTTATTGGCTTGGAAACTGATCTAGCACAACTTCTCATTTTATTTGGAATAACCATTGTATTTTGTATGAACACAAAAAAATAGTTTGATAAGTGTATTGTTTTAGTTTGTCATTTGTTTAACACTTTAACACCTGACTCCCTGGGAATTCTCTCTTGTATTTTTTCTGCAATCAGTTCTGTTATCATTTCCTTATATACAGATGTGTTGTCATCAGTTGATATGCCCATAATTAACCCAACTGATACAGTATGTGGTAAAAAAAAATTTACAGTCCAAAAACAACAACAAATCTATTTGTTCTCTATTTCTAAAGAGGTTGTCACCAAGTCTTGTTCTACTGCTTATTGGACTAAATTTGTTAATAACCTTGATTGGGAAAGTGTCTGGTTATTTTTTGTCACAAACAAGGTGAAAGAAATTTATTTTAAGAAAATACACAAATTCTACCCTGTCAAACATTTCCTCAGTAAGTTTAAGAAAGACATTGATGTTAGCTCTGCACTTGGTGCCCCACATTTTCTGGCATTGTAGTCATGTGACATGTCCATGTTTATTAAGGAAAATATTCTTAGTTTTGGTAATTTTGCTATTTTTGGAAATCTAAAGTATGATAACAGTGGGAATAAGGAAACTTTTGTAATTAATCTGTTAATTTTATTAGTTGAATTTCACATTCATAATAAAAAAGCCCCTTTTCTCAGTAAAGAATATGAAAATTGCTTCTCTACTATTCAAACTTGCACAATTGGATTTGACTGTTAAGACTGTTCATCTGTGTACAAAAATCTTAATGATGCAATGATACAAAGGTCTTGTATCTTTGTGAATGAATGCTTTTTTTCCTTTTCTTTTCCCCCCTGTGTGTTCTTTTTCTTGTATGTGTGTGTGCTCTTTGCTCCCCTGGCTCCAAAGTGTAGGCTATGTTGTAGGCTATTGTGTTGTTGTTCAAAGCATAAGTTTAATGGAAACAAGGTTTGCAGTCAGTATGAGTCATGAAACATAGAAATACTGGTGAGAATTTTTAACCTTTCCAGATGAGGATATAATCATTGAATGTAAGTCATGCGCTGGGAAAACATGTTTCAAACGCATTAAACAGAACACGCATCTGTCAGAGCACCTGAGAGGACAAGTCATGTAAACTATAAGTTACGCTTATGGGTTCGTTTGAAGCGCTTCATATGGTGTAGTAGGCTATTCTTTTGTTTTGCTTGGTGTCGTGCTCTTATCCCTATGGCAAGCCGTTTTAACATTTAATTTAGTTATATATAGTATCTATTTTCATGCTACTAGTACTTATTCAATATAGTACCTATTTATTAGATACTAGTATTTATTCCAAATGTAGTAAGATTTTTTATTTTACTAGTAAGATTTTTAATTTAACTCTACAGTGGCCATTCTGACTAGTCATAACATAAGACGGCTAAAAACGCAGTTGTGACTAGTAAGACAAGAAATGTTACTAGTTACAATTAAAAAAGATACTAGTGTCTAATAAATAAGTAGTATCTACTGAATAAGTACTAGTAGCCAATGAATAAGTACTAGTATCTATTGAATGAATAAGTAAAAACGTACTAGTCACAATTGGAATACATGGTCAGAACATGAATAGTTGATATCTGAATGACAGATCTGAATGTCAATGGCAAACATTTAAAATGTGTAATTAGTAACAAAAGAATAGTTACTAGTCACTATCAAAATAAGTACTAGTATCTATTTAATAGGCACTAGTATCTAATAAATAAGAACTAGTATCTAATAATAAGTACTAGTATCTAATAAATAAGTACTGGTACCAATTTAATAGGCACTAGTAGCTATTGAATAAGTACTAGTATCTAATGAATGAGTACCAGTATCTAATAACTACTAGTATCTTTTAAAAATGTACTAGTATCTATTGAATAAGTACTAGTATCTAATGAATAAGAACTAGTATCTATTGAATAAGTACTTGTATCTAGTAATTAGTACTCTAAAAAATAAGTACTAGTACCTAATGAATAACTACTAGTCTCTAATAAATATGTACTAGTCACAATTGGAATATATAGTCAGAACTGAATAGTTGATATCTGAATGACAGATCCCCATAAAAGTCAATGGCAAAAATTTAAAATGTGTTACTAGTGTAGTATCTGGACTGAATCACGATGAGTCGATTCGGCTTTAAGCTTCAGAAAGCTTTTAGCCTTTCTGACATTTGCATATAAATTAATTTCCTGGCACCAAGGAGTCTGAGTTAAATTGCCTCCGTTGTCAGTTTTGTTGCTTTGGCCGATGCTAGGCAGTAACACCGTTACGGTCCTGTGGGTACTTCAAAGAGATCATAATCTCTGTCCATGTACCCCCCCCCCCCACGAAGGGCCTGGACATTGAAAAGCCATTCCAATACACATAGCAAATATATTTTCTTTGATTTACCTCATAATTAAACTGTTCCAGAATGTATTTGATATATCCCTGTGTGTACGCATGTTCCCATTTTATACTCTACTAATCATGATGTGTGGGAGTTATGTTAAGGTAATTTAAATGCTTGTTCCCATGTGTAAGAATATATCTCAGTTTATATCTTCCAGCCATACCTTGTTTGATATCTAAAGGTTCCTCTCTTTTTCTTAATCAACGGTGCACAGTATGTGATTATGAGATTATGATATATATCGTATTATGTTCACCCCTTTGGAGTAAAACTGTACCAATTCGGACACCATCATAAACCATGCAGTTAGGTCGTAAACAGAGACAAAGGGAACTTTCTCTCGCCAAAAGTTCACACATGATTGGTCATTTCAGAAAAGATGGGCATATGTTAATGTGCCTTTAAAGGACAATGAAACAAGCTCTTCTGCGCTCAGTCAACTTTCTTAACTTCTGACGAGACGAACTTCCTTTCCTCCCTTTTGGCGAAACTTCGCTTTCAAGCCAATTACCTTCAAACTTTCCACGGATCGACAACACAACCTCAGGAAGAACCAAGAGAAAGCTTCAGCTCTCGAACACTCTGAGAAGCTCCAACACACGCATCTTTACTAAGCACAAAACCCCATGCAAGTATCCATTCTTATCAAACTTTAGATGCTGTGCCTCCTTTTTAAGGTGATTATTATTCATTGCTGGCTCTCGAGGGTAACTGTTTGTGAAATTGCCATTCCTTGATCTTTCTTTCTTTCTCTTTTTCTTTCTCTACTTTTCGTTATTCTGTATATATATATATATATATATATATATATATATATATATATATATATATATATATATGTATTCTTTGTTTAGTCGTATGTATTCGTAGTATCATCTATTAAAACCATTATATCCACGTTTGATTGTCATTGTTGCCGCTCACAAACCTTAGTCACTTTAATGTTCAGATTTTGCTACAAGCTTTTATATAGTATCGTTGAGTACTTTAATTAATACTCTAATAGAACAGAAAGTTATTCTTCGCGGCCAGAAGGATAATCTTCCTGAAGATTTGATAGAAAGAATAAAACTTTGTGAGAATTGATAAGAAGATTGTACTGACGTTTCGTCGGACGAACGATTTGAAATTAATTCTTTAAAGGTTATTCTGTACTGATTTAGCCTATACATTCATAGTTAATTACAGTTAAGTACCAATTTAATAGGCACTAGAATCTAATGAATAAGTACTAGTGTCTATTTAATAGACTAGTATCTAATGAATGTGTACCAGTATCTAAAAAATAAGAACTAGTATCTAATGAATAACCGCTAGTGTCTTTTAAAAAGGTACTAGTATCTAAAGAATAGGCACTAGTACATAAAGAATAAGCATTAGAAGCTAATAATAAGTAACTAATGAATAAGTATCTAATAAATAAGTACTGGTACCAATTTAATAGGCACTAGTAGCTAATGAATAAGTACTAATATCTAATGAATGAGTACCAGTAATGAATAACTAGTATCTTTTAAAAAGGTACTATAGTATCTAAAGAATTGGCACTAGTACCTAAATAATAAGCACTAGTAGCTAATGAATAAGTAGCACTTAATGGAATAGATACTAGTATCTAAAAAATAAGTACTAGTAGCATGAAAATAGATACTAGTACGTTTTAAGGATTAAATGTAAAAACGGCTTGCCATATTATCCCGCAGCAGCTAGTGATGTAACAAACGGAGCACCTCGAAACACCACACGCCACCTGCTGGTCAAACGTATGTAAATGCAACGAAAACTCAGCCCATTTGATTTAAATAAAACAATATTCACGAATGCTTTAAGTAAGTGGATAGTTGAGGCTATATCAATTGCGTATGAGTCGGCTGGTCAACCTTCACCTTTAAGGGTCCGAGCCTGTATGATATGAAGTGCTGCGCGCGCACGTGGACAGCGTTCTGTTCGCTGATTGGGTACTGTTAGTGTACGAGCCATTGATATGAACAGCACCACAGTTAGCACGCCTGCTGGAGCCACTTCATATGATTGCCAGTCTGATCTCCACCTGAAAAGGTGAACTGAACCTAAATATTATACAGACCCACTGTAAACAAGGACCTTCAGTGCCACAGGAGAGACCAAACAGAGCACGGGAAAACCAGGTATGCCATAACTGAACAGCTACATGAGCTAGTGTTGACATTTATAGTGTGTTGTCTGTCTCTGAAGTAGTTGAGTGCAGTTTTGCCGTGTCACGATGAGTGCAGTGATCTGATCATTACTTCACTGCAACGTGTTATATTGTGCACAGTTTCATTCATTCATCTGCGAGTCTCAACAAACCTAGAGAAAGCCATTTCTCAAGTCCGGAAGTTTAATAATATAAACGTATAAATATTTTGTAAATATATTTTCATGATATAATCTTTCAAATAAAAGAAAACCTTCTATCTGAAAGTCTGTATGTCCCTTGTGAACATCTGTGGTATGCATGAAGCACGTGTAATGATGACTACTATGTGTTTCATTCTGATTGTAGATTCTCTGCTATGTCTGTCCAACGGGAGGATGTCCTGAAAGATGAAAACCTGATCCAAAATATAGAAGAGATCGCAAAAGACACAGCACTTTTACATGGGGTGTTGATGCGGACCAAAGAAACCCCAAACTCTCCAGAAGTAAGAGCAACATTGTTTCATGTGCCTGGAAGAAATGTCATTTATGAGCACTGTTCATCCAAGCTGCAAAATCCCACAGAGAGCATTTTGAGGGAAGAAAGGTTATCTTGAGGAACCCATTCACATTTACAATTATGTTATATTATGTGTATGCATAATATTTATTTAGATATTTAATATATTATTTAATGTACAATGTATTACAGTATTAGTCAAAAGTTTGGAAACATTACTATTTTTAATGTTTAAAAAGAAAAAAAGGCTCATGCTAATCAAGCCTGCATTTATTTGATCAAAAATACAGAAAGAAAACAGTGATATTGTGAAATATTATTACAATTTAAAATAATGTTTTTTTCTATTTTAATATACTTTCAAATATAATTTATTTCTGTGATCAAAGCTGTATTTTCAGCATCATTACTCCAGTCTTTAGTGTCCGAGCCTTCAGAAATCATTCTCTAATACTTTTTTCAGGATTTATTGATGAATAAAAAATGAAAAAAGGAACAGAACAGCATTATTCAAAACAGAAATCTTTTCTAACAATATAAATCTTTACTATCACTTTATCAATTTAGCTGAAAAAAGTATTAATTCTTTAAAAAAAAAAAGAAAGAGAGAAAAGTTACTGACCCCCAACTTTTGAACGGTAGTGTATATTGTTACAAAAGATTTCTATTTTAAATAAATGCTGTTATAAATAAATAAATGCTAAATAAATTTCTTTAACTTTTTATTCATTAAAGATTCCTGAAAAATGTATCGCAGGTTATAAAAAAAATATTAAGCAGCACAACTGTGTCTGTTATTGATAATAAATCATCATATTAGAATGATTTCTGAAGACTCTGACACTGAAGACTGGAGTAATGATGAGCAATGATGCTGAAAATACAGCTTTGATCACAGGAATAAATTATATTTGGAAGTATATTAAAATAGAAAAAAACATTATTTTAAATTGTAATAATATTCCACAATATTAGTTTTCTTCTGTATTTTTGATCAAATAAATGCAGGCTTGATGAGCATGAGACATTAAAAATAGTAATGTTTCCAAACTTTTGACCGGTACTGTATATATAATATTGTGTAATATTATAAATAATATTAATTTATGCATTGCTTTCGAGCTACAGTAAATGAATGAAAATCACGCCACTATAAAGGCAGCGACAGGCTCTTTTACCCTACATGAAAGGGCCCTGGTGGTGCTGTAGACCTAACCCAGATCTAACCAACACTCCTAGATAGCTATTTATTCCATAAATACAGGCAAACATGATTTCAAATGAGCATTAGGATTGAAACACTTACTGACATCTTGTCACAGAGTTTGCAGTTAATTCACAGTCACGTGTGGAATTCTGTCTGTCCTACGGCTGTGTTTTGTTTCTGGATTATGGAGAGTTAGTTCTGCCCCGTTGAGTCAATACTGAGCAGAGACCCCTCGCTCAAAGAATCAGGAGTGACTGAAGGGCTCTGATGGTATAGATGCATGCCAAATAAATGTGTATTTGTTGACAGGTGGTGAGTTATGCACCGATCACGTTGTTTCCTACACCGGTGCCCACAGCACTCTTCCATCAGGCACTGGCAGTACAGACACATTTTAACCGGTTGGTGGACCGGGTGAGCCAGGATCCCACCTTTCTAGAAGAAACTCTGGCCAGGTATGAAACAGTTGCTCTATTGTAGGGTTTTCCTAAACCAGGGAACTGCTGGGGATTTGTGAATAGATGAAAATCTAATAATTAATGCAGTCATAAAAATGCAAAATCACAACAAATAAATGAATCAAAATAAAACACTAAAAACTCTTTGTGTGATAATTAATCAACATCACAGAATCATGAACATGTAAATTGTTATATTGAAGTACCCTCTGAGATTTTAAGTTGATAATTCAAGAAAATATTTTAGGCCAAAGAGTTTCGGCTGACAAAAAAGTTTAGGAATCCTTGCCCCTGTTTAATAGCTTTTTCTTACTGCCTTATTTTGTACATTTTAAGGGTATGATTAAATAAATAAATGTCATATTTTTGTTAAAATATGTTTCCCTTTCCCATCTTAACATGCAGAGACAATCCAAACATTGCTTTGATTGTTTGTGAAATCATGACGCTGTAACACTGTAACATGCAAATGGCATGAGTTTGGGCCAGGAAAATCTGTCTGTCCAAAATGTTAGTATTTTGCAATTCCATCTAGTGCCACTAAAGGCATTTTTATTTATTATATATATATTATATATATTTATATATATATAATGTTATGCCTGATTTTTATATTTATTTACTTATTTATTTGTATATATGTATGTGTATTTATTTATTTTTTCTTCAACAGCACTATCAAAGTTGACAATTTTACAGCCAGACTTTTCAGCATTTACAAACAAGTTCAACAGGCACATCTACCACAGGTATAATGATTTACCAGTGGTTTGTTGATTTATTTATTTTTAAATACCATGTTACACGTAAAAACAATACATGTAAAACATTTACTGTTCATGTTCTTTTATACATGTAATACAGCTGACTTCGTATAAATGTAATATTAATAACCTAATTGTATATGTTCTTTAGATACATTTATTTAAACTATATCTCATGTCTTCCTCAAGTCAATAGTGCTGGGCCTGAATCGCTCAGATTACATGTTGCACCACAGACCGGACGGTGAGACGTCACTAAAGCAGATTGAAATCAACACTATTGCTGCAAGTTTTGGTGGGCTTGCTTCACGTACACCAGATGTCCATCGGTAAGTCTGAGATAAATGGGCAATTTAATCTCCAAACAGCTCTAAAAACGAACTCTGCTAGAGGAGATTTTGTATTAAAATAATGGTTTACTGAATGATGTTTATTATATAAGGGTTAACGTCAGTGCTGTGATAAACTGTTTCTCAATCCTGTAAGACACATTCTGAAGGTCGCAAACCTGCCAGAGGAGTGTAATCGCGTACTCGACAACAACCCAGCAGCAGGTCTGGCGAGAGGTTTGGCCAAGGCCTGGGAGCTCTATGGATCTGAGAGGTGTGTTAAACATTCTTCCTTTTGTTGGACAAACAAAGTTTGGGGTCGGTGAGATTTTTTTCAATGTTAAATGAAGTCTCTTATGTTCACCAAGGCTGCATTTATCATAAATACAGTAAAAACAGTAATACAGCTCTGGAAAAAATTAAGAGACCACTGCAAAATTATCAGTTTCTCTGGTTTTACTATTTATAGGTATGTGTTTGGGTAAAATTAACATTTTTGTTTTATTGTATAAACTACTGACAACATTTCTCCCAAATAAAAATATTGTCATTTAGAGCATTTATTTGCAGAAAATGACAACTGGTCAAAATAACAAAAAAGATACAGTGTTGTCAGACCTCAAATAATGGAAAGAAAATAAGTTCATATTCATTTTTAAACAACAATACTAATGTTTTAACTTAGGAAGAGTTCAGATTTTCAATCACAGCTTTCATGGGTCTTGGCATGCTCTCCACCAGTCTTTCACATTGATGTTGGGTGACTTTATGCCACTTCTGGTGCAAAAATTCACGCAGCTCGGCTTTGTTTGATGGCTTGTGACCATCCATCTTCCTCTTGATCACATTCCAGAGGTTTTCAATGGGGTTCAGGTCTGGAGATTGGGCTGGCCATGACATGGTCTTGATCTGGTGGTCCTCCATCCACACCTTAATTGACTTGGCTGTGTGGCATGGAGCATTGTCCTGCTGGAAAAACCAATCCTCAGAGTTGGGGAACATTGTCAGAGCAGAAGGAAGAAAGTTTTCTTCCAGGGCAACCTTGTACGTGGCTTGATTCATGCGTCCTTCACAAAGACAACCCGATTCCAGCCTTGCTGAAGCACCCCCAGATCATCACCGATCCTCCACCAAATTTCACAGTGGGTGCGAGACACTGTGGGTTGTGGGCCTCTCCAGGTCTCCGTCTAACCATTAGATGACCAGGTGTTGGATAAAGCTGAAAATTGACCTTACACCAGTCCTCTACAGTCCAATCCTTATGGTCTTTTGCAACCTCAGCCTGGCTCTTCTTTGCTTCTCATTGATGAAAGGATTTTTTTCTAGCTTTGCACAACTTTAGCCCTGCCCCTAGGAGCCTGTTTCAAACCGTCCTCGCCGTGCACTTCACCCCAGCTGCCGTTTGCCATTCTTTTTCTAAGTCACTTGATGTCATCCTACAGTTGTTGAGTGACATTCGAACGAGTTGGCAGTCATTTCAGTCAGTGGAGAGTCCGGTCTGTAGCTTTGTTGTCCCCAATGTCTGCTGCTTGACCTTGTTCTTATGAACCGCCGTCTTTGAAATTTTAAGGATGGAAGCAACCCAACGCTCACTGGATTCCTCTGCCAGTAAAGCCAGAATTTAACCCTTCTTTTCCTCACTCAAAACTTTTATTTTTTTAACTCTTTTGGCATGGTCAATAGTTTTTTTTTTTTATTCCAATTACTTTTGAGGTACTACTAGCACTGCCATCCAGCTGGTCCTATTGCAACAGGATAGTGATGACCGCAGCAGTGGTTTTTATACTTTTTCTCATTAAATAATATTTGGTTCAGGTGATCACCTAATCAGCACCTCATTCAGTAGAATGAGGTGTGCCTGTGTTGGAATTCAAAAGACACTGGAATGGAATGGCAGCCATACATGTAGAGATGCTGATTTAAGAAAAATTTGCAGTCGTCTCTTAATTTTTTCCAGAGCTGTATTATGAAATATTATTACAATTCAAAATAGCTGTTTTCTATTTGAATATGTTTTAAAATGTAATTTATTTCTGTGATCAAAGCTGAATTTTCAGCATCATTACTCCAGTCTTCAGTGTCACATGATCCTTCAGAAATCATTCTGATATGATGACGTGCTGCTGAAGAAACATTTATTATTATCAATGTTGAAAGCAGTTGTGCTGCTTCATATTGATGAATAGAAATTTCAGAAGAACATTTATTTGAAATAGAAATCTTTTGTAGCATTATATGTCTTTAATGCCACTTTTGAAAAAATCTTGCTGAATAAAGTGTTAATTTATTTTATTTTTTATAAATCTTACTGACCCCACACTTTTGAATGGTTGAAAGGTTGTATCAAACTGGAATGTGAAAATGAGTGTTTCACTCACTGGTGGTTTATCATTGTTTACTTTGTAATGGAAGTGATAAAGTGATAATTTCTTCATGTCTGATGCCATCCCTTACAGGGCAGTGGTTATGTTTCTGGTTGAGGAAGTTCAGAGGAATATTTATGACCATCGATATGTAGAGAATGAGCTGTGGAAAAGGTACAGTATTCATTCAGATATTAATAAGTGGTGTTTGTGAAGTAAAGCACCTCTGTTACTTTTTTCTGTGCCCAAGAACTTTTATAGGGACAAAAGTGATGATCTGTTGTTTTATATGTACAGAAACATTCCTGTAATAAGAAGACAGTTTGAAGATGTTTGCAGAACCGGATCTCTGGATCAGAGCAAGAGGCTCTTTGTGTGAGCGACTGTGATTCAATATCACACATTTCTCATATGTGCAACGCATTAACATTAAACATTGCTGTCAAGTTTTCTACAATGCTAGTCAAAACAATTACATGACTACATGTCAATAAAGGCCTAATTGTTCAATCCCTGCAGAGATGGCCGTGAGGTTGCCATTGTTTACTTCCGTAACGGATACATGCCCCAAAACTACACCTCAGAGCAGGTGAGGACATGGCTTTATTTTCTTCTCAGAAATGTATTTAGTGTGATAAGTTTTGAGTGTTTATTGGGAATTAAATCTTAACCTGACGTATGTTTCAGAGCTGGGAGGCCCGTCTGATGATGGAGCGCTCTCTGGCGGTGAAGTGTCCCGACATCAGTACCCATCTCGCTGGAACTAAGAAGGTGCAGCAGGAATTGGCCCGGCCTGGAGTTCTGGAGCACTTCTTTCCTGACGAACCTGAAGCAGTTGCTCAGATTCGGGCCACTTTCGCTGGGCTGTACACCCTGGACATGGTAGAACATTGTTGAATCCTGCTTGAGTAGACAGACTTTATGATTAGATCCAGCTCTAATGTAGCACTTCAACAAAACTCTATTATACAGTAGTCAATGGATCAACGGAACATTCTCAGTAGAGAGTCAATATCGTTATTTTTCAGGGCTTAGTATTGAAGTTACTCACAGTATAGAGATTTATTGAAAGAAGTGTTAATTTCGTCAGCTATTTATTTATTTAGCCTCAGTCTTAGTCCTGTGTCAAATGTGCTTTTTTAGTTTTATCATATTTAGTCAACCATGTCCTGTTTTTGTTTAGTCAAGTCTTAGTCGACTAAATGTCTAAGCGTTTTCGTCAGAGAAAACTTCGTCACATTTTCGTAATGCTGCATTGATAATCCCGATTTTGCTCAATTATAATCACAAGGATTGTTGTCATTTGAGAAATGTATTTATTGTTGCACTTTCACCTTTAAGCACAAATCAATGTCGACCCATATGCTTGGTTTGTTTTACCTCATCTAGTTTAATGATTTATTATAGGCTATTTATCATATAGGCCTAATAGAAAAAAAAGAAACTTTAAAAAAAAAATGCAAATTCCACATTATTTGAATGTTTTTCTGTTAAAACAACAGCAAACAATACTGTATTGTCACACAGAGGTTGCGTAAGTGCAGTTATTCAGCAAACACAATCGCAAATAGTCGAGAGATCCATGGATTTATTATAGTTCATCACTGAGGAGGTTTGATGGCAGTTTTAGTTGCACAAAAAGCAAGAGCGGCTCGTGAGTCGTGACAGAACACAGACCGACTGAATGACACTTTAATTTACGCAGAAAAACTCAAATGGAGATTGCTGAAATGCAGCTTACTTGTTTATTGGTGTTTTCCGATCATCATCCGTGCACGAGCGAGAGAGCTTGCGTGCACATGGTTGCCAGCTTGCAGTTTAAAACACCAGATAGAATATGTGTTCTTTTAACAGAAAAGCTTGCATGTCGATATAGTCACAGTTATCATTTAAGGACGTTTGTGTCATCTCGTCTTCGTCTCGTCTTAGTCATGGAAAAAAAAGAAATTAACGAAATTAACACTTATTGAAAGATTGCAAATCTGTATTTACACAGGAATCGCTATCATAAAGCTGCGGTCACATGAATTCTAATGAACAAACATTTTCATGAACAAATCATGATTCATTAACTTTCATACTAAATATACAAAAGAATGTGGGAACAAGTTTAAAGGAAAGGGTGTGCAGAAAGCCCTTATATGGAGATGGTTTGGGTGTGTTTATGCAAATTACTAACCTTAGATAATGGTTGCTCATTTAAAATACTCAAATTTCATTAACGTCCCCCTGTAGTCAATAATTGTATCCATTTAAAACTCTTCTTTGATCACTAAAATTACATATTAAAAAAAAATTATTCATGCCTTAAAATGCTTGAATGTAACTCTACACCCTTGCTTCATTTAGTATACATGGACCCATGAATATGCAAAAGAGCCCTGCCTCCACTCACTCACACCAGCTGAGAGGCAAAGACTATAGATCCACTCTGACAACTTTCCTGTAGTTAACACAAGTGAAAATACAGGTTTAATTCAGCCATATGTTTGAAGCAGAAACTGATTCAGAAAAAGTGGAAGAGGGAATTATACAGGCTCGTCTACAAGTCGATGTATCAGAGTGGTAATGCGTTTTATGAATCGCTCTCTACAACGTCGGACACATAACTGTAATTAATATGATTAGCCTTTGGCTTGATTACGTTATCAAACAGCTGATAATGTGTTGCTAATGTTACACAATGTTCCCGTTTGCCATCTCAGAGTCAGACACCTGCCTTCTGAAAATCAGCATCCTTAGAAACGCTTAAAACCACTTAGAACGTCAGTGGAGAAAGGCATATAGTTCATCACAACATCCTAATATACATCATATACATAATTCACCCGCTATATTGCTAAATGTACCCGATTTTTTTTCATATCAACAGAAAAATATACCGGGATAACCTGGCTTCTCTTGAGACTCTCCTGCTTCAGAGCGGTCATAGTTAATGATATGCTAAAGCCCGCCCACACGTTGCGGTGATTGGTTACAAGGTAGTTTGTAATGTCAGAAACATCAGAGATTTCAAACTGCATTTGAGACTTTATTTCACTGCAGTTTTAAGGAATGCAATGGTGTTAACTTCTGAATTTGCACATGGTTTGTCTTAAAGCATATTAGAAACACCACATAGACGTATAAACAACATTAAAAAACTTGATTTTCACCACAGGGGTTATTTAACATGAGGTTAAGACCAAACTTTTTGTGAATTAGATTTTTTTTTTTTTGTGGGAAGTTTTCTGAATACTGTGCATCCGCAAAGTATTCACAGCGCTTTACTTTTTCCACATTTTATGTTACGTTACAGCCTTATTCCAAAATGGATTAAATTCATTATCTTTTCCCTCAATTCTACAAACAATACCCCATAATGACAACGTGAAAAAAGTTTGTTTGAAATCTTTGTAAATTTATTTAAAAAAATAAAATAAAAAAAACCCACATATACATAAGTATTCACAGCCTTTGCTCAATACATTGTTGAAGCACCTTTGGTACCAATTACAGCCTCAAGTATTTTTGAGTATGATGCTACAAGCTTGGCACACCTATTTTTGGTTTTCATTCTTCTTTGCAGGACCTCTCAAGCTCCATCAGGTTGGATGGGAAGCATCGGTGCACAGCCATTTCCAGATCTCTCCAGAGATGTTCAATCGGGTTCAAGTCTGGGCTCTGGCTGGGCCACTCAAGGACATTCACAAAGTTGTCCCGTAGCCACTCCTTTGTTATCTTGGCTGTGTGCTTGGGGTCTTTGTCCTGTTGGAAGATGAACCTTTGCCCCAGTCCGAGGTCCAGAGCACTCTGGAGCAGGTTCTCATCAAGGATGTCTCTGTACATTGCTGCATTCATCTTTCCCTCGACCCTGACTAGTTTCCCAGATCCTGCCACTGAAAAACATCCCCACAGCATGATGCTGCCACCACCATGCTTCACTGTAGGGATGGTATTGGACAGGTGATGAGCGGTGCCTGGTTTTCTCTAGACATGACACTTGCCATTCAGGCCAAAGAGTTCAGACCAGAGAATTTAGTTTCTCGTGGTCTGAGAGTCCTTCAGGTGCCTTTTGGCAAACTCCTTTTACTGAGGAGTGGCTTCCGTCTGGCCACTCTACCATACAGGCCTGATTGGTGGAGTGCTGCAGAGATGGTTGTTCTTCTGTCAGAGTGACTATCAGGTTCTTAGTCACCTCCCTGATTAAGGCCCTTCTCCCCGATCGCTCAGTTTGGCTGGGCAGCCAGCTCTAGGAAGAGTCCTGGTGGTTCCAAATGTCTTCCATTTATGGATGATGGAGGCCATTGTGCTCATTGGGACCTTCAATACTGCTAAAAAAATTCTGCACCCTTCCCCAAATCTGCCTCGATACAATCCTGTCTCGGAGGTCTACAGACAATTCCTTGGACTTCATGGCTTGGTTCGTGCTCTGACATGCACTGTTAACTGTGGGACCTTATATAGACAGGTGTGTGCCTTTCCAAATCAACTGAATTTACCACAGGTGGACTCCAATCAAGTTGTAAAAACATCTCAAGGATGATCGGTGGAAACAGAATGCACCTGAACTCAATTTTGAGTGAACAAAAGTGAATACTTGTGTACATGTGAATTATTATTATTATTATTATTTTTTTTTTTATACATTTGGTAAGATTTTAAACAAACTTCTTTCATGTTGTCATTATGGGGTATTGTTTGTAGAATTGAGGGAAAAAATAATCCAATTAGGAATAAGGCTGTAACATAACAAAATGTGGAAAAAGTGAAGCGCTGTGAATACTTTCTGGATGCACTGTATATGAATAATCCATGCATTAGACGTTAGTCAGGGTAGTGCCATATTTGATTTTTGACAGGAATGAAAATTAAGCTGTGAGGGATTGAAGTACAATATGTTTCATTGTACTGGTTTGTGTAACAACATATGGATTTCCGTAGACAAAAGCTCCATGAAACTTGTTTTAAAAGTTGAGTTTATACAGTGCATACTATTGTAAAAACTGTCAGTCTATCCCACACAGCCTCGTTTTCATTCGCGTTAAAGAGGGACCCAATATATCTGCTGCTTGTTGGCTGTTGTCAACTGATTGTGGACCAAACAATGGCACAGAAATGACAACAGTTTATTTTATGTATTTAACTTATTATTATAATAACCTTGGTAGGAACTAAACTTTAGAAAGTTTAAACGTCAAAAGCAGGACTGAGTACCACTGTTGACTACTCAATGCTATTTTTTTTAAATTTTATTCTTATGAAACCAATTTTAAATGGTTGACCTGTCTTTCCACAGGGAGAAGAAGGTGATAAAACGGTAGCAATGGCTTTGGCCAATCCTGATCAGTATGTGCTGAAACCTCAGAGGGAGGGAGGAGGTGAGTATTCACAAGTAATGTCCTGTGTACTCACTCACATAATCACAAACACTTGATCAAAGGTGTCCTATGTCGCAGGCAACAACATTTACGGCAGTGAGATCTGTGAGGTGCTGGAGAACCTGAAGAACTCCAGTGAGAGGACAGCCTACATCCTGATGGACAAGATCCAGCCCGTCCCGGTCCAGAACTACCTGCTCAGGCCCGGAGCTGCTCTGAGACTTAACTCCTGTCTGAGTGAACTGGGCGTGTTTGGAGCATATGTCAGGTGGGATCAGTGCAGTTTTTATTGTACGAACATCTTAATTCAATGCATTACAGCCAATCACGGCATCTTTTTCACACACAGGAAAGGCAAAGACATGATGTTTAATGAATGTGTGGGCCACCTGCTGAGGACCAAGAGCTCGGAGCACGCTGATGGGGGCGTGGCTGCTGGAGTAGCAGTGCTGGACAACCCACTGCTGCTCTGAACTACAGCACCACCCTCTGGACCAGAAGAGAATGACATACGACTGACCACAGGGGAATTCATCCCAGATGATTCCTTTCTGTCTGGCATCTGTTTTATCAAAGATTTAGGGTGTTGTATATTCCCTAAAGAAGAAGTAATGACTGAACCGCTGATTTCATTCAAGGATTAATCTGTTGAAGTGTGTTCGTAGTTAATTTTATAAAAGATTTTTTTAACATGTTTCTTTTTTCATGTAGATAAATCGGTAACTGATTTTATTAAATCAAACTGGTAACATTTCCATTGTAACCAGCATCTATGGTCAAACGATCAGAAAGTAGTTAATGATTATGATAGTTGTGATGCAATTCAGCTTTAACCAAGACTGTTTTTAACATTGATAATAATCAGAAATATTTCTTGAGCAGTAAATCAGCATATTAGAATTGTTTTCTGAAGGATCACGTGGCACTGAAGACTGAAGTAATAGGAACAACAGGAATAAATTATAATTTAAAATAATATATTAACATAGAAAACTGTTTTTTACCGACCAAAATTTTGAACAGTGGTGTGCAGTACTTGTGGAAACATTATGCAAGTCATTTTAATGAAATGTAAAAAATAACCATTTCCTGGAGATTATTTTTTAGAACAGCACTAACATACATAAACCTGCACAAATAAAGAAAAAATCTAATTTCAAAGAAACAACTTTCTGAAATCCATGTTTATTTCAATCTCCACATTACAGCCACAAGAAATCACACTCATCACCAACCAACCAAAGTCAACACCAGAAAAACCTCCATCCTCTCATTCATTCACTCAACTCTGGACAAGTCACTGTCAACTTCCGAAAAACAATAATGGTTCCAATAAAGCAAGATAGTACAAAGATGATACAAGACATGCATCAAATCTCAAGCAATGATCAATGGAAAAGAGAAAGGGCTTGACACAATGACAAGACCTCAACAGTTAAACAAGGCAGGAAAAGAGAATCGTATGATGTACGTTAAAGCTGTATTGAATAGTGGGATTATTGTGAAGATGCTTTTTGAACACTGAAACGTTTCGAAAGTTACAAAGAGAGTAAGTGGAGCTTTTAAGCATTTGCTTTGTTGTTTATCTTAATATCCTTACCAGAGAAGCAACAGGCATTCAGTGAAGTTAGAATAACGGGGACTAGACAGACAAAGGCTCAGACGAACTAACATGAAGTCATCTATCGGAATGTGCAGGGCCGGATGACGCAATGATCCACATAGCAAAGTCCCTCCTGCCTCACAATGATACATACATACACCATGATCTACACACAGAACAATAAAAACGCATCAATGCAAGCGCCATCTGAAAATGAGAACGAAAGGAAAAAACACTGAGTGGTTCTAACTACTTGATATGAAAGTAAAGACTGAAAGGTATTCGTGTGAGACAGCCGATAAAACGAACTCAGATCACAAGCGTTTCATTTTGCAGATTTTACATTCATTGATGCTTCTTTTTCCCCGTTTCCCCTCAGCCCAACATATACAATGATATTATATTCATTACTTTAAAACAAAAAGGCATTTTCACTCTTATGGTTTTTTCTATTATATTATCAAATTCATGGCAAAGAAGCCATGAAATTGATGAACATATTTAACGCATCACTGTCTGACCGACTGATTTTGATGCCTAAAATCCAAATCGTCCCATGACTCTTTTCCTATGAAGAAAAACCATGTTTAACATGAGACGGGATTTTATTATAAATCAAGACAGTGACGTTCCTTAGAAACGAGCCTGAAGGCTAGTCAGCGAAGCCTGCAGTCAGACGCACCGTCATGCACTGCGAGGCCCAAACCAGCACGACGCCGCCGTAAAGTACCGCCACGTAAGCTTATAGCTGCGAGGTCAGTTAAAAAATGACCCCGTCCCTGACCCGATGAAGAGAAGCACGGCGGTTTTACTTTTTTAAAAACTTCAATTTCTGCGTATAAAAACGGTACATAAAAATATACGTTTTGTGCAGTACAAGTTAGTGCAATTACATTTTTTCCCTCTTGTTCTTCTCATTGGCACTTAGTGAAGGTTACGATCATGAGAGGAACGCTCTTTCCTTTCTGACAAAGCTGCTCTAAGCTGTGATTGGACAAAATACTTTGACAGATAGATTCGGTCATTTGGCAATTAGGCACTTGCCCAGTTGTTTCTTTGAACCGCTACATTTTGATTACCAGTTTTGTTTGGTCTGATAAAAGCTAAAATGAGATTTAAAGGGATAGTTCACCCAAAAATGAAAATTAACCCATTACCCTCAAGCCATCCTAGGTGTATATGACATTCACTGCCATTATAAAGCTTGGATTAGCCAGGATATTTTTTTAATATATCTCTGATTGTATTCATCTGAAAGAAGAATGTCATATACACCTAGAATGGCTTGAGGGTGAGTAAATCATGGAGTAATTTTCATTTTTGGGTGAACTATCCCTTTAACTTTGAAGGCGTAAAATAATGTGTCAAATGTTTCCTTTTTTCAAAGGAATAATTCACCCCAAAATTGAAAAAGGTTTGCGTGAACTATTATCCTTCAAGGGATTTGTCGTTCCAAAACATTTTGCTTCAGTGGAACACAGAAGAAGATATTTTGATATTTTTGTCCATTCAATGAAAGTGAATGGGGTCCAATGTGATGTTTCACAAAAGTCATACAGGTTTGGACCGAGACGAGAGTCACTAAATGATGACAGAATGTTCATTTTGGGGTGAACTATCCCTTCAATGATACGGATCACATTCACATGTCCAATGATTGTCAGTGTTTCATGGGTTCACTGCAAAAAAAGGTATTTTTGTTTTCCAGTATTAATATATCTAAACATTCTTAAATCAAGATAGATTTACTTGAGAAGCAACATGATTTAATCATCTTGTTTTCTGAAAAACATCAAGTGAGTTAAGAAAACAAATGGGGTAACGCAAGAATTTTCTTGTTTTAAATATATTTTTCAGAAACCATGATTTAAGGCCCGTTCCTACCAAGGACGATAACTATAACGATAACGATAAAGATAAAGATATAGTTCTAAAAATCAATCTCAATATTACAGAATAGCAGAGTTTACACCACAGCGACAACGCTAAAGGCACAGAGAAACGATATCGTTGGAATCACTTTCAGAAAGTTTTTTTTCCAGCTGATGAACGATAAAAACAGCCAATCAGAATCCATCCTGCTGTAACGAGCTCGAGCATTTAAAGCGGCAGACAAGCACGCGCTTAGAATAAACAGAACAATATTTTCCACTGGTGTGGATGCTAACATAGTTATCTTTATAGTTATCGTTCTTGGTGTGAACGGGCCTAGTGATAGTTCACCCCAAAATGAAAATTCTGTCATTAATTACTCACCCTCATGTCGCTACAAATCTGCAAGTCTTTCGTTCATCTTCGGAACACAAATTAAGATATTTTTGATGAAATCAGAGCTTTCTGACCCCTCCAACTATGCCAAAATTTGGACTAAACCGCTCAATTCATATGGATTAGTTTTACGATCTCTTTATGAGCTTTTTGAAGCGTCAAAGTGGTAGTTGTGTAACTGTCAATGGAGGGACAGAAAGCTCTCAGATTTCACCAATAAGATCTTCATTTGTGCTCCAAAGATGAACAAAAGTCTTGGAACGACATGAGGGCGAGTAATTAATGACAGAATTTTCATTTTAGGGTGAATCTCTTTAATATTGAGTCCTTTCCATTCTTAGGTAAATGCATCTTGATTTAAGAGTTTTTAGATATTTGTAATGGAAAATAAGACAAAAATACAAAGCAAATCATTTTTGGCAGTGTAACAGCTGCTCATATTGAGAGGGTCTGTTTACATGAAGACATCACATGATCACCTCCATATGATAAGAAAGCACAGTGGAAGACATCAACATGTTATCAGAGCAAGCTTTCCTTAACGTGAATAATATCCATAAGCTGAACGAGAAGCAAATAGTTCCTTAGGAAACACAATGTGGCCCGAATTTGCCACAAAGACTGCAATAAGCAGGAAGGCGTGTTTGTGTGGAAAACACTTGATTTATGGATCACATTAGACTGGGATGTCCTGCTGGGATGACGGTTAAATCTGAAGTGTGGGTGATTAAAGTGCCCGCCATTGAATTAATACTGTGGACAGGAATAAACCTCATAGCTTATAAAGAGGCAGTTGATCTGTGAGGGACAGAATAGTTTGGGTGGGTTAGCGCAGAGAGAGGCCATTTTACATTCCTGCACTACAACTTTATGGCGCTGAAGTACACAGAGCTCTCTCTCTGTAAGGCTCATTCTTGTTTAGAGGTATTACTTTAGCAATATGTGACGAAACAGTTCTTGACTATTTGCCGAAACGCTCACAGTGTACGTGAACGCACCAGTTCCAATGCTAAACTGCACTCTGCTTTATCGAAATAGAAAACTAATGGCCGTTAAAAGTGCTTGTAGGCAAAACAAAGCGCCGAGTCCAGAAAGCTTAAATGACGTCAATAAATGAATTTGAGTTTCTCTGTGTAAGAGAATTAACTGTTTAAAATACTCAATACCCAGTCAAATAGCTTACAGAGTTTTTAACAGTTATGTATAAAGTCTGCCACACTTAAAATCGTGGAAAAACGTTAGCTGTGCTCCACAGAACACACGCAAAACACGAAAGTAAAATAGACTGCCTGAAAAATCTGCTTTGAATGTTTCATTTCTGGATTACTTATGAAAAAGTAACTTGTTTTTGCCTTAATATGCAATGCAGCAAAAGCCAATAAGCTTTTTTTTCCAAAGTATTTTCCACTTTTTTTTGCTTTTTATCAGTTTTCTGAATAAAAGTCTTATTGTTCCACTATGGAAGCAGTAGGAAAAGAGCACCCCCTTGTGGCCTGGAGGAATTAGTGACATTTAAAAAGGCCACACACCTCAGACGGAACCCATCTCTGCTCATCAAGTCCCCTGTGAGAGTGTGCAGGAGATATCGGTGCTCAGTCCGTGGAACAGGCGCAATAGAAGAGCATGTTTTGAAGTAGGATAAAGCTCAGTCAGTGAAGCGCTGGCAGGCCTTCTTCCAACGGCACGCTGTGCACCACAGGTCCCTCTTCTCCATGCCGTACACCTTTCGGCACTTCTTGGCTTCGCCACGCGGTTTCCTGGGGAAATATTTCACATAGTTTTTCGGTTAGCTGTGATGCAAGGCTCCAAAATCATCATGCAGCCATGAGCCCGGCGGACGGGTTACCTGGTTCCAGTGGTGGCTTTGGAAGCGGAGGTGTTGTTGGTGTGTGTTTTGCTGACAGTGGTGTGGTTAACAGGTTGTCTCTTCTCACCGATGCTCACAGTGCGGATTTGAGTCATCGGGCCCTGCAAAAGCATTTCATGTTAAAGGTGATCTGACTAAACAAAGGTGAAGTGAAGACATGCTTGCATCTCAGCTGACACTTCTACCGTTCACAAGTTTTACAGTTTGGGGTTGGTAAGATTTCTGAATGTTTTCTAAAGTCTCTTAAGCTCAGCAAGAAAAAATGATCAACAATACAGTAATATTGTGAAATATTGCCATTTAAAATAACTGTTTTATTCTAGCTTCACGCATTCTTTTTGTATCAACTCTTGAAATTGGTTATGTTTAATAAAAAAAGCAACATTTTGAACAAAAAGCTGAGAAAATCACGTTTTCGGATACAAAACGATGATCAAAACACAGATGGACTAGATCGAGTCCATCAACACCCACTAAGCTTCACAGTCCTATAGCTCATCCTGGGTCGACATTTTATTTGGTAACAGTAGGCAGTTTTGATTTTTATGCTGTTTAATGTTGATGATCGTGTTATTTGACATGAGCGTAAGCAATGCTTCTGTCGCTTGTTTCTGCTTCTTTTTCACCTGTGTTTTGATCAGGAGATTCTGTGCTATTTCAAAAGATGCGTAATAGCGTCCCCTACTGTATAGTACAGTAAAAAATGGATTGCCGGGAAAGAGTTAATATATTTTAAAATGTGATTTATTCCTGTGATGCAAAGCTGAATTTTCAGCATCATTACTCCAGTCTTCAGTGTCACATGATCCTTCAGAAATCATTCTAATATGATGATTTGATGCTCAAGAAACATTTATTATTATATTTATCAATGTTGAAAACAGTTGTGCTGCTTCATATTTTTGAAGTTCAAAAGAACAGCATTTATTTGAAATAGAAATGGTTTGTAGTATTATAAATGTCTTTACTCTCACTTTTTTGGATCAATTTAGAATAAAAGTATTAATTTCTTTCAAAAAAAAAAAACGTACGGACCCCAAACAGTAATACACATACACAGTAAGTTATTTAACGCCTGGTTATAAAAGTAATTGTTGTTGTTCATCTTTTCTTTTTTACTCAGCCTCGAGTGTTTTGATTACTAAATTTGTGCCATTATGTATTATATTATAGAAAAAATGGGATTTTCTGAAAAAAATTGTGAGCAATGTTTATCTGTGCAAAACAATGTTAGGGTATTATGGGTGGTTGCTATGGCGTTGTTATGCAGCTGCTACGGGATCTAGGTGGTTGCTAGGGTGTTCTGGCTGATTCTGTATGGTTACTTTTCATGGCTAGTTTCTAAGGCAAAATAATAGTAATAGTAATGCTTTTCTAGCAAACACAGATCAAATTGTTGTTCCATTACGGCACATCCCTGATCACAATATATTTTCATAACTAATTCATAACCTTTCTTTTTGACAGGTACTACACTGCCCAGCCAAAAAAGTCGCTGTTTGGATTTAAATAGGCAAATGCTTAGGAGTCAATGACTGGATCATTATTGCTGTGATTATGATATTTCTAGCAACAGTTCTTCCAACCCTAATTGATGGATTGTGTAGCTTTCCATTTCTTAAACAGCCATGCAGAAAGACACATCATGGCCAGGATGACAATGTCAAGATTCATCAGGCTCAGACTGTGAAAGAATGGTTGGGAGGGAGCATGAAGAATCATTTTCACACATGAATGAGTCTTTGGGATGTGCTGGAGGAGACTTGACAGAGTGCTGGATTTTTGCATTGTCAATGCAAGATCTTGCCCAATGGAAATAACATCACAGCATTTATTTCCATCAATTGTGCATAAATTTTTGGTCAAGATCTTGTGTGAAAAGGATTATTCATGCTCCCTCACAACCATGCTTTCACAGTTTGAGCCTGATGAATCTTGACATTGTCATCCTGGAATATGGGCATGATGTATCTTCCTACATGTGTTTAAGAAATGAAAAGATGCACACTCCATCAATTAGGGTTAGAATAACTGTTGCCAAACATATAACAATCACTGCAATAATGATCCAATCATAGACTCTTAAGCATTTGCCAATTTAAATCCAAACAGTGACTTTTTTTTGTTGGCCGGGTTGTGTAGATTTCTGCAGTTGTCAGCCTGTAACAGGGGCTTGGAAGCTACTTTCTGTGTTTTGCAAAAGCGTCTGAGACAGGAAACCAAAAGTCATGCAAGTGCAACTTCTGAAAGACCCCAAGAGACAGAGAAAAACAAATGAGACTCAACCAAGCTTACAGGATCACTGCCCTTTCAACGTTTAATGAGCTCAGTGACAAACGCTGTTGACTGCGTCTCTGACAGAGAAAGAGATTGTGAGAAAACAAGGAAGAGAGAAAGAAAGTAGCCATCTCACCGGTAGACCTTTATATATGACAGGGGGCGACTGCCAGGATACACTAATCCTATCCTCACTGTGAGGCGGTTCAGAGGGCATGCTGGGAATGCTGACAGGGGTTGTAGCCTGAAAAACATAGTGTGTGTAAGAGGCGGTATTAGCAAAGCCAGCAGAGAGAGGAAGAGAAAACACTGTCAAGCACAACCACAACCACAACCCAGCGATAGCCAAGAAGAGCTGCCTCAAAGACTCGATCATGACAAGCCTTTAGAAATGAGACGGTCTCATACTCAACCTATCCAACCTGGTCCTGAAATCATGGCCTTTGCTGACCTCATCACACTGACCCATATAAATACATCAATAAATGGATTCCAGCAATTAAAGAGACACATGTGTATGCAGTAGTCTGGCTTTGATATTTAACAGAGCTCTCAATCTGGTGGGCGAGCGAAGGTCAGATATATAAATCGTTTGAAAGATTTTCAGAAAGGTCATTCATTCCATTTGGGACAAAATTTCTCAAGAAACTCCTGCAAAGAGAAGCCATACACTAGCAGATGTAGTTGCAAAGCACACATTTACCCCCAAAATAAAAAAAAGACATAATAGTTTCATTTTAAGAAAATGCAGCTCGTTTTTAGGTCCGTAAAAATTATTTGCATCAATATTATTGACGACAGTTATCCAGAATTCCTCCCAAAATTCTCATTTACACATCATGGTAGTATTTGTTTATACTTTTGTATATTTATGCTTGCTTGCATTTTTATGATTTAAAAATTACTGCATTCCAGTATTTGTTTGTATGCAGAACAATTAATGTGTTACCATTGTGAGAATCTAATAAGAAGCACAGAGAATAATGAAAATTACAGTTTAAAATAATTTGTTAAAGGTGTAGTTCACTCAAAAACTTTTTACTCACCCTTAATGCCATTCTAACCCTGTAAGAGTTCTGTATCTTTGGAACACAAATGTAGATATTTTTAATATTCCCTTATCATTTTTGCCCATCCATTTTCAAAACCAAAATTTGCACACTTCATATGTGCCTAAAACCACTTGAATTCAACCACTTGATTCATATGAATTCTTTTAACAATGTCTTTTTGTCAAAGGTTTTGGTACTTTTAATGAATGGACAGAAATGATGAGAAAATATTAAAAGATAGAAGGTTTATGGGTTTACAAGGGTGAGAATTTTTGGGTGAACTGTCTCTTTAAGATACATGCTAATGGGAATATTAGGGAACTGCAATTACAAGGTTTCTGCAGGTTTTATGAAGGTAAATTTAAGACATTTTTAAGACCAATTAAAGAAAATTTAAGGACTAAATTGAAGGGAACAACACGGCAATATGTTCTCTAAATGTAAATGTCTAAGCACACAATGAGTCTAAAGTGACACTTTAAAGTTTGAAAATACAATTTCCAACAGATGTCCATAACTTTTTATCTAATTTTTACAAAAAATAGCTTAAAGTTTGAGATAAGAAATCTTGGGAAATCTTGTGATCTTGTGAAAGTGATTTTATGATTAAAACAAGAACAAATATCTGCCAATGGGTTCATAAAAATCAACTTAATTCAAATGTAAGTCATTTTCATACTCAATGACAGATATTTGTTCTTGTTTTAAGCACAAACTCACTTAATTTTGTTCAATTTCTCAGAAAACAAGACTTCTTTTTCATTTTGCATGTCATTTAATGTATCTTGATCTAAGGATGTTTTGAATTTGTACTGGGGAAAAAAGGAAGAACATTATTTATCGCAGTGCATGCAATTTAATTTTACAATTGCATTTAGGGCCCTATGAAATCAGTTTTTTTTGTTTTATAGATTATTCTGTTTTAATTTTTCTGGAATTTTCTGCTTTAATGGTTAAATTACATTTTTAAACTGACTTTCATTCATCTTCAGAACACAAATGAAGATATAAAAAGTTCATAAAGAGATCGTAAAACTAATCCATATGAATCAAGCGGTTTATTCTACATTTTTTGAAGAGACTCGATCGCTTTATATGATGAAGGAAAGTCTTCTGGGTTTGGAACGACATTAGACTGAGTAAATGATGACAAGATTTTCATTTTTGGGTGAACTGTCCCTTTAAGTCTTCTGACCTACTTTTGATTTATTCATCCAAAATTTGACAAATTCTGTGACATTCTGCATTATACAGTAAATGAATGGATTCTGCAATTCTGTCCACATTTTTTGCATCACAGAAATCATAGGGCCCTAATTTAATGCCATGATATTGAATTTAAGACATTTTTAAGGCCTTAAAATGTAGAAGGTCAAATTAAGACTTTTTTAAGACCCTGAATTAGTTGTCTTGAAAATAATGCAAAATGAGGTTTCATATTCTTCAAACAAAGTATAATATCATATTTATTTCTTTTGATAATAAAGCTTTGTTGACTCTGACACTGATGGTGAGAGATTTGAGTTTAATTAATAACTAAAATAGCCTTGTGTGGGGGATCTGAAAGAATATGATGTTCTTCTCAAAGCAAATACAGATTGACAAATTAACTGTAGGCGAGTGTGCATGAAGACTTCATCGCTAAACCTCAAACCCATTATATGACACTCTTACTCCACTGAGTGCAGATAGAAGTGACTGTGTGTTCAATAAGATGTCTAGACGCAGTGAAGAGCAATGTTACCTGGTAAGCGTGGTCAGTGCGGATGTGACACAGCGCCGATGGTGCTGACTGGCTGAGTGGGGTGTGGATCATGTGGGCGGGCTCAGATTGAGACACATCACAAGTCAGGACGGGGAAGACAGGGGCCGGCCCGGACGTAGTAGGAGAGGTGGGCGTGAGGTTGGACAGCCCCTCTGAAAGAGTGTCCATGTTCACCTCGATTTCTGAGTAGTAGAAATCCTCCTCGCCATCACTGTAGTCAGAATCTCCATTCCGCCTGAAAACACACAATACTACAACTTAGGCCAGCCTCCGATTGCAGGCTCAGTGCTCTTGTGCGTGCGTCAACAGGCAGGGGGCAGCAGTGCCAACATCATAACTTGGGCTTGATTTACATGGGATGGTTAGGTAGCAACAAGAGGCTATAAAAACACTCTTACTACTTCCATCAGAATGTGGCTCCCTCTCTACCTCCTGTTATGGAGTTCAGAAAGGGAAGAGCACCCTGAGCCACCCCATCCTTAGAGATTGACAGACAAACTCCGACTCAAAAGCTTTAACATTACAATATGTCCCCGCGTTTGTCCTAATTTTCCTATATGTCCTAATCAGACGCGAAAGACGTCACGGCTGGAACAACAACATACAAAGTATGACAGTGATGATATCTCAGGTACTGATCATGTGCTTTTATAATGCTAAACGAATTTAATGTGAGTTTTTATGTGCATTTTATAGCTGTACTAAAAGCGACAATGGATAATTGACCTGAGATCTTGAAAATAAAAGGAAACAAGAACGTTGAACAAACATGTATATTCTATGACGAAGATCGTTTCAGTCACTCAGTATGTATTTATAATAATAAAGGGATAGTTCATCCAATACTGAAACTTTTGTCATCACTTACCTCATGTTGTTCCAAACCTGCATGAGTTTCTTTCTTCTGTTGAGCAAAAAAAAAAGATATTTTGAAACATGTTGGTAATCAAACGGTGGGCCCCATTGACTTCCATAGTATTTTTTTTGCCTACTATGGAAGTCAATGGGGCCCACCGTTTGATTACCAACATGTTTCAAAATATCTTTTTTTGTGCTCAACAGAAACTCATACAGAAACTCATACAGGTTTGGAACAACTTGAGGGTGAGTAAGTGATGACAAAAGTAATATTTTTTGGTGAAATATCCCTTTAAATCGGTGTAATATTTATGAATTCGTTGTGAGTGCAGTGCGCTTGCAGAGAGACTCCGCCCACATGCTCTTCTGATTGGCTGTGATTTTTGATCGACTTTGTCACGTCTTGTAGTCGAGTCACGTCTAGTGTGGGCAGACAAATTGCTTGTGTAAATGTTCAAACTGCAGAACAAACATGCTCATCTATTCCAGGAGTGTTTTTTTCTGACTGACGCTTACCCGAGGTGGACAGTGCGGATGTGGCGCTGGATCCCTGAGGAGGTGCTGAGGACTTTTTCACAGTTCTTCCAGAGACACTTAAACATCACCTTCATGGAGTTCTGGAACAAACAAGCATACGATTTACATTTTATAAAGGACATACCAGTGCTGCTAAAGTTTTAGGGAAGCCTAGGTTTCTGGACTGTAAAGGCAGCTAATCATGAATCCATATGCAAATTTCACAATGACATCATTGCTGTAATATTTAGATTTTTGAGTATTCTATTTTATTTCAAGTCAATGGGAGATTTCAAACTTGAATCTTACATTTCTTAAAAAGTATAACGTTTATAAAAGACCAAAATAGACAGCACACGTAAGGCTACAAAACAAAGTTTGAATGTCTGAGGAATGCCTAAGGAACACCAATACAGTTCTGCCTTAGAGCTATAAACATAAAAGCCACTTAAAAAATGAATGAGAGAATAATAATTAGTAAGTGCATCTTTAAAAAGAGATCTGCTCTATTTGTTATCTGCAGTGATTCAGAGATTGCATAAGCCCCATGTGTATGTGCAGCAGAAATTCCCTTCAGCCCACTGCTGCCCCAAAGGCACGAAGGCTCTTCACTGCAGCAGTGAAACAACTATTACAGCACTTCAAAACAACAGTGACACTGCCAGGTGACGGCATGTGTGTCATGTGTGGGAGATTCACACCTCCTGTGCTGTGCTGTTTTGTCACGTTCACCAGCGCTCCAAGTGTATTTTGATTCTCCTCTCGCTCTAAATCGCATGTGTTTATCTAACATACTTCAATGATTCAAACGATGAATCACTCTCACACACTTTGCTGCGATTTATACTTATATAATATATCCAATATATATATATATATATATATATATATATATATATATATATATATATATCTGAAGTTAACACTCGACAAGTGCCAAAACTGAGAAAAATGACATAATTAAATAAAATGTTTTTTATTCCTGTGATCAAAGTTGAATTTTCAGCATCATTACTTCAGTCGTCAGTGTCACATGATCCTTCAGAAATCATTCTAATATGATGATCTGATGCTCAAGAAATATTTCTTAATATTATCAATGTTGAAAACAGTTGTGCTGCGCAATATTTTTGTGGAAACTGTGATTTCTTTTTCAGGATTCTCTGATGAATAGAAAGTTCAAAAGAACAGCATTTATTTCAACTAGAAATATTTTGTAACAATGTAAAAGTCTTATACATGTATATACATATAAAATACACTATATTATCCACTTATAAAAGTAAACACATTTCTTGATAAATATATAAAATTATAAATACATGTATTGCTACACTGTAAAAAAAAATTATATGATCAATAAGTTATGACAACATATGTTTTAACATTGCCTGAACTCATCAAAATAAGTTAAGCAATTTTCATGTACATATACATATACATATACATATACATTTCATTTTTTATTTTATTATTTAATTTAATTTAATAAATAAAGCAAATTATACTTTTATGACCATTGAGATATATTTACTGGAGGCAAATATTCTCAATTTATTTACCAAAAGTTAATTTTTTGATCCTGGTTATAGTTTATAGTTAGTATTGTGGAAAGTGTGTAAATATATACTACGTTATTTAATGTGTCATATTCCCATAATTTAGACTGAAAACGGTGTGAAAGAATGACACTCTAGAACAAACAGTGAGCCAAGATTATATTGTCATTATATCAATCATTATCATCATTTCTTCTGATAAACCTTGCCAGGAACTTAATTTGTGAGAAAAATTATCACATTAACTCTGAAACGTTAAACATGCCCGGACCTGTTCACTGCCCTCATCAGAGTCAATGAGTGGGTGTGTGTCTGCTCTCAAACACACAAAAACAAGCAAATACTCTCGGCTGTTCTCAAGGCTGATGATATTAACCCTTTCATAGATCACAAAAGCCTATGAAACATTCCCCATCGAAGCCTCGTCAGAGATGATGTGACAACCAAAACCGGCAGAGAAAGGGCTGGGAAATGTATGTTTCCATTTGTCTTTATGAATGAACAGCCAGTCCTCTTGTGTTACACTTCACCCATCTGCTCAACATTTGGCTTGGTTCGGCTCAAGGAACTTTTTTCTCTCTTGTCTCCTTCATTCACAGTGGTTTTTATTGGCTATAACAGGACATATAGGCATGCAGGGAGGCCTCTGGTGAGCTGAAATAATAGAAGAAGTAGCCAGGGCTGTTGCCTAAGACAAGCACTAGCAGTACGGGACACATCCATCTGTCTCTGTACACACACAGGAGAATTACACTAGCCAAAAATGAGCTGAACCCATATTAAATATTATGTAATGCGCACCAGCGTGAAATAAACAACTCTACTATCTATTTTTTGAATTCTGTATTCAACAATTCGACTAAATTTCTAGTTGTGTATAGGATGGCTAATGGGGATTGTAACATAATCTGAAACAATCCTAATGGGATCCACTAAGGGCTTCTTCAATCCCCTAAGAATTCTTTTAAATTGAAAAAAAAAGAAGAAATACACTAAATTGAACAAAAAAATCTGTTTAGTAGGGTCTTAGTGTATTCTTATTTGCTCCCATTAGGATCTTTTAAGAGATCAAAGTTATGACAGAAATGCCATTAGCAATGCAGTACACATCCTTTAGGATTTTTTGATAAGGTTATAATGGAAGTCCATAGGCTTTCACAACAGAACTGTGTTCTTTACAAAAAAAATTATTTGAGATTTAAAGTCAAAAGTTTATCTACCGTGGATAAACTTTCAGTTATTATGCATTATGATGTAATTCCTGTGACTGGATTTTGCTGATACCGTGGCATATTTTACTAAGTTAAGCTTTACATGGTCATGACAGGAATTGAAAGACTGGATATAACTTTGCACAGATATGATTTTTAAAAGATATTGCTTTAACACATTTTTCCAGTGCAGTGCCTTGCTCTATTAATTTCCATAGCAAGTACCTTGCTGTAAATGTGATTTTTGTTTCTACACTATCTTTTAATGATAAGTTAATACTTTTATTCAGCAAGGACACTTTAAATGGATCAAAAGTGACAGTAAAGACATTTATAATTTTACAAAGGATTTATATTTTTAAATAAAAGGAGTTATTTTGAACTTCTTACTACATAATAATCAGAAATATTTCTTGAGCATCAGATCATCATATTAGAATGATTTCTGAAGGATCATGTGACACTGAAGACTGGAGTAATGATGCTGAAAATTCAGCTTTGATCACAGGAATAAATTACATTTTAAAATCACAATATTCTGTCCTAATCAACAGCCATAGATGCTGTCAATACTTATGTTGCACTGAACCCAGAACATTACTTTTAAATGTCTGATATCGCTTAAGGAAAGTTTTTCTGTCCTGTTTATGCCTAATTAATTTCTCCATCCAATATCTGCAATTGCACATATTGCATCAGAATTGAGAAATATTGTGTAGGAAAAACAACAACAACAAAAAAAACATGTTTCACTTTTCTCCTTTTCTTCAGAAAAAGGGCGTGTAGGCATGACAGGATCCATGTATACAAGAGTGTGCACTCGGGAATTGTGTGGAAAAACTTGTGTTAAGATGTGTGTAGTGCTGTGAAAGGATAAACCCGAGTGGATCTGTAACGGAACCCCCCCCTCATACACACACAAACACACACAAACACACACACACACACACACACACACACACACACACACACACACACACACACACACACACACACACACACACACACACACACATCCTCAGCCTCTACCAAAACAAGGTGAACAGGCAGAAAGGCTAATGGCTTCCTGACATTGAAACCACATTCACGTTCTGGAGTGATTCCACACTTCAAAAAAACTGAATAGAAGAGGGGACGAAAAGGAGAGAATGAAAGAGAGAACGAAAACACTCAATCATGTGGGTGACAAGACTCGTTGTGCAAGCATTTGAGTCAAGCTGATGTGTTTAATGGAGGTCTTTGTCCACGAAAACTACTCAGCAGAACTCCACATTGTCACTGAGGTCTGATAAACCACACAAGTTCACTCTGTTTTCTCATATGACCTGACCCCTACCTTTCGTTTCCGGGGGATGGGGTCCTCAAACAGGAAGTGTGTACTCTCGGTTTCCTCATTGTTGTCATCACTCTGGGAGGAAAGCAGGAAGCTCTTGCCGGCATCATTGGAGAGGGGCGGGGACGGCGTGGAGGGCACCGATTGGTCACTGGCGTCCCAGCTCCAGTTCCCGCTGGTGGAGCTGCTGTAGCTGGCAGACAGGATCTCCTTCCAGCCCTTACTAGCCAGATCTACACCTGAAGACAAAACACAGCAATTTTAAAAGCAGGAAAAGAGCTTTGACAGTTTGACTGACCTGTTGGGCTATTAGCAGTATGCACTGTTACCTATTCCCAGAGTCCAACACACTGCAGGATTTAATTAGAAGTCAGCAGTAAACACATCAACAGATGTCAACCGCTTCCAGCGTGTTTTGGAAATGTCACACCCCTTACCATAACCACAAGTTTCAACACACTACTAACTCAACTCAACCAGGCCTCGCTCCTTTTTAGTGTATGGCTTGGGCGGGAAATATTTAAATTCTCGGAAGAAAACTCAATCAAGCATTTCAGGGAGTTCAGAAACAGTGTTACTGGTATAGAGAATAACTCCCTTTGGAGTGACTTTGTGCTTTGTAACTTTCCAGACCATTTTCATGCTCAAACAGCAACATTACACAACATGTAAAGGAGCATGATAGGTCCTCTTTAATGTAAGGCTGGTATCTTACTAAAGCAATCCAATCCAACTCAATCCAAACCTATATAATTATCCATCATTTTGTTATTTGATGACTAGGCCAATTTCTGTTAAAGTGAGATATCCTTTCTCTCACAGAATGCAGGACATTTGGCATTAGACCCGTGGGAATAGTTTGTTACATTTATATAGTGCTTTTCTAGGTACTCAAATCGCTTTACATGTGGAAGGGGGGAATCTCCTCAACCACCACCAATGTGCAGCATCCATCTGGATGATGTGACGGCAGACATACTGCACTAGAACGCCCACCACACACCAGCTGATTGGTGGAGACTGGAGAGGAGATATGTTATACCTTTATACTGTTTAGTCACACTGAGTTGATGAGAACATACAACAACAACAAAGAAGATAGCACGCAACACTGGATCAAGATAAAATAACAGAGCAAAACTACAGCCGTTGTGTTAATTCATTAATGCATGACAGAAATTTGTTTCACCTTTTTTTGTTGCCTGTGTACGCTAATGAATGCAGAAATTTACAACTTATGTTATTGCTTCAGTAAATGTGTTTATATGAGACTCATTTGTTCAAATAGAATAGTTGAAATGTACTAAAATGTAAAAGTGTTAAAAGTTAAATGTACTAAAGTGTTAAAAGTAACACTTTACACTAAGGTGTAACAGTAGTTTATTAGCTATCATGAACTAACAATGAATAACATTTATGCAGCATTTATTAATATACACTCAGCAGTTGAGTTATTTATCGCAGGCTTTTTGCATCCTCTTCAAGAGAGAGTTCTCGACGCAATCACACTGGTGCCTTTCTTCAGTAAAATACAGGACTGTGTACATTTTATTTAAAATCTATAAAATGGTTACTGTGCTGTAAATCATTCAATTAATGCAAAGCAACATACAGGGACGTTAGCAGTTGAAGTTAGCAGTTCCCCCACCAAACACGATTCCAGCTCCGGCATGAGAACCAGTGCCGTTACGGTGGAAACGGGATTACAGAGACCGGTCAATTGTACTTGAATTACTTCAAAATGTTTCATTTTTTACTTCTAATGTTTGTTAAACGAGTTTAAATGTAGGCAACATTGTACATATTACATAGTACATATTAAAAACGGTATACAAAAATGTAGAGGATTTAAGTTAATCTGTAAGCACTAATTTATGAATGAAGTAAAGAAAAAAAAAGTATTATAGTAAAAATTCATGAATAAAATCAACTGTCGTTGTTAGAATCTGTGTCTGTTCACGTTTTGTATTGTTTTGTTTAGCTTTCCTGTTCTAGTGTCTGCTGTTAGTTTATGGATTATGTTCGTGCTGTTCCCTTCTCATCAGTTTAGTTATCTCGGCTGCCACGTCATCAAATGTCGCCGAAGGCCATCTTAATTTGAAGGATCCTTGGAAGGCAGCCTTCGTTTCGAGTCCTTTATTCGGCCTGTTTTGTAGGACGCATCGGATGTATCCTTCGCGGCCTTATATCACCCACAATCCTTTGCACACATTCCAATTCATGAAAATAAACTGACGGAAAATGAGTTGGTACTGAGCTTGTTTGAGTTTATTATGAAATGTAAGATAAAAATAATGTTTTCAGACATTAAAGCATAGATGTCTTTTGATCTTTTGTTTTGCTGTAAATTAATCACTAACACTAAACTGATAATAATGTAAGCCACTGGGAGACCGCAGACAGCTGTCATTCACTGTATTGCATTAATAGAAAGCAAGTTAATATAAAGATTTGTAATACAAAGTATTTTTCCAAAATTAAGTTTTAATAGTGTTTTCACTTTGTGACCGCGGGGGCGGGAATGTGCGTGACATAGTCATGCACACTTACTAGACTGTCTCATTCTAGCGTTTAATTGCTGAGGAGGACACTAGCCTACAAGCCTCTGAAGGACTGTACTAGGAAGGATGCAGTCTCGGTAGGATGCAGCCTTCCATTTGAGAAACACCCTGTTACTCTCCAGTACCGACGTTTGCCACCCCTGTCATAGGATTACAACAAGGGTTAGGGGCATAGATATCTATATATATACATAGATGCCTCATTAGCGAATGTTTCTATGGGCTGTTATACTTTAGCTGTCCGCCATTTTCGAACGGTCAAAGCCAGTCATGAACGCACCTTGTGAACATTCAAAAGCAAGTTGCCTGTGCGTCTGTAACCATAGTTATATGCATGCATGTATGAATATCTATATCTGCAATAGACTGAAGCAGATGATTTTATAGGATTTAGTTTATCATTAATGGTAGATAATTCTGAATATGCTAAAAAGATTGGTTAAAGAACTTATAAATATTATTGATCATCAGAGAACCCTATATAGACACATTGCTCTTAGCTTTTAATGAAAGCAGTGAACTCATTATAAACAAGTTAATTGAAAAAAAAATCATAAACATCAACCAATCAGCCATCAAAATAAATACATTATAAAAAAAATTGTAATAAAGAAGTAATATGTTTAATAAACAGCAATATAGCCTATTTATTCAAACCATTTGAAGTAATCATCATAAACTAGGTATCATTTGAATGCTTAAATTCAGTCAATGCAATCAGACATTGCCTTACCCTGGAAACAGTACTTTGAAACATGAGCAGTTGGCTGTTTCGAAACATTTGACCACATTTTACTGCACTATTTTACAATCAAATACTTCTCTAACCTTGACAAAATAAACAGCCTATTATTGAAAATATCTAAGACTCAAGGGTCCATATGTGACCAGTGTTTTGAAATAGAAGTGATATTGTGACATAAATGTATTCATTTGTGGCAAATTACTATTATAATGGAGTGTGGGTGTCATATACATTCTCACCTGTGAAAGGTTATCCCATTTCTTTGGGAATTTAAAATCGCGCCAGGTTTTACAACCAGAGGCTGCGCAGTGTTGGATTCTCTTTTTTTTTTACTGTGAGTAACAGCATCTGAAGTGTTGACGTGTGTTGACCGTTCCAAAATGGGGGGCTCGTCGATGTACCTGGAGTGGTCAAATGAGGCATCTACGACGTATGCATATCTATGGTTAGGGGTTTCGACACCATTCTTATTCACATATTTCCCTATGATTTTAGGGATACGTTATGTGTAGGGTTGGGTTTAGGGCTAGGGATAGGAGTAATACTATGTTTTTGGACAGGAATGTTGTCCCAGGATCAAGAAAAGCTGTTGATCCAGGAACATTGGAAAAATCCAAAATTCCAATATTACTTGGAAAAATCATGGTGACCTTTTTAACACAGTTTTTTAGAGTGTAGGTTAAAGTTATTTTATAATTATACTATAGTTTATGATTAATTCATGTTTGTTCATAATACATTCATTAAAAATGTTATAAGTAAATGTAGAAGTTAAAGGTACACTATGTAACTTTTTTTTTGTTCAAAACTAAGACAATATTTAAACGAGTCAATACATCATCAATCCTTCCAAAATGTGTTTTTGTCTTACCCTGATTCACTATGTTAAGCCTATCATAAGTGTTTATATTTTAGACCTGTCAGGTTTTTGCAGGAAATGATGTCACTCGCTCCTGTGTCTCGTCATATCCGTAAACAGTTGCTCTGGCTACTTTGATGCGCATCTGGTGTCAGAGTGTCAGAGGTTAGTTATCACAGCGATTGAGAAAAGTTGACATAGTCATGCTAAATCTTAAACCTCCAGTGAATAAAAAAAAAAAGCTGAACAGAAGAGAGTCTGCTGGCAAAAAGAGAACGCGAATCAACCAGAATCAACATTGGCTTGGCTCTTCTGGAGATGGCAAGAACTGAGGGATTTGAAATGTTGTAAAAGCAATGAGGAGATGGTGTTTTTATTACTCAACAGGTGAGTAAGGTATTTTATTGAACAAACAAATTGCTATATGTTGCTCTCTAACAGAGTTCATTGTAAAGTATTACCTATTGTGAAGGGTCATATTCATCCACACAGTCACGCAGAGCCGAAGCACAACTAAAACAATGTTCTTCTGCAAAATGCATGCAGTTTGGTTTTTTAACGGCTATAGGGCCGATAGTTACATAGTGTACATTTAACATGAACCTAGATTATTAAATGAGCATTGACTGATATTAACAAATTCATCCATATGGTATTGATCCAAAAACTCAATATCCAAGAAAAATCTAAATGTTCAATTATTGATGCATCAAAACTTGGGCAACGGAAAATATTCGTCAGAAAATTATTTTTCAGTTTTTGGCAAAAATGGAAATCATTGACTGAAACTAAATGTATGTCTGAATAAATCTATCTCTAAAAGTTTTTATTACAGCCACTGTTTATAATTATATCATTAAAAAGTTTAAATAAAAACTGCCTTATGTGCTAATTAAATGTTTATATACAACTATACAAATTAATTATTTGATCAATAAATTCAACTTTATTTTTAGTTTCAGTTTTCAGCTAAATGAAAACTTTAACTTCAGGTTTTGGGTAAATCACTATGGTGCATCACTATGCTCAATATCAGCAGCCATGACATGTCTAAAATAATTAGAAAGGTAAAAACATATGGGCTGTAAACACAATTCTAAAGATATACCTTACAGTTGAAGAATTAGACACTGTTCAGCTGATGTTCAGCAATTATAACCCTGAACAAACTAACTTAAACAACTAAATCTCTAAGCTTAAAGACATGTCACACAACCTTGAGCAACAGTAGCTGTGCTGACCTCGAATGACCCCAAAAGGGCAAATCACCTCCATTTCATGACACTTGACCTCTTAGGATTATGGTCTGGGTTCTTCCAGCATGAGTGCACTTGCAGTTTAGCAAATGTTTTTCATTCAAAGTGGCTTATAGTACACTAATTACAGGAACAGACTCTCTGGAGTAGCATGATTTAAGGGTTAAGTGTTCGGCTCAAGGGCACAATAGCGACAGGAGAGAATTATAATCTAAGTAGCGCTACACTTAAAAATAAAGACTAATAAAGGGGTTTTCACAGTGATGCCATAGAAGAACCATTCTCGGTTCCCCAAAGAACCTTTCAACCTTTTCTTTCCATGGATGTTAAAGGTTCTTCATGGAACAATCAATGCCAATAAAGAACCTTTATTTTTAAGCGTGTACAGTTTCTACCTCAGTCCTACATGAAGACTGATGCACCATTGTTTAATTTAGTTCCCCACATCAATATTTTATTGTGGTATAATCCATTTCACATAAACCCAAACTGTGGTTGGTCACTTTACAAGTCCATCAGACAGCCTCTTCCTGTCTAAAGGCCAGATTTACTAACAGCTTGCGTCAGCGCAAACCCTCTTTTGGCGTTAAAATTTGCGCTGAAAAGGTGTGGACAAGGTTATTTTTGCAGCTGACCTTATTGCATGTGCATTTGTAGGAGTTTCCTTTTCAGATGCAAAATTTATGGGAGGAGAGTATTTAAATGAATCATGTAAAGTGATTTACTAAGGTTTGCGCTAGTCAATTTACTGGTGTTTGCGCCATTATTTACAGGCCAAAAAAGCACCTCTTAAACCAGACGCTAATTTGCGCTGCTCTTGGTAGATTGCATTGGTCATTATGGAAATGATCTGCTGTGTTCTTTAAGCAGTAGATCACGTGCAGAACTCTCTGTGCCCTTAGTGACAAGTCTTTGCAAGATCAAGCTGCCTTGAGGAGGCCTTATGCCGTTAGTCATTAGGCTACATGAGACTATACTGAGCTACCGGCAGACCCTATTTATTTAGTCCTCAGCTGTGTTCTGGTGGGGAGGAAAATGACTCTTGTCTTTTATTTGTGCAGCCACCATGATATTATACAATAAGTCTTTAATTTCCCAGATGGGCAATGTGTTTGCATTAAATATATAAAAAAAAAATGACAATTCAAAATGAAAAACACATCAAATCCATTCCCAAGGCCAATGTCCTAGATGAAATTGTAATAGAGCATAAAGAAAAGCTGTGCCACTTCTTACTTAAACTGTCCTCTAGGCAAGAGTAATGAGATATAATAATATTTCAGGATGTGTGCTATCAACTGAAAGCATCTATATCAAAGTGATATAGAAATATGACATACAAATATGAACACGAGAAAAACAATTTACTGTATTAATGTCCAGTGTCATTTCAAAGCCTTATTTTGCTGCACATTCACATTTTCAAAACCATTTAGGAAAAGATTTAATATTCAGAATATGATTGTAGTGATCCGATTTTCAAAAAAAAATTGTAGCAGTCTTTTTGAAGGCTAATCCTACTATCGCTGTTATTTAGCTAATTAGCTTCTTTTTTTTTTAATCGCTGCACCTCGACAGTGGTATGACACACCCTTTCTAAGTATATGAGCAAGTGACAAATATTATGTACACTACCGATCAAAAGTTCGGGCTCAGCTTTTTCAGCTTTCATTGGTCAAGGACAGCCCAAGAGGACTTTTGACTGACATGTGACATGCTGCGAACTTCATACACTTCATACTTTTAAAAATCCATAATTTAGTTGATCCTGGTAAGCGCTCATTGCCACAGTTGTAAACATGACAGCGTTCTGCTTCAACGAGAGGGTTTGGCGTCACAGCATTTATTTCCAGGCGGACCGTTAAAGAACGCAACACACACGTCTCCCGGACATCCTGTACAATTTAACCAATCAGATGACGACTTCGAAACTCCTAAAGTGTTTCCAGAAAAATGTGCCATATGCATCAGATGTTCAACCAACGGACGGTGGGCGTGATTACTGATTCCAAACTTTTGAACTGACACCCCAATCTCCCCTATATAACAATAAAGCATTAATGAATAAACTATTCATCCACAATTCATCATTGATGTAATGTTGGCCAACTAAAATAGTACAATATAAAACCAGAGAAGGTCGGCTAAGACCACATGAGAGCTGATAATTTGAGTTACAAACAAGAAGGGAAAGCAACAAACGAGAGGGAAATCCTCCATGGAAAACGTTCAGGGGATCCATTAAAACAGCCTGTTCCTTCCAAGACATAAATGTAAGGGACTGTGGAGTCACCAGTTGTTTTGTGACACAGCTTAAGAATACTCTCACTTTTCATTTTGTTCTGAAAAGGTCAGAACAAACGCAATACAAGAATGCTTTCACCACAGTCCAGTTAACATTAAAAATCCTGCTCTTAAAGAACAATCTTTGGCTAAGGAATAGTTCTGTTCAACAAATCAGTTGATCCAGTTCGCAAAAATTATTCTTTCATGAATCAATGAGACTGATTCATTTCTTAAGTTTGATTCACTGACTTCAAGTCACTTTTTAACATCCCACTCAAGCTTTTGAAGCTTAAAAGCTTTAGTACACAATTATTCTAAGTACATGGGAAAGAGCAACCACTATATTACTCAAAACATCTTCTTTGGTGTCATATGGGTTTGGAATGACATGAGCGTGTCATTTTCATTCTAGGACAAAACAAGTTTTTGATTCAAAACATCAATGCGAAAGCTCAAGAAACTTTTATTGCTGTACAACGTCTATTGTCTTTTCTTCTGAAAATTTGTCAGCATCCTTTTTGGTTTTGGAAGCCCTGAGCTTAAGGAAGGACAGGTCACTGCACAAACCCATTCAAATGCAAGACTGGGTTTCCTTTCATCATGCTAAAGGGGACATAAAATAGAAAACAGGATTTTTCTTGCACTTTTGAAATATGAGTCCGATGACCATGTAGACCTCTGATTGTATTCATGCAAAACTCATGTCTACACAGACTATTTTGTGAAGCTAATCTGAAAAAACAGCCTGTGTAGATATCTTTGTGTCTATGGCGTCATTTTGTAGTCACATTTACAATGACTACTCAGCTATTCTAATGAACAATAGTGTGAAGTATGCTGAGATTAGGCAATCATAAGTTATTTACATCCAGAAGTCTTAAAGATACAGTATGGAGTAGTGTAAAAAACTGCCATTTAAAACTAAATTATGACCATTCTTGGTGCAAGAAATCTTTCTTTATACACTGCCATTAAAAAGTTCTGGTTCAGGAATTTTTTTTTTTTTTTGGAAAAAGTCTCTTTTGTTCACCAAGGCTACATTTATTTAATTAAAATTACAGTAATATTGCGAAATAAGTAAATATTGTAATAATGAAATATTACAATGTAAAAACTTTTACAATTAATTTCAAAGTTTTAATTTAATTCCTGTGATGGCAAAACTGAATTTTCAGTATCATTACTCCAGTCATATTAGAATCATTCTAATATGATTTGATGCTTAAACATTTCTTATTGTTACCAATGCTGAAAAGTGTGCTGCTTAATATATTTGTGGAAACCGTGATGCATTTTTAAGTATTCTGAATACTGAATAGAAAGTTAAAAAAATAAAAATGTATTTGAAATAGAAAACATTGGTTTTATTATAATGTCTGTACTGCCATATTCAAATAATTTAATGCATCCTTGCTAAATAAAAGTATTAACTGATCCCAAACTTTTAAGCAATGGTGTAAATCATCCATTTAATTCCCTCAAAAAATCTTAACTGTGGCGCTATCATACAAAACATTTGTTTCGGCATAGTATTTTTCAGCAACACTGGCTCAACCAATGGAGTGAGTTTGGGGCAGGACTATCTGTTTGAAATTGAATGGACTGGTTCCACTAGAAGACAGTGTTTGAAAACAACCATTATTTTTGCAATTCTGTTTAGTGGCACAGAAATCACACACTTTATTAAAGACATTTTCTATATAAAACAAATAAAAATGGAGAAAGCAGGAGTCCTTTTGGGCACTTATGGAGGTTTAGAGCTTGTTTGACAAGCCGCCACTCAACCTAAACGCTCTGGGATCTATCAGTTAACAGGGCAGCGAGTGCTAGACAGTAGAGGGGGGTCAGAGTGGAGTTTAACCTGAGGCACTGGAGGAAGGGTTGAGCACCAATGGGCTGGTGGACAGTGTGGTCAGGACGGTGGCAGCCATCACTTCTTTATCAGCATGACCAGAAGGCCTCCTGTTAAAAAAGAGAGAGAAAAGAGGTTTAAAAGACCTGGATCAACTAAAACCAATTACGTCAAGCAGACCCAGATGTTTAGCATACTCTCACACCAACATAACACAACACACATCTGTTAGGTGGGCTTCCCAGCCCGGCATCGCTCTCTCGCTCTCTGCCTAAGCGGTCGTTCTCTCTCTTCCCACAGTAAACACTTCTCTCGGCCGTATCGCAGCTCCCTACTGCGCTGAACTCATCACAGGTAATGGAAAATTCCAGTGCAGTAATAAACACTAACGCTCAGCCTCTGGTGTATGCCCACACAGCACAGCTCCATTATCAACGGTATTTATTCAGCGTGTGTGTGGGAGAGAGTTTACTCGTGTTTGTAAATCAACACCAGGATTTAGTGTGCAGTTGAATGAAATGCTCTGTTAACTGTTTAGTGTCTTGCTCACAGGTGAGATTCAACTATGAGCTGTGTATTTATACAGTATGCACATGATTGATGGCTGTTATATTGGATTGCAGTGAGAGGGAAAAAAGGAGGGAATGTAGGAGAACAGAGAGAGAGGAGAGGGAGTGAGTGTTAGCAGACATTACATTTAAAAATTTATGCAAATTAAAAATGTTTAAATAAGATTACTGTACATGATGGGACTGATGTGAATGCAAAAGTGGCATATTGGCAAACACAACTACACAGTTTTAAACATGTTATACGATATTATAAATTTATCTTGTCAATTGGCAACAATTTTACTTCTTGTACAAAGGGATCAGTCACCAAAAATGAAATAGAAAAAAAATTTAAGAGAATAAATTCATCTCAATTAAATTGTTATTTGTACATTTGAGTACAATTAAATGTGGCATGTTAAAACTGTCATGACAGATTTCACGTCAATTATCAGTTTGGAACAGGGTTGTTATTGTTAGCTAATTGAAAACTAAAACTAGGGTTTTCACGGTACCAAAATGTCAGTAGCGGGTACCAATACCAGTAAAATTTTGCTGTTCTTTGTTGTGATTTGGTTATCATTGTCAATCAATATAATATAAATATATTATAAAATATATATAATAAAAATATAAAAATAAAAGCTAATTCTCATATATTATTGTTATATTGGGTGAATTCAAAAACAAAGGAGAGATGGATTCAAATGCAGTGAGTTTAATAATAAATCAAACATAATAACAAATCCAACACAGAGAAGAGAGAACCAGGGAACCAAGCAACCAGGAAACAGAATGAGTGCACCAAACATAACATCCATGTCGCACAAGACTCGACCAGGAGCACAAGAAACACTGGGGTTTAAATACACAAGGGGTAATTGGCAAACAAGACACACCTGGGAACAATCAAAGAACTAATCAACAAGAAAAACTACAAAGGACTGCAAAACAGGAAATAACGTAAAAGTCCACACAAGACAGGAATCATGACAGAGCCCCCCCTTTAAGCAGCAGATTCCAGACGCTCCTCAACAAACAGACACATAAGTCCATGAGGGAGGTGGAGCGGAGGTGGAACAGAGGGAGGGATAGAGGGCCAGTGTGATGAAATAGGAGCCTGAGGAGGGTCAGAGAGCCAGGGCGTAGCCAGCAGAGTAGGTGGCCTGGGTGAAGCCAGCAGAGTAGGGCAACAGGGTGGAGCAGACAGAGCAGGTGGCCAGGGTAGAGCAGGCAGAGCGGGTCGCCAGAGTGAAGATGGCTGTGCAGGTGGCCTGGGTGGAGCTGACGGAACTGAATACCATCTCAGCGGGGCTGGAGATCACCACGGCAGAGCAGATAAGACTGAGGATCCCCATGTCAGAGCAGAAGACCACCACAGCAGAGCAGACGGGACTGAAGATCCCCACGGAGGAGCAGAAGACCACCACAGCAGAGCAGATAGTACTGAAAAGCCCCACGGTAGAGCAAATGGAGCTGGTGTCCACCACGGCAGAGCAGGCGTGGCTGAAGACGACCAAGGCCTAGCTGATGACCACCACGGTGGAGCAGGTGGGACTGGTGACCACCACAGCAGAGCTGGCGTGGCTGAAGACCACCAAGGTGTAGCCGAGGGCCACCACGGGGGAGCAGGTGGCACTGGTGACCACTACGGCAGAGCAGAAGACCACCAGGGCAGATCAGGAGACCACCACGGCGAAGCAGGCGGAACTGTAACAAAGGGCACAGAAAGGTTAGGGTTGGCTTCTGATGCCGTGTCAAGACAGGCAGAAAGTTTAGTAATGGCCTCCGTGGCCATAGCAGGATAGGCTGGGAGTTCAAGAGCGACCTCCGTGGTCGTTTAGGGACAGGCAGAAAGTTCAAGAGCGACCTCCGTGATCGTTTAGGGACAGGCAGAAAGTTAAATGACGAACTCCATGGTCGTGTCGGAGCGAACAAAGAGTTCATGAGCAGACAGTGCCGCCTCAGGAGGAGCTGTGTGTACGGCCCACAAATTCAAGATGCCCACTGCCATCACAGGAAACGCATTTAACGGTAGAAGAGTCTCAGAGACCACCCGACATGGGACTATCTGGCTGGGGGTGCTAAGAGCAGAATGAGTGCACCAAACATAACATCCATGTAGCACAAGACTCGACAAGAAACACAAGAAACAATGGGGTTTAAATACACAAGGGGTAAATGGCAAACAAGACACACCTGGGAACAATCAAATAATTAATCTACAAGAATAGGGTTGTTAGGGTTGGCTTCTGGTGCCGTGTTAAGACAGGCAAAAAGTTCAGTAATGGCCTCCGTGGCCATAGCTAGACATGCTGGGAGTTCAAGGGCGACCTCTATGGTCATAACAGGACAGGTAGGGAGTTCAAGGGTGACCTCCGTGGTCGTATCCGGACAGGCAGAGTGTTCGATGACGACCTCTGTGGTTGCGTTGGAGTGAACAGAGTTCATGAGTGGACGGCGCCGCCTTGGGAGGAGCTGAAGTGGATGCCACCGCCTAGGAAGGAGCTGGAGAAGTGTGTACGGCCCACACACACAAGTGTGGAGGAAAATTCTAAAGTCCAACTAGGATCGTGCAACAGCATAATTGAGCCCAAATCACGAGAGGGATCACCTCCATTTTGGTCAAATGAGCCAGTTGAACAAAGTCTGTCACATAGTGCTCTAGGCAGCAATCTCCTTAATGGAGACGCATAATCCTTACTGCTGGGTCCATGTTTGGTCGAGTCTTCTGTTACGTAGGGTGAATTCAAAAACAAAGGAGAGCTGGATCCTAGTGATGTTACATATGACACTGAAGCTTCAGAGAGTGTAACGAGTAATTTCACATGATGCTCCATTCCGGAGCGTGTATTGTTTTCAGAGAAACACATGATCAACAAAAAACGAAGCCTCACTTTCTTTCGAGTAACGTGAATGCTTCACTTTGTGTGTCAGAAAGTTTGAACCCAGACCACTACTCTACGAGTTTATGGAAGTCCATTTACTAACATTTTTATATATATAAGCCTATAGCCTATATTATGATCATATGTGAATTATATTATCATAAAATTGAACATTTAGTGTTGTCAAGCTTTTATTTGTGCTTAATGGATAAAACAACGGAGCTGCACTCTGGGGTTTATGGCTGCCGTAAATTTTCGACACTCCCGATGCTTCGAATCTTTTCCCAAAACAATCAGAGAAAAGATTCAAAGATTCAAGAGGCTTCATTTCTCCATCCCAACTGGATCCAAATGCAGTGAGTTTAATAAACAAAAATAAACATAATATCAAATCCAACACTGAGAACAGGGAACCATGGAACCAAAATGAGTGCACCAAACATAACATCCATGTCGCACAAGACTCGACCAGGAGCACAAGAAACACTGAGGTTTAAATACACAAGGGGTAATTGGCAAACAAGACACACCTGGGAACAATCAAAGAACTAATCAACAAGAAAAACTACAAAGGACTGCAGAACAGGAAATAACATAAAAGTCCACAAAAGACCAGGGGAACACAAGACAGGAATCATGACAACTACGTATATTAGTACATACTAGCACTAATAATACTAATATAACACTGTATGGAACCAATGATGTGAAACATGATGCAACATGCCTGTCCATATCTGAATGAAGATTATCAGTGAATGATGATTTAAATTTTAGTCTGTTCATCACACAAAGTTATAGTTTGACTTCAGAAGAATATAGACATAACAATAATGCAAAAGTCACATGTACCACTTTTATGGGGTTTTATTTATTTTTTATTATTTTAAAGTTTGACAGTCCTTGTCCTCACTCATTTTCATTGTTTGGAAAAGTGCAGCCCGGACATTCTGCTAAATGTCTTGAGAGTGAATGAATGAAATGTTCACATTTTTTGGGTGACCTACTCCTTAAAAGTCAATTACCTATTTCAACATTTGTAATTATGTCATTTTTTACCCATGCTAGAGAATCATAGGTTCTGGTAATGAGATTCTTCCCTCCGTCTGATCCGCTCCACCCTGAACACAGCAGCACTGATCTAAGAACAGAAACCGACACAATGCTAAGCTGTGTCTCTGTGTTATATAATCAAAAAAAATCCCACTCACACTCCCTCGTATTCCCTCATATTCCAGGCTTCTACCCCCCCCCCCCTCCCCACCATGCCCCCCGCCCCCCGCCTGCTTTGGCAACTCAACCAGAGCAAACTGGTTTGGAGTTGCTCTGAAAGCCAAGCCCAGAGACTTGGCAGGGCTGTCAAACTTTTTTCCTTTATCTGGGTCAACTTCCAAAAATCTTTCTATCGTTGCAAAAAAAGAAAAAGGAAAAAAGAAAAAGCAAGCAGTGGATTAGAAGCAGACAGAATAAGGAACATAAATAAAATATGAAGGTTTTGCCTCGTTTTTTGAGAGAAGAGAGAGAAATGACAGAGACAGATTTATGCGGAAAGAAAACCGCACAGTTTTGGAAAAGAGGAGAGGAGAAACTGTCTGCTTCTAGAGGCGACGAAAATGACACGTTATAGATGAGTGCAGTTTGCTGGTTTTACCACTGTGTGTGTTGCTTTCAAATATAATTTGCTACATATAGTGTTTTGATTAAGACTGTCGTAAACAGAACTGCAAACACACCTACATATTCACACTGAATGAAAGCACCACACACACCTAAATTAGACTAGATAGACTGTTTTTATGGAATTAACCATTCCAATCCTGTATGTTCATTCTAAAATCATTCGAATATGTTGATTTGCTGCTCAAAAAATATTATGAACAGTGTTGAAAACAGTTGTGTTGCTTAATATTTTTGTGAAAACCATCACCAAGTAAAAAAAACAGCATTTATTTGAAAAATTATCAATTTAATGCATCATTGCTGAATATAATGTGTAACATATGCTGAATAAAATGTAGTCATTTTAGCACCAAAAAGTGAATCCACACAGTCAAAATGATTTGGTATAGAGAGTGAGCAGGAGAATATCACAGACTCAAGCAGCAACACGGTTTTCTCTGAATGTTTCCCTCCCACTCTGTTTCTCTCACACTCACACACTGCCTGCTTTCCTGCCTTCCCGCTTCTCCACGCTTTTCCCGAAAAAGCTCTTTATCACATTCAGCTGTATGATTCATACTTTACCATATTCACACACACACAAACATTCAAAAACACTTAGTAAATCTGTTAATGTGTGTGTGTGACTGTGAGATAAATCAGACTTACTGGAATCTAGATTACAGTACTACAGTCAAATGTAAGTGTGTGTGTGTGTGTGTAACGCTGCACCAGTAACTGTTATGAATGAAGCCACATGCTAGAATCACTCTAGTCTACAGCATCTGCAGGCCTGTGTAACACTAGATTGTCTAGATTTGAAGTGAGTAGAACAATACTAGACAACTCTCTTTACACATGAAGCGGTCTACACTTGTTGATTATAATAGGACTGATCTAGTTTGGTCGCATGTCGGTGCTCATTTGCAAAGTGGACACTGTAAATGTGTGTTCACACTGACAGTAGCTCCTTTCACAACTTCTGTTGACTTTTCCAGTAAATACACAAATGTGCTGTTTACACAAGCAACGGCATTCTGTCTTTTTAGATATTATTCACATATCAGTACCAAAATACCGGTAAACTCCACCTGGACAAGCGTTTCAGTTTCACTATCTGTCCAAATAACACAACTTTTTTTTCAAAGGGATGATCACACAAAACACGGTTTTGCTCTTAAAAATACAAGACGCATAATTCTGTTACTATAGTACAGCACTTAGGCTATAGTATGAAAAAGCAATGGAAAAGAAGGCAGGGTCTTGATACTGAACCTAAAGGCATAAGGGTATGTTCACAAACTGATTGGTCGGCCTTTATTGCGTATATATTTCCCGTTGGAACTTACCGAACATCCAAAACAATGCTGTGTGCTGGCCTAAATGCACTTCTTGTATGCGTGTAGCCTACATATGATGGTATTTTGACCTGCTGAGAACTCGTGAAGATCTTATAAAACGTGTAAAGAGTCAAAACAGCAGCAGCAATACCTCTGTCACACACACAAAGGAAGATCTGCTGCGAGGAGATGCTGTTCTGACGCCTGTACCGAACTGTGATGGGTAACATCACGACTGTGACAAGAAAAAACAGCTATGCTTGAGCATTCTGTCCTTTTAGGATCGCATCTTGTGACATCATGTCCTATTTTTGGTTCGTTTACATGTCTTTGGTCCGTGTTGCATTCATATTTCATTCGAACCGCACCAGAGTTTGTTTGGAAGCGGACTGAGAGCCATGGCAGCGTTCACTTATTCAAATGAACTGCACTAACAGAGCAATCGCATCAGAGTTTGTTTTAATGTTTTTGAGTCCTTTACACGTTTTATAAGCTTTTCACGAGTTCTCATATGTAGGCTACACGCATACAACGAGCGCATTTAGCCCAGCGCACAACACTGTTTAGGATGTTTGGACACAAAATATACATCATAAAAGCTATTTTTTGGTTTTTTATCTTTAGGTTCAGTGTTAAAAATGCCAGTGTGTACGCTAAGCGAACCAGAGCTAAATGTATAAAATTTTCTTTTTTGGTCCAGACCAAAAGAACCAAGAGAGCCGAGCTACAAGTGTGAACACACCCTAAAAGCAGCAGAGCTTACCGTAAACCGCTGGCCCGTTTATGATTGGCCCAAATCAGACTTCTTACATCAGCGTGTTTAGCGTTTATAAGTGTTCTCTTTCCGATAACTCTGTTCTTTGTTCACACACAGCATCATACTGGTAATTTACTGGTAATGTTACAACTTCTCATATTGGGAAATTGCTAGAACTGCTTTACTGGTATTTTTGAAAAGGTCCCATTCACATATGATCTCTTAACAGTAATTTACCAGCACAGACTGTATGTGTGAATTTACACACACACCTGGTCGCAGTTGCTATTCCCCTCTGAAACA